>SJYQ01000474.1:18587-119233 GCA_006410935.1 Redunca redunca
TTTTGGATGTGCAAAGAAGCAAGAAAATATACATAATGATGGAAAAATCAATTAGTAAAAGCATAGTTAAAAATATACATTACATAATTAGCAGGGAAGGACATTAAAATGCTTACTACAACAATAATTCTTATATACATGAAGCTGAAGAGTATGTTAAATAGAGACATGGAAAATAGGAATGGAAAGAATGTGGAAAAAATTAATTGTCCATCACAGAACTTTGAAACAACTTTAAGAATACTAAAATATATGCAGATGGAATCCAACAGGAGGTTAGACATAGGAGATTAGAGTAAAGGACTTCTTAATTACCAGCTGAAAAATTTCCAGGTATGATGAAAGCTTTAAACCCATAAACACAGAAGCTCAAATAACTCAAGGACAAGAAGTATGACAACTATACAAAGACACGTCATAATTCATTGCTTAAAACAATCAATCAAAGAAATGTAACCAAAAGGAAAAACAGACACAGCAGAACAAAAAATAGGAATGACAGCAGATTAGGCATATGAAACAATGTTAGTCAGAGGACACTGGCACCACATCTTAAAGTACTGAGAGTAATAGAATTGACTCAGAATTCTATACCCAAGGAAAATACATATCAAAAACAAGATAAGATACTTTCTCAGACGTACAAGTATAAGACTGCATTACCACCAACAGACCAATTTAATAAATGTTTTATAAAAGGTCTCAAGTCAGAAGGGGTTTAAAGGAAGGGGAAATCTGGCTATACAGGGGGAAGGAACAGTACCCCAAATCATCAACATGTAATATATATTAAAAGGTAATTATGATGACTTTCCCAGTGGTCCAGTAGTAAAGGATCTGTTTTGCAATGCAGGGGGTGCTGGTTTGTTTCTTTGCCAGAGAACTAAAATCCCACATGCCACTGAGCAACTAGGCCTGCATGTCTCAAATAGAGTTTACACGCTGCAAGTACTGAGCTTGCCCTCCTCAAATAGAGAGTCCCTACCACAAGGAAGATCCTGCATGCCACACTAAGACCCAACAGAGCCAAAGAAATGATAAATAAATATATAATTCAATAATTATTAATAATTATCATAATCAATAAGGATACACTGGAAAGTTAAAGATGCATGCCATGGATCTTAAAACTACTTAAAAAAAGTTACAGTTAATAAAGTGACAAAGTCTATAAAAGGGAATCATAAAAACTACTCAGTCACAAAGAAGTCAGGGGTACAAAGAAACATGGAAAGAAAGAACATGGGACAAACTGGAGATAAAGAGCAAGATGATCGAATTAAACCCAACTAGAGTTAACCCCTCAGATGTGAACCCAGACTGAAGATATACCGCAGGCCCCAGATGACAGCAGATCCCCATACACTGCACTGTGAAGCCGAAACAGAGCTTGCCAGGCCCAAGGGCCCCAGGTGCCTGGGTACAGAACAGCACCAAAAGTTTATATGGAACAGTGAATTAGAAGACTTTAATCATACAAAGTACATCTTCTGTTTATAAAGAAATGGCATTAGAGATCAATGTTCACTGGACAGAAGAAGAATAAGGTGCTAGCATAGTGCGGATGTCCCTTCGTTTACTACTCGAATTCTTTCCAGGAAGGAGCAGATAAATTGACAGGACTTACATCTCTTCAATAATAGATATACTTGACCTGGGACACATGTTCGATTTTCATGGTTCATTCTCTTCTCTTTGCTCATACTGAGCAACAGAGGCTGCTCCTCTAAACCACAGCTCAATCACTACAAACAAATCCAGATGATATTCACTGAGTCTTTCACATAAACCAGTGAAAACTTGTTTCCCTCTAATTTGCACTCCTGGCTCTTTTCAACCAACCATGCCTCTTGAGCTGCGTCCTGGAATCCTGGTCCTCTGACACTTGCAGCAATGTTTCCATACACCAGGCCTCAATTATGCTCAATGCAATTCCTATTCAGAGTGGCCATAATACATGCAAGAATGGAAACAACAGGCAGCTCCTTACGCTCCTGTCTTGTTCATTCACTACATACATTCACTGAACACCTGTGTAGCAAGTCTGTTACAAACAAACCTTCAAGTTGAAAACTTTCAAACATGTAAAAGTGCATTTTACTGTGCAATCACATCAGTTAGTTCACAGATCTGACACACATGGTCGTGGGCACATCCCAGACAAGTGGGTGTGCTTTTGTATACTTTACCGTACAGAATTTTATGGAGTACAATAAGTGTTAGTCACTCAGTCAGGCCTGACTCTTTGCGACCCCATGGACTGCAGCCCACCAGGCTCCACTGTCCATGAGATTTTTACAGCAAGGATACTGGAGTATCCTTGCCATTTCCTTCTCTAGGGGATGTTCCCAACCAAGGGTTTGACCCCGGGTCTCCTGCACTGCAGGCAGATTCTTTCCCAACTGAGCTACAAGGGAAGCTGATGGAGTACAATAGTGCAGTATTTTTATTTCAAGCCCACGATGTCTGAAAGGAAGCATAAATGCAGTGGTAGTATAGATGGTACTACTATTCTATTTTTAAACATGTGGTTAGTTGCTCAGCTGTGTTCAACATTGGCAACATATGGACTGTAGTCAGCCAGGCTCTTCTTGCCATGGGGATTGCCCAGACAAGAATACTGGAGTGGGTTGCCATGCTCTATCCAGGTACTTCAAGATGAAACATGCTTACTTTATTGTTTCTGTTTGTTTCTTATGTATTATTTGAGTGAAAAGTATTAAAAAGCTATTAAACTACAGTAACATATAGCCATTTGTCTTAGTTGGCTGTCTAAGTAACTTTTCTGGACTTATGAAGAAATTGGGATTTTGAACACCCTTTTGAAATGTAACTTGTTCATACACAGGGGACTTACTGTCCTGCTAAGACCTGAGGATCCAAAAGTGAGTGCATCCCCTCCAGGTCCAAGGAAGTCACATTCTTGGTTGGGATTTTAGAGGAAAGATGCTGCTGCTGCTAAGTTGCTTCAGTCGTGTCCGACTCTGTGCGACCCCATAGATGGCAACCCACCAGGCTGCCCCGGCCCTGGGATTCTCCAGGCAAGAACACTGGAGTGGGTTGCCATTTCCTTCTCCAATGCATGAAAGTGAAAAGTGAAAGTGAAGTCGCTCAGTTGTGTCTGACTCTTCCCGACCCCATGGATTGCAGCCTACCAGGCTCCTCCATCCATAGGATTTTCCAGGCAAGAGTACTGGAGTGGGGTGCCATTGCCTTCTCCGAGAGGAAACGTGAGATCTCCATAATTCTAGCCATATCAGTCCTTCAAAAGACCTTGATTAGGAGACACAAATATTAAAGAAGAAATAGTCATTGTATTTCTACCCACTTCTAGAAAGTGCTGCTAACTCCTTAGTACTGGATCTTGTAATGCTGGTGACTGGATGGTGAAGCCATGTGAACAGAAGTAAGGAAGGTGAGACAGGTCGGTCAGAATGTGAGGTAACAAAGACAAGGTATTTAGAAGCTGAAGAGTTGAGAGTGATTTGAGACCTGAGTTGGAAAAGCAGTTTTCAAAACAAATTGTGTCCTGTGGTATGTACAATCCTCACTTCAGTCCTTAGAAGACCTCTACTGACCAGTCTGGCTTTTTTTTTCTGGAGCACAGTTCAGATCCATCCAGCTGTCTCTCATTGCTGCTCCTTCCTCCTGGCTCCCACACTGTGCCCAGCTGTTCAGCCTAATATATTCAGAATAGGTTTGCTCTTAAGGCAGACACTGCTGTCTGCCTACAACATGATCTATTCTCTGCTTCTCTTTCAAAACTGAAAATAGTTTGTTATACAGCCATGAGCCCAGTCGCTACAGGAATGCATTTCCTACCCACCAGTGCTCTTGGTCATGACTGGTGTCTGAGATGCAAGCAGACCTGTAAGAGGGATTTCTTGGAAGACTGCTTTCAAGGAGATGATTTAGCTGAGAGATGAGTCTCTTCCCTTCCCTACCTTCTTCCTAACTGCTCCCTGGATTTTACTTGTGATGGCTGGAACTCCTGTAGTTGTACTGGACAATCATGTAACCTTGGAGATGGATACCACCCAAGTTCTCACTGGTCCACCTCCAGCTTTGTTTCAGTGAGAGAGAAAAATCAATTTCATCTTGCTAAAGTTATGGTTGTTTTAGTATTTTGCAACATGCATCCAAACTAATCTTGGTACTGCTATATGTTTAATGTGATATAGCCTTATTATTATGTTGCATTTAGTGAATATATTTATAATTTACATTTCTGTTATTTTTCATTTAATAAATTGATTCACCAACCACAGGTATACCTAAATTGTATAATTGCAAAATTATGATTATAAGCATACTTTCCTATAGATTTTGCATTTTTATACTTTCTTATCTTCTTTCCTATCTTGTTTTCTCCATATTTGTACAGCCTGGGCCATTTCCACTCTTATAACCTCATCCATATCTATATCTGCAGTCCAAAACAGGGTGAAAGCTGTGTGGGGAGAACCAAAGAAGAATGAATTACAGGGACATGAATGAAGAGTGGTGGCTCTTGTTACTCATCATGAATGTTCTGTAGTAGGATCACATTCCCTTGCCCTTCTGTGGATCCACCACCCCCAGGTTTACCATGACCACGGAAGATACTTAGGCCCATGGAATTTGAGTAGAGATGATATGTCATTTCCAAATGGAACTATTATTTTCTGTCCCACTAGCTGGAATGAAGATGTAATGACGGGCTGGAACAGCCATATTAGGCCAGAGTTAAGTAGCACAGGTGAAAGATGTAACAAGAAAGAAGTGGGTCTCCATTTCTGTGAAGAGACCTTCACTAATATTATACAAAAGAGAATTGAAATTGTATTGTATTTAGACAATGTTATTTAAGGTTCGATTACAGTAGTTGAACCTGTAACCTAACACTCATAATAGAATAACTGATCTTTGTGTTAGCCTTGTCTTGACATTAGAGTCTGGTATAATGAGACAAGATCTACTGACATATACTTACAAGTGAGTCAAGTGACAGCCCTGCACTCTGGAAGCTGTGGGCTAGTGTGGGTTTCAGAAACTCAAGCAAGAACAAAGCCACATGATGGGGACAGCTTCAAGATGCTGTAGGGACACTTGGAAGGGGAACTTAATTCAGTCCTGGTCTCAGGAGGTTGTTTGAAGTAGCAACAATCGTTAAATATAGGTCTCCTTAAATATAGGCCATGGTGCCAAGTTTCATGTAAAAGTGATGTATTTCAAATTCCTTCCAGAGTGTTTTCCCTTTTGATCCAGTGCTTAAGATATGCATTTGAGACCTGGCTTGGGAAGATTTTAAATGCCCCAGGGCAACTAAACCGATGGGCCACAACTACTGAGCCTGAGTGCCCTAGAGCCTGTGATCTGCATCAAGAGAAACATAGGATTGGAAAGCCAGTGTTGCAATTACAGAGTAGCCCCAGCTTGCTGCAAATAGAGAAGTCCTGAGCAGCAATGAAGACCTAGTGCAGCCAAATTTTATTTTTTTTATTATGGTGATATTAACAATAACACAAGAATTGTGGGAGAGTTTAATATCCCACTGACACCTACGGATAGATCAACCAAACAGAGAAATAACAAGGAAACACAAACTTTAAATGATACAATAGACCTGTTAGACCTAATTGATACCTATAGGACATTTCATCCCAAAACAATGAATTTCACCATTTTTGAAGGTGCTCATAGAACCTTCTCCAGAATAGATCACATCCTGGGCAATAAATCTAGCCTTGGCAAATTAAAAAATAACTGAAATAATTCCAAGCATCTTTTCTGGGCACAATGCAGTAAGATTAGATGTCAATTACAGGAGAAAAACTATTAAAAATTCCAACATATGGAGGTTGAACAACACACTGCTGAATAACCAACAATCCACAGAAGAAATATAAAAGGAAATTAAAGAATGCCTAGAAACGAATAAAAGTGAAAAGACAACAACCCTAAAACTATCAGTTCAGTTCATTTCAGTTGCTCAATCGTGTCCGACTCTTTGCGACCCCATGAATTGCAGCATGCCAGGCCTCCCTGTCCATCACCAACTCCCAGAGTTCACTCAGACTCATGTCCATCGAGTCAGTGATGCCATCCAGCCATCTCATCCTCTGTCGTCCCCTTCTCCTCCTGCTCCCAATCCCTCCCAGCATCAGAGTCTTTTCCAATGAGTCAGCTCTTCGCATGAGGTGGCCAAAGTACTGGAGTTTCAGCTTTAGCATCATTCCTTCCAAAGAAACCCCAGGGCTGATCTCTTTCAGAATGGATTGGTTGGATCTCCTTGCAGTCCAAGGGACTCAAAAATCTCCAACGCCACAGTTCAAAAGCATCAATTCTTTGGTGCTCAGCCTTCTTCACAGTCCAACTCTCACATCCATACATGGCCATGGGACATTGTAAAAGCAGTGTTAACTGGAAGGTTCACAGCAATACAGGATTACCTCAAGAAACAAGAAAAAAGTTGAATAAATAACCTAACTCTACACCTAAAGCACCTAGAAAAGGAAGAAATGAAGAACCCCAGGGTTAGTAGAAAGAAAGAAAACTTAGAAATTATGGCATAAATAAATGCAAAAGAAACAAAGGAGACCATAAGAAAAATCAACAAAGCCAAAAGCTGGTTCTTTGAGAGGATAAATAAAATTGGCAAACCATTAGTCAGACTCATAAAGAAACAAAGAGAGAAGAATCAAATCCACAAAATTAGAAATGAAAATGGAGAGATCATAACATAAAAGACATAATTACAAAGGATCATAAAAGACTACTATTAGCAACTATATGCCAATAAAATGGACAACTTGGAAAAAATGGACAAATTCTTCGAAAAATAACTTTCCAAAACTGAACCAGGAAGAAATGGAAAATTTTAACAGACCCATCACAAGCACAGAAATTGAAACTGTAACCAGAAATCTTCCAGCAAACAAAAGCCCAGGACCAGACGGCTTCACAGCTGAACTCTACCAAAAATTTTGGGAAGAGCTAACACCTATCCTACTCAAACTCTTCCAGAAAATTGCAGATGAAGACAACCTGCCAAACACATTCAATGAGGCCACCATCACTCCAATACCAAAACCAAAAAAAGATGCCATATATAGGCCAATATCACTGATGAACATAGATGCAAAAATCCTTAACAAAATTCTAGCAAACAGAATCCAACAACATATTAAAAAGATCTTACATCATGACCAAGTGGACTTTATCCCAGGGATGCAAGGATTCTTCAATATCCACAAATCAATCAACATAATACACAACATTAACAAATTGAAAGATAAGAACCATATGATTATCTCAATAGATGCAGAGAAAACCTTTTAAAAAATTCAACATCCATTTATGATAAAGCCCTGCAGAAAGCAGGAATAGAAGGAACATACCTCAACATAAAAAAGCTATATATGACAAACCACAGCAAACATTATCCTCAATGGTGAATCATTGAAAGTATTTCCCCTAAAGTCAGGAATAAGACAAGGTTGCCCCCTGTCATTATTACTATTCAACATAGTTTTGGAAGTTTTGGTCACTGCAATCAGAGCAGAAAAAGAATTAAAAGCAATCCAGACTGGAAAAGAAGTAAAACTCTCACTGTTTGCAGATGACATGATCCTCTACATAAAAACCCCTAAGTCTCCACCAGAAAATTAATAGAGCTAATCAATGAATATAGTAAAGTTACAGGATATGAAATCAACACACAGAAATCCATTTCATTCCTATACACTAATAATGAGAAAATAGAAAAGAAATTAAGAAAAAAATTCCATTCATCATTGCAATGAAAATAATAAAATACATAGGAATATATCTACCTAAAGAAACAAAAGACATATTTAGAAATCTATAAAACACTGGTGAAAGAAATAAAAAAGGACACTAATAGATGGAAAAATATACCGTATTCATGGATAAGAAGAATCAATATAGTGGAAATGAGTATACTACCCAAAGCAATCTATCAATTCAATGCAATCCCTATCAAGCTACCAATGGTATTTTTCACAGAACTAGGACAAATAATTTCACAGTTTGTATGGAGATACAAAAAACCTCGAATAGCCAAAGAAATCTTGAGAAAGAAGCACAGAACTGGAGGAATCAACATGCCTGACTTCAGGCTATACCACAAAGCTACAGTCATCAAGACTGTATGGTACTGGCACAATGACAGAAATATAGATCAGTGAAACAAAATAGAAAGCCCAGAGATAAATCCATGCATCTATGGACACCTTATCTTTGACAAAAGAGGCAAGAATATACAATGGAGAAAAGACAAACTCTTCAATAAGTGTTGCTGGGAAAACTGGTCAACCACTTGTAAAAGGACGAAACTAGAGTGCATTGTAATGTCATACACAAAAAGAAACCCCAAACAGATTATATATCTAAACATAAGACCAGAAACTATAAAACTCCTAGAGGAAAACATAGGCAAAACACTCTCCGACATAAATCACAGCAGGATATTCTATGACCCAACTCCCAGAGTATTGGAAATAAAAGCAAAAAGAAATAAATGGGACCTTATTAAGCTTAAAAGCGTTTGCACAATGAAGGGAACTCTAAGCAAGGTGAAAAGACAGCCTTCAGAATGGGAGAAAATAATAGCAAGTGAGGCAACTGACAAAGAATTAATCTTAAAAATATATAAGCAATTCCTGCAGTTCAATTCCAGAAAAATAAATGATCCAATCAAAAAATGGTCCAAAGAACTAAAAAGACATTTATCCAAAGAAGACATAGAGATGGCTAACAAATACATGAAAAGTTGCTCAACATCACTCATTATCAGGGAAATGCAAATCAAAAACACAATGAGGTACCATTTCACGCCAGTCAGTATGGCTGCTATCCAAAAGTCTACAAACAATAAATGCTGGAGAGGGTGTGGAGAAAAGGCAACCCTCCTACACCGTTGGTGGGAATACAAACTAGTACAGTCACTCTGGAGAACAGTGTGGAGATTCCTTACAAAACTGGAAATAGAACTGCCATATGACCCAACAATCCCACTGATTGGCATACACACCAAGGGAACCAGAATTGAAAGAGACACATGTATCCCCATGTTCATCACAGTCCTTTTAACAATAGCCAGGATATGGAAGCAACCTATATGTCCATCAGCAGACAATGGATGAGAAAGCTGTTGTACATATACACAATGGAGTATTACTCAGCCATTAAAAAGTATACATTTGAATCAGTTCTAATGAGGTGGCTGAAACTGCAGCCTATTATACACAGTGAAGTAAGCCAGAAAGAAAAACACCAAAAGAGTATAGTAACACATTTATATGGAATTTAGAAAGATGGTAACCATAACTCTATATGCAAGACACCAAAAGAACACATATGTATAGAACCATCTTTTGGACTCTGTGAAAGAGGGCGAGGGTGGGAGGATTTTGGAGAATGGCATTGAAACATGCATATTATCATATGTGAAATGGATCGCCAGTCCAGGTTTGATGAATGAGGCAGGGTGCTTGGGGACGGTGCACTGGGATGACCCAGAGGGATGTGATGGGGAGGGGGTGGGAGGGGGTTAAGGATGGAGACCAGATGTACCCCTGTGGCAGACTCATGTCAATGTATGGAAAAACCACTACCCTATTGTAAAGTAACTAGCCTCCAATTAAAGTAAATAAATTTATATTAAAAATATTCTCATAGAGAAATCAGTGAGGTCTCAGGGGAAGCAGGACATGAAAAAGGATGAACCAGTCTGGGTATAATATCATGCAAGTCATGGAGAGGAAAGCTACAGCCTGTTTTCATAGGGAACTTGGGATATAAGTTGTGCCTCAAACGTGCCCCAACCCAAGACTAGGGAGCTGGGATTTCACTCCCTCTAGCACCTCCATCTCTTCCTTCAACTAACACCGAACTGGTGTCTCAGAGCCTTTGTATTAGATCCTCCAAAGACAAATCAAAGGTGACACTGGAAGCGAAAAGACACCAAAGCTCAGGAAAATGCAACCTCAGATAATGTCTCGATTTCTGCACCCACTCTGCCATCTCCAGCATCATATCTGGAATCCTGCGAGTCTAAAGAACTTCATGAGTCTCTAGACATAAGAATTTTTCAAAATTCAGCTTTTAATTTATATAGGAGTATACTTAATTTACAGTATTGTATTAAGATTAGTTGTATGGAAAATTAATTCCCTTATACATACACATGTATCCATTCGTTCTTAGGTTCTTTTCCCATACAGGTTATTACAGACTATTGAGAGGAATTCCTGTGCTGTAGAGTAGGTCTTTGTTGATTATCTATTAAATAAAGTAGTATACAGATATTAATCTCAAACTCTCAATTTATCCCTCTCCCACCTTTTCCCTTTAGTAACTATAATTATTGTTTTGATGGAGGGAAGTGTTTATAGACAATTTTTGGATCATGGTCTGTGCATGTGAGAGTGGAGTGGCCAGGGAAAGCAAGCCTGAGAGACTCATTTGAGATGATGGTAAACGTTGAGAAGGACCTGGACAAGCAAAAAGCTGGGAGAAAAATATTGTAGATGTGGGAAGTAGCCCCTGCTAAGGACCAAGGTAACCAAGCTTAATAAACGGCTACCCTTCCACCGCCAACCTTCCTTCCATGCTTGGAACTTGGCCTACAGGTCAACCACCATGACCTCATCCCATGCTTCAGTTGTGAGTTAGCAGAAATGAGGCATGTCAGCCTTCCCAAGAAGGAAGAACCTGGGGCTATCATGAGGCTGAATATGCTCTGGACTCAGGGGCGTGTCCACAAACTGGTTATCATCAGGAGCATCAGGTGCAAGGGGCACCACCAATGCCTCTGACTATCTCCATGTACTTGTTCTCAGGAGTGGGAACGCCAAGGAAATGATAGAGCAAAGTGAGAAGTAATGACTCTTGTTTCATCTTGCCCCGGGTGATTCCCATGGCTCTTGGAACACACTGCTCTTTGACCCAAAACTGTTTCCTCTATTCCTTCTTCAAAGGTGGCTTGTGAATAACATCAGCACCTGACTCTGAAGTCTGGTGACTGGAACTCAACTCACAGTCAGCTGGGACCCAGAGATGTCCAGCCTTGCCCTGTGTTTCTGTCCCTTTTCTCGAACCAGATTCATAAAGTCAAGTCCTGAAAAAACATAAGTGTGATTGTAACCCTCTCAAGGCCTTTGAAGCTCCAAGGTCTATTTTGAGCATTAAAGAGGGAACACATCCATTTCATCCAGGCTAGTCTCAGACCCCAGTCTCGCTCAGCCAGGGATTCCCTGAGGAAACATAAGACACTCATCTAAGTTACCAGAAGGCTGAGAAAGGAATACTTCTCGCTTGAGTGCAGGTGAATGTTATCCAGTCACCCAAAGTCTGTGTTGTGTGACTGAGGAGTGGGAGCTCTTTCGATTCTAAGTTGGGAGTGAGTCAGTCACCACCCGCAGGACTGCCTCCTGAGGTCACTATAGCTGGGGTTCCCCCACTGTGCCTGGAACCCAGAAGAAAGAGCCCTGAATATTGCTTTTCTGCTGCTACATGGAGGCAGGTCTGCTGATAAAATCGGAACCAGACTTGAGGGGCTAAGGAAAAGGAACTCTTTTCCTTCACTCTGGTGCTTGTAAACATCTTAGAGCTACCCAGAAATGGATGCAATTGAGCTTTCTCACATCTTTCCCTTCCTGGATGTCTCCTAGCCTGGGAACCAACGTTCCTGGGTCCCAAATCTTCACTAACTTACCTGCAGCCTTAAGGTGAGTCATACACACCAGGGTTCAGTTTCCCATCTATTGGATGAGGGAGACTGAACTTGTTCCAGAGCACTTGTTCCAGACTGAAGCTCAGTGCCAATCAGTGGACAAGTGGCTCAGAGGTGGGTATTGTTGAGGATGCTGAGGCTTCCTCTGGTGGCCAGGGGGCTGTAACTGTCCAGTGATTTTCATGGGTCCTGGGCTCAGGACTGGGAGTTGTAGACCACTTGGCACACAGCTGCTGTGACACCTAGGACCTTAGAGGCCTTGCCCACTGGAACTTACCATCATTTAGGTTCTGGGGGATGAGATCAGGTAGTTATAAGTCAGAAGTTACCAATGGGGTAGCTTGTAGATTCCTCAGCAGAACCCAAATTAGGCTAATGAATCATCTCTCCAAAAAAACTGTGGGAACAAGATATACCAGGACTCTTAGACAAATTTTGTAGTATTTTAAATACTATTTAAAGTAAGTCATCTTTTTGATGACCTGCCATTTGGTCTCTGGCTTGGGATGATACCCATAGTTAGGGTGGAATCAAAGGGCTCCTGCGGGACGCTGTCCCTCTCCCTGTGACTCATTAGCAGTGAGTACAGCTCTAGCCCCTCCACATCTAGAGCAGAAATTAAAGCAGGAAGGACATGACCTCCAAGTTTAACAGGAAGAGTCAGTTAGGTCTGTCCCTCAGGTAGGCACTATTCTTTTCCCAGTGCTTTTGCAAGCTGCCCACCTCCTGGTTATTGGGTTGTGAATTCCTCCTCCCTTCTCTTGCAAATATTCATGCAGTCTCACTTGTGTCTTCCTTTCTACCCAGGCCCTATCCCTCACCTGCAGATGGCAATAAAGAAGGGAAAACCAAGGAGTGGTCTGCCCAGATCACTCTTTCTAAAAATGTCTGCATTCCTTCTCCTTCCAGACCCTGTCTTGAATGATCAAGATCTCCAACTAGATGACTCAGTAGCTTAACAGAGGAGTAGAGATGCACATAGTGTTGGAGGTAAGGTAGTCAGCTATGGGGCGGGGGGCAGGCTTCAGATGACAAGAGGAGTTGTAATAAGGAGCACGTGGTCCTCCAACCACTCACTCATCGGGGACCTGCCTGAATCTGCTATCTTGAGCCCCTCAGCGTATCACTAATACAGAAACTTCATTCTATAAACTTCTTACTACAAAACGATTTAAAACATAACAAATATAAGAAAGAAGAGTGTCATGAACCCTGTATTTCATCATCATTCAGCATCAATAACTACAAAACTACCCTGTTAGTCCCATAGGGTGTCATAGACTGGATACTATGCAACATCAAGATGGTGGAAAATTGAGTTCCCAGTGAAGACATTCTTGACTTGCATCGGGTCTTTCTCTTCTTGCTATGTTCTCATTTGTGGTGGGGGAAGGGAAGGAGGAAGAGGGAGAATAAGAGAGGAAAAGAGGGAGAGGATAATTCCATCATGTGGGACCACCATCAAAACACCATGTCAACTTGTGTACCTCCCAAAGGCCCTACTTCCTAATACCATCACATTGGTAGTCAAGGGTGGACACAATTCAATCCATAGCAGCTATGCAGATCTGTTTTTAAATCAAGAAAGACCCTCATTTCATTCTCTCTTTTACTCCTTACTCATTTTCCTGAAGTGTTTTAGGGACAAGATGAACATTTCACAAAATATATATAATGAGTATTTGGGGTAAAATGATAGGATGTGAAAAAAATGCTCATTTGTTCCCAATAAAATTCACATCTAATACGCTGTCCATGTACAAATTTCCTTGATTCTCAAAAAGCAGATGTCTTTTCACAGTTTACTGAGAGAATGTAGTCATTTGTTGCACATGGTTGTTCTCTTTTAAGACTAAATAACTGTTCCTTTCCCAATTTTAAGGTCATCTATTTGTTCAGAAACTGGGTGGAAGCAGGATGGTTTGTCTTACAGAATGTCCCACTATTGGGTTTAGAGCAGGAGTCCACAATACCAGCACAGTGGGTCAGGACCAGTATCAGCCCTTGGTCTATTAGGAACCAGACCTCCACAGCAGGAGGTGAGTTGCAGGCCAGTAAGTGAGGCTCCATCTGTATTATAGCTGCTCCCCATCACTCTCTCATCACCCCCGGAAGGGACAGTCTAGCTTGTTTTTCCTGGAACTGTTTGTAGTTACATAACCTATACTTAATAGAAACAAAAATAACATAAATATTGTTGATTATTACCCTTTCTCAGTGCTCAGAATGGTGAGTTGGTGCCCTAGCAATCTATCACAGTGACAAATAAGATGTTGCCTATTAACATTTGAACACATTTGGCCAGCTTAAAACTAAATATTAAAAAGTAAGATGATGGGATCCAGCCCCATCCTTCATGGCAAATAGAAGGAGAAAAGGTGGAAGCAGTGACAGATTTTTTCATCTTAACCTCTAAAACCACCGTGGATGGTGCCTACAGCCATGAAATCAGAGGACGTTTGCTTCCTGGCAGGAAAGCTGTGAGAAACATAAACTGTGTTGAGAAGCAGAAACATCGCTCTGCCCAACAAACTGGTAGATGTTTGGCCTTTTCATTTGGATTCCTAAACTTTCTCCCCAGTCCCCACTGGTCTTTGAAGTCCCTTAGCTTTCTGGTCCTTCACCATTCCCAAGATTATTTTGTGCATTTCTTTACCCAGTCCTGAAATCAGCCATCTCTTTAAGAAACCATGCGTCGTCTGATGGGAAATGTATTTAGAAGATACATGTTAGATCTCAGAATAGTCACTGTTATCAAGTTGTCATTGCTTGTAGGCTTTACATTGGTCAGAGTAGGAAGTACACATTTTTCTCAAAAAAATAAAATAAAAAGGAATATAATTAGTTGGTACAAACTTATGCTTTCAGTTTAATATTTAAGACAGCAGGATTAAGACAGTTTTAATTAAACTTCTTAATGTTATGTGTGAACCTCCTTTTCTAGCCACTGAAAGTCTTACTTCAAAATATTAGTTTTTTTTTCATTGTTTATNTTTACCTGTTAACATGTATATGATTCTGTCACAGTAAGAGAAGTTGTGAGAAACAATAAGTTATTGAATATAGTTTCAGATTTCTTTCCTGTTTTTCTTTTGATTTTCCTTGGTTTTGTTTTGGATTGGCAGTATTTTTTTTTAGTTTTTCCTTAGAATATATTCCAATATGAATGTACCCATAATTCTGATTTTTAAAGCAACTTAAGTAATGTGTTGTTATGGGCAACTAGTTACCAACTTGATGCAATTAGATTTATCAGTCTTTGTTCTCAATTTGTTCAGTTCAGTTCAGTCCTTTCAGTCATATTGGTCTCTTTGTAACGCCATGGATTGCAGTATGCCAGGCTTCCCTATCTGTCACCAACTCCCGGAGCTTACTCAAGCTTATGTCCATCGACTTGGTGATGCCATCCAACCATCTCATCCTGTCTTCCCCTTCTCTTTCTGCCTTCAAGCTTTCCTAACATGAGGGTCTTTTCCAATGAGTCAGTTCTTCCCATCAGGTGGGCAAATAATTGGAATTTCAGCTTCAGCATCAGTCCTTCCAGTGATTATTCAGGACTGATTTTTTTAACGATGGACTGGTTTGATCTCCTTGCAGTCCAAGGGACTCTCTAGAGTCTTCTCCAACACCATAGTTCAAAGGGCATATATGTGTGTCATTTGTCAGTGATGTCATATTCCCCCTGTTTGGATTTAACCACCAAAACTGAATTTAAACAACATGCAAAAATGAGGATTAAGGCCCAGTGCCCCATCTAAACACACCTGGCAACAGGAGAGGCTCTGGTTGTATTCAAGGGACAGGCATGGATAGATCTCATGCAGGAATAGGCCCTGGGAATCCTGGATCAGGCAATAAACAAGATTGTCTTTACATTGGCTGCCACAATTGTTTTGTCTTCTTTGACTGGGAAGACATTTCAAAATTGTTTATTGTATGTTTGGTTTGGCAGACAAAATTTTTTATAACATAGACCCAATGGGGAAATTATATCAGAAATATATCCATTTATCTTGAGCAGTTAAATTGTGTTGGTTTGTATGTCCCTGATGATCTTTCTTTATAAGTAGAAAGGAAACACACATGTTCAGTATGCATTCAGTCTCTTTGTAAATCAACCAACATGAATTAAATTCCTCTCTGTCCCCACTGCAATCCCAACTCTAGGCGAGAAATAAAAACCTGCAGAGACTGATTTCAGCACATCGCTGTGGAGATTTCATTCCCACTGTTTTTTGGTTAAAAAAATTAGTTGCTAACATTAAAATCAATAGATTGTACGTAAATATCCAGACTTCCAATCCTCTTGAAAATATGGCCAACTGGCCTGCTTTCCAGCATGGGTGAAGTGGAGGAAAGGCTGCTCCCAGTGGCAAGGCCTGTGCAGCCCAGGGTCCAGCATGCCACCTAGTCCTAGTGTCATATCTCCTGCCTCCCGGGACCATGAGTTTGTGAGAAGTAGGCTGCTAGCTCTCTTAAGATAAAGACTACTTTTGTTTTGACCAACTTTGACTTTGAAGCCTTTAATCCAGAGCGTAGCACACAGTTTTTCCTTGTACATTTGTTGGCTGATATAAAATATCTTGTGGATATCTTCTGGCAGGATGAAAGGAGTTGTTGCTCATGACACAGTTCGGGTAACAGTGTAACAAATGCTGAGTCAGGACTGGCTATGGAGTGACTGCTGGTTGCAAAACAGATGCAGGACCATCTGGCAGGACCCTTCCTAGCCTAACTCCCATAGATATTGGCCATCTTACCCACAGGATCCTGTCCATGGGGAGGCAGTGCCCATGGTGACACATGAGCAAAAGGATTAGCTAACCCAGAGAGTGGCTTGAGGTGTGGACTTGCAGCTGCTCTGCCCCTGAGCAGTTCAAGGCTCATTTTGCTGGGAGCGAGAAAAGGGGAAAAAAACACACCCACATTTATATACACAGACTGTTCCTGGCACTTTCAGGTAATAGTTGGTTTAATCCTGCAACAACCCCATATAGCAGGTGGTCTGATTGACGTATGAGGAAACTGAGATGCAGACAGCAAGGGCCTTGCTGAGGTCACACATGTGGCAAATGGTGGAGCTGGGTTGGCTTTTCAGGCTGGAAGTTGCTGTAGGGTGTTTAGGGACAGGATAAAACCGATCTGGGGACCCTGAGGGCAGTCAAGGGCTTCAGGTATCCATAGTGGGAAACTGGAGGCCAGAGATGTCAAGGGGCCTGATAAATGAGTTCTCATTCTAGGGGACCTTTGGGAGTCTAATAATACGTATGGCCTGCCTCCCCAAAGTACTTGAGTAGTTCCCTCTCTTTCTCTCTCATACACACTCACACAAATACACACATATCCCCAAAAGTGAATTTCCCAGGCAGTAGTTTTATAGATCCCTGCAAGCAAGACTGTGTTTTCGGCTTCTGTCTTCCTGGACAGATGCAAAATCCACAGTACCTTGCAGAGAATTCACTCCATTCCTGTCATTAGGTCATAGTGATGCCATAGAGAAGGCTATCTTGCTCTCGACTCATTTTGTCCACAAGGGGGCACCAATGGGTCCTGGCCTGACTCTTGGTTGCCCCACCTGGACAGAAGCCACAGGCCAGTTTGACTCAGGTGGTGTTTTTCAGAGGGGCAGACGTTTTAAAATTCACAGCCTCTCACAAATGGAACCCAAATTCCCCTCCCAGCTTGGTCTAACTGTCTGAGGTCCACCAAAGAAACAGCCCAGCCTCATTTCTTCTCTGAAGATTTAATGGCAATGCACCCCAGCCCCAGCCCAGCCCCACTTCATGTATCTGTAAGTGGGAACACTCTTCTCTCCCACAGATTGGAGACCTTGTAAGTACTGACCAGCTGTTTTGTATAAGCATTGTGGAATATGGGTGTGAGGGTGGACCTTTTGATGGCGTCTTGGGCTTAAAGTACCCCAACATATCCGTCTTTGGAGCTATCCCCATCTTTGACAACCTGAAGAATCAAGGTGCCATTGCTGAGCCTGTTTTTGCCTTCTACTTGAGCAAGTAAGTCTGAGATGGACAATCCCTTTCTCCAAATTAGCTTTAAGATGCTTTCAGTTGCGTGAAAATTATAGAACATTTGATAAAGAAGTATCCTGAGAGATAATCTAACCCTGGATAAATCTAACCCCAGGGCTGTATCTGGCTTCACCACTGGCTTTTATAATTAATGTTTTATCGGAACACAACCCTGCTCCTAGGCTCAAAATCAGTAAGTTGGTCTAGGGGTTTGAGTGAGGAGGAAGACTAATGGAAGGCAACAGGAAACAAGTTGGAGGAAAAAGCAACAAGATTTGCTTATGAATTTGATAAGGAAGGGAGGAGAAAGATGGTGGATATCTTTCCTTTCTCCTTTGCATTCCACTGGGAGCCCAGGACCAGCTACCCAATTTGCAGGAGCCAGTGAAAATGAAAGTGTGGGACGCAAAACAAATGTGTGGGACCCCTTGTTCAAGAAATATTCGGCATTTCAAGACAGGGAGAGCAGAGGTGGGGTCCCTTCTGAGTGTGGGGCCCTTTGGACTTTAGAGGTCACAGGCCAGTGGAGTCAACTCTGGGTGACCTGAACCCACTTCCTTAGCACTCCCAGGCTTTGATTTTCCTAAAAAATGAGAAGCTGGACAAGGAGAAAGCGATTATGCCTCAGCACCGTGTCCTCTGAGTGTGTCAAGCATTCAGGTCGCAGGAGGTAGGGCATCTTCAGAAGATATAGTGGGTGAAACCCAGCCAGGTGCCTCAGCTTCTAACCTCCTCTGTGCCATTCATTATCCGGTAGCCGAACTCGATCTGGATCTCAATTGCTCCTAGACTTGGTTTCTGCATCTGTACATGGGGACATTATTAGGGCCTTGATGGGTGGACCAGCACAGCTCTCAGACAGTACTGTTGTTACTGTCCTCCAAAGATCCCCCTGTCTCTTCTCTCTACACATTCATGGTGAAAGGCAGTGTGGTGGTGTCTGGTGGGGTGGATAAATCCTACTGCCAGGCAGTGCTCAACTGGGTACCATTGATCCACGTCAGAGACTGGAGTTACACATGGACAGGTAAGCCTCTCCCTCTGAAGGTTAGCCCAAGTGATGCTTCTGCTACTGTACATGGACACAGGCAGACACACACAAGTGCATTCTCAGACACACAGTCACACAGACATATACACCACCCACAAAGACACAGACAGACACACAGACACTTGGAAACATAAAAGCAGACACATATAAACCTATACAGAGACACATAAAAGCAAGCATAGCTAGTCAGAGACACACAAGCACTCACAGAGACACATACAAACACATATACAAACACACACACAAGCAGATAGACATGCAAATGTCTATGAAACATTATGAAATGGGTTCATAATCCCCAGGCCTTCTGACCAGGGCTCTGACCAGGGTCCTAAAAGGGTCCAGAGAGGTCTGTGCAGCTGGGAGAGGGTTGCACCCACTGCCCTGTGAGGTGTGGAGCATGGTTAGAGGACTCTACAGTGTGGTGAACAGAGGATCAGGGAGAATTTCTCCAGCCTGAACAGAGGTATAAGATGACCAACTGTCTGGGGCTACCTCGGACATAGAAGTTCTCAGTACAGATAAATGTCAGTTTAAAACGGGAAAATCCTGAGCAAATGGGGAGAACTGGTCTCCTAAGGGAGCAACTACTGAGCAGTGTAGAGAGATTTGCTGAAGTCTTAAGATGTGAAAGCATCTAATTAAAAAGACACTCCACGTTCATGGGCACACAGTGGGTCAGGGGCTACAAGAGAGAACCAGGAAGGTGGGATCCAGGAGTGACCTGAGGACAAGAAGCATAATTGACAGGATTCTGTGTGATACCCTCAGACAAAAGCTGACCTGTCCTTTGGAGTTTCTGTGGGCTAGTCAGGTATTTCTTGGCCAGCATCTCAGGGTCTGAGCTGGTTGTAGGAGCAGTGCTGGCAGATACCCTCTCCCAGAGGAGCCCCTCTCTCCCACCACTATGAGAATCTGCTGCCCTTGCAAATCTCCATCTTCACTCTGCGATTGACCCATTATTTGTTCCCGACACAATACAGCTTTCTGGATGTTTCTCATTCATTATTTTCACAGTCTTCATTCACTCACTGAACAGACAAGCCTTGGGCATCCACTGTGTGCCAGGCACTTTAAGGAGGCAATGAGAATAAAACTAGCCCTCACATCTAAGAAGACAGATGGACAGGAAATGAGATACACACATAGTGAATTGTGACTTTGGTACATGCTAGACATAAGGAAGTGTCTACAGAGACTGTCAAGAAAGGAGACTGATAAACACTGGGGGAAAGACTTCCCTGAAACCATGACAATTAAGGTGGAATCTGGAAGATGAGAAGAAATTTGCTAGTCAAAGGGGAGGGAGCTCCTCTAGGAAGGAAGACCAGCTTCTGTCAAGGTGCAAAAGAGCCCGGTGTATTCAAGTATCACATTCAAGAATGTCAAGGAAGGTGTCGTGTTGGGAGCAAAGGAAAACAGGGCAAGAGACAAAGGGCTGTTTAGAAGACAGTCGGGAAGGGTGCAGCTCTGGGGAGACTCAGAGTGACCTTGATGGCTGCTTGGTCACACTGTCTCTCAGCATCTACATGAAAAGAAAGATTATTGCTTGTTCTGGCGGCTGAGAGGCCCTTGTGGATACCGGGACATCACTGATCCTTGGCCCAAGAAGACTGGTCAATAACATCTAGAAGCTCATCAGTGCCACGCTACAGGGTTCTGAGGTGAAGGGTCATGCCCCAGCCTCACTCCCAGTCTCCACACACAAAAAGGATCTCCAGGGCCAATCTCTCTCCCTCTCTGTCTAACAGCACTAAGTTTCATGTTTTGCGGTCAATACCCTGCCTTCTATTATCTTCACTATCAATGGCATCAACTACCCAGTCCTAGCTCAAGCTGACATCCTCAATTTGAGGGGAAAACCCTGAAGGGTGATTCTCAAATAGGAACTTGTCGGAACCCTTGGGCTGCTCCTGGGAGGAGGGCAGATGCTGCTCAGCCCTGTGGCTGGGCCAGAGCCTCCCACAAGATGAACCACTTGAGAGTAAAGCTCCGTCTGGGACACTGATCATCCTGAAGTAAATGTGGAGACGCCACGCCATGCTGGCATGGTGGGTGTCACAAGGAGAGGGGAACACTCAGGTCCTCAGTGTTCAAAGAGCTTCAGTTCTATCTGAACCTTTAGATGGATGAACACAGAAGGTCAGCTCTAGCAGTCCTTGAAATAAGTCATGTGACAAGGAGAATGGCTGGGGACACTCCTATTGTGCTGTCCCACCATAGGGATTAACAGTCTCCCTTCCCTTCTCACAGTTTTCCTTGTCTGGATGATAAATTACATGGTCACCCTAGTTCTCAGATGCATCTTCCCATAGCTCTGGCCGGGTGCCCCCTTTGTGAGTGGGGATACCCAACCTCTCTGTGGGGAGGCTGGATGCTCAGCCCTGGCACAGGGTGGAGGCTTCATGTCAGCTCCCTGTGGGAGATCAGAGCTGGCTGATGGGCTCAAAGAAGGCTTTGAGGAAGGGAGGGAATTTCAGGAATTCTAAAACTGTAAACTCATGGAGCCATGTGGAGGGTTGCTTGGTTCTAGGCAAAACTGCACTGGATTCCATGCAAATGGCATTTCAAGGTGCTCTGCGTTGGGGCACTGGGGACGTACTCAGGGTGATGAGGGCTACGGACAGACCAGTTGGGATGGAAAACCAGAGTGTGTTACCCAACCAAGCCTGAAGTGGCCAAAGAGGGTGAGTGCGGGCCAAAGGAGGCTTCCCAGAGATCCTGATTTAAGTCTTCAAGAACGTGTTCTGGGCATTGCTCTATTTGAGATGGATAACCAACAATGAGTTACTGTGTAGCACTGGGAATTCTGCTTAATACTATCACACCCTGGATGGGAGAGGTAACTTTGGGACCAGAATACGTGGATATATATGGTTGAGTCCATTTACTGTCCACCTGTAACTCAGAATATGGTTAATCAGCTATACTCCAATACAAAATAAAGTTTTTTTTTTTTTTTTTTTAATAAAGTATGGATTGTGGGGACGCAGGAGGAAAACCAGTATTCTCTGCAGAGAAAACAAAGAGCAGGAGTCAGAAGGAAAGAAACAGGGAGAGAGGAGAACTATGGACACTGTTTTTCTTTTGTAAAAATTTTATTCAGTTCAGTTCAGTTCAGTTGCTCAGTCATGTCCGACTCTTTGTGACCCCATGAATCGCAGCATGCCAGGCCTCCTTATCCATCACCATCTCCTGGAGTTCACTTAAACTCACGTCCATAGAGTCGGTGATGACATCCAGCCATCTCATCAAGCATTCTCTGCAGAGAAAGCAAGGAGCAGGAGTCAGAAGGAAAGAAACAGGGAGAGAGGAGAACTATGGACACTCTTTTTCTTTTCTATAATTTTTATTGAAGTGTGGCTGATCTTCAGTGCTGTGTTAAGTTCTGCTGCACAGGAATGTGACTCAGTAATACACATACAGAAATATATATTCTTTTTCTTTTTCACGTGGTTTATGACTGGATATTTACTATTCTTCTTATGCTCTACAGTAGGACTTTGTTGTTTATCATTCCTCTGTATCCCCAACTCCCAGTCCTCTCCTCCCCCACACCCTTCCTCATGGCAACCTCATGTATTGGCCCTTTTTGGTTGTGGATGAACTCCCATATCCCCTACTAATGAGAAAATCCCTGGATACTTACCACAAGAGGGAAATAAAACCAAGAATTGTGCTGGTTCTGGATATTTGTGGGAGTTGCAGGTAAGGGCTCAGGCTGACTGATTTGTGTCTCTGACTCCCCCAGGATTCTAGAGGCCACTGCTATACCACCGTTAAAGAGAACACACAGAGGACATCTAGAGAGACCTGGATTCTGGGTGACGTCTTTCTGAGGCTGTATTTCTCAGTCTTTGATCGAGGAAATGACAGGATTGGCCTGGCATAGGCAGTATAAATGCTTGGAGTCATTCAGGAATCAGCAAGGCCACTTCAAGCAAGCACTAAATCACACTTAGGGCACTCCTGCCCAGGATGCTGGTGAACTGTATTTGGTGGTCTTCACACTCTATTCTCATTAAAGAATAAAGGGTGCTGAAACAAACAGGTATCTCTGTGTCTGGGAGGTGTACAATGATTGGGAAGGATAGAGAACAAAGTCTGAATCACAGTTGAGAGGAACCCCCCTCCAGCTGGCTTCAAGGAAAAGGGATAGTTACTGAAATGATTCTGGGAATCCAGGACACAAGACTCAGAGCAAATGCAAAGATCTCAGTGACTGGACCCAAGAAATCAGAAGTCTTCAGTTCTCTATTTCACACCCTCGCTCTTTCCCTTCCCTCTTCTCTGATGGTCTTAGGCTCACAACTTTCTTCCTTAAGGCTTCTACATCTAGTGAGGGAGTCCAAGCTACCTGCCCTAGGGTTTTATATCCTCAAGGCATCTCCAATGAGGAAAGAAAAGAAAAGATTGAAGACATCAGAGTTCAGGGGTGTTCTCTGAATGACCCACCTCAGATCACATGTACAGTCCTAGATTAGCCATCCTGGCAGGGCCATGGGGTACTATGATTGACTTTACATGGTCTTGTGGCCCTGACCCAGCAGCACACATGACTGTCAATCTCCTCCAGAGCTACATGACTAAAGCTGGGGAGAGGCAGCCCCAAAGAAAGTGACTGGGAGATAATCTAGGCCATGGAAGAATTTATAATGACTCACCAACTCCACCACCTCCTCATTCAGAGGAATTATAAGGGGTAATGAAATAGACTCTCTTCATCCCATCTCAGATGAAATTATCACTGGGCTTTTCCTCCTGGGGAGTTTCGGTGAGGTACTTCATGGAACGGTGGTTCCCTCTTGTCCCACACCCAGTCACCAGCTCTCTGCCGCATATGCCTGCTCTGTCCTTTCCAGTCCTACTTGGTAAGTGGTGGCCCCAGTGGATCCCTGAGCTATCCCCCTCTGCCATGGCCCAGAATGCCCTTTCCTTGGCATCCAGTGCTGCTGGGGAGAATGCAACACATGTATCAGGAGACCTAGGGTACACAGAGCCTTCAGCCTTTCTGAGATTCTCCATGGATGGGGCTACAAACTGTTTGCTTGGACCTGCCATGGTTAGGCACTTTTGCAGTGGAAGCATCCGTTCTGTCCACCTGGAGGCCCTCAGTTGATGCCTCAGCTGAGACAGCAGTGGTTAGAGGTTAATTTCCTTTCAGATTGTCTGGTTTGATCTCCTTGTTGTATAAGGGACTCTCAAGGATCTTCTTAAGCAGCACAGTTCAAAAGCTCAATTCTTTGGCATTCACCATTTCTTATGGTCCAGATATCACATCTGTACCTGATTACTGGAAAAACCATAGCTGTGATACTACAGACCTCTGTAGCAAAGTGAATCTTTGCTTTTTGACACACTGTGAAGGTTTTTCATAGCCTTTCTTCCTTCCAAGGAGCAAGTGTGTTTTAATTTTGTGGCTGCAGTCAAGGTCCATAGTGATTTTGGAGCCCAAGAAAATAAATTCTGCCACTGTTTCCACTTTTCCCTCATCTATATGCCATGAAGTGGTGGGACAATAGGCTCTTGAGCTCTTTTTTGCTTCCTGCTGTTAGGGCAGTGTCATCTTCATATCTATGGATGTTGATACTTCTCCCAGCAGTCTTGATTCCAGCTTTGGATTTATCCAGTCCAGCATATTGAATGATGTAGCCTACATATAAGTTAAATAACCAGAGTGACGATGTATACCTTTTCATTCTCCTTTCCCAGTTTTAAATCTTTCAGTTGTTCCATGTCTGATTCTAACTGCTGCTTTTTGACCTACATAGAGACTTGTTAGGAGAAAGGTAAAGTGATCTGGTACTCCCATTTCTTTAAGAATTTTCCAGTTTGTTGTGGTCCACACAGTGAAAGGCTTTAGTATAGTCAGTGAAGCAGATGGAAATGTTTTTCTGGGATTCCCTTGCTTTCTCTATTATCCAATGGATGGTGGCAATTTGATCTCTCTTTCCTCAAACCAGTTTGTATATCTGGAAATTCTCAGTTCATGTACTGTTGAAACTTAGCTTGAAGGATTTTGAGCATTGCCTTGCTAGCAAGTGAGAGGAGCACAATGGCATGATAGGTTGAAGATTCTTTGGAATTGCCTTTTGTTTGGATTGGAATGAAAACTGACTTTTTCTCGCACTGTGGCCACTGCAGAGTTTTCCAAATTTGCTGACATATTGAATGCAGCACTTTTACAGGCTCATTCTTTAGGAATTTTAAACAGCTCAGCTGGAATTTCATCACCTTCCCTAGCTTTAGTTGTAGTGATGCTTCCTAAAGCACACTTGACTTCATACTCCAGTATACTTTGCTTTATGTGAGTGACCCAAGCATCATCCCTATCTCGGTCATTATGACCATTTTTGTACAGTTCTTCTGTGCATTCTTGCCACCTCCTCTTTATCTCTTCTGCTTCTGTTAGGTCTTTGCCTTTTATGTCCTTTATTGTGCCCATCTTTGCATCAAGTGTTCCTCTTGTATCTCCACTTTTCTTGAAGAGTTCTATACTCTTTACAATCCTATTGTTTTCCTCTAATTCTTGCACTATTCACTTATGAAGACTTTCTTATCTCTCTTTGCTATTCTCTGGAAGTCTGCATTCTATTTGGTATATCTCTCCCTTTCTCCTTTGCCTTTCACTTCTCTTATTTTCTCAGCTATTTTAAAGGCCTCCTCAGGCAGCCATATTGCTTCCTCACATTTGTTTTTCTTGAGGATGATTTTGATGACCACCTCCCATACAGTGTTACAAACCTCCATCCATAGTTCTTCAGGCTAACAGACCTAATCCCTTGAATCTACTTTTCATCTCCACTATATAATCATAAGGGATTTGATTTAGGTCATAGCTGAATGTTCTAGTGATTTTCCTTACTTTCTTTAATTTAAATGTGAATATTGTTTGCTTCTGCCTAAGCATTGTTCCAGATCACCACCTACCACTCCCAGTGGGTGTGGAGCGAAAACACACAATTTGAGCACTGTTACCTTGGGTTTGTGCTTGGCTTTTCACATGCTTAGCTGTGCGAGGTAATTAAAGTCTCTTAACCTAAGTTTTCTCATCTGGAAAATGGGTAACATGATGATAATTCCACCTTCTAGACTGCATGCGTGCCTGCAAAGAGCAAATGACCTTGAGAGGGCTTTCTGGGTTCCTGAGTCTGGAACAAATATGAATTATTCTGCCACATGGGAGAAGAAAGTCTTCTGTTCAGAGGTTATGGCTGCCATCCCCAAGGCTAAATATTGATTCAAGCCAAATGACATCTATTTCTGAACCCTGACCCAAACTCTGACTGAGCCGATGCTTCTGTTTTCTGGGCTTCCACAAGAGCTAATGATTACAGGCTCAGATTACTCCCTTCCTCAGCCTTACCAGTCAGCCTTTCCTTGTCAACTGCTTCTCCCCTGAAATCACACTGCAAGGAGAGTTATAAAGGCTCTTGGTCTCTTGTCAGTTTCCCACATCTCCAGCATAGCAACAAGTAGCTTTTATGGCTACTTTTCATAGCAACAACTATGGCAACTGGTACAGTCCAATCTCAGCCTGTTAAATGAATCTTTCCCCATTTGGCCCTTCATGTTTAAATTACCTATAGTTGCCTTTGTAACCTCTTATACTTGCTGTTTAATGTTGAAATATATGTGGTCCTCATCTAGTTTTCTTTCCCAAGCATAATTCCAACCATGCAATTAAGTAACCAAACATTTAATCATCTAACTACCCACAAGAATTGACAAAAGCAATCCAGCCATCATGCATTTCTTGTTTGCCCCAAAACACCATTGAAGTGATCTGCTGAAACAATGTGATACATTGGAATGTACACTCCAGAAGGGACACTTTTTCTCTGAATTTGTTTTCCATCTAGTGCAGAATGTCTACCATAAGCCTTGGCCTCCAGCAGCTGGTCACCTAATTTTTGCAGACTCAGCCCACTCCAGAAACCTTCCTCATCCCTCAGTAAAATCTAGAGAACAGACTCAGTCAAAGTTATCACTCCTGCAGGAAACAGTTTTTTGGTTTTTTAGAAAACAATATTTGGTAACACATTCAAAATCTTGTGGTCATTACCTTGTATTCAAGGACTTGCACCAGAGGATGGGAAGCCTCCCCTTCCACCTAATTCTTTCACCACGCCACAGGCTTGACTGGACCCTGAAGACTTCTGCCTGCTCCCTGATATCCTCTGTACATCAGTTCAGTACAGCCTCTCAGTCATGTCCAACTCTTTGCTATATCATGGGATGCAGCATGACTGGGAAAACTGGCCAGTTTTCCCTGTCCATCACCAACTCCCGGAGCTTACTCAAACTCATGTTCATCAAGTCGTGATGCCACCCAACAATTTCATCTTCTTTCTTCCCCTTTGCCTTCTGCCTTTAGTCTTTTCCTGCATCAGAGTATTTCCTAATGTGTCAGTTATTCCCATCAGGTGGCCAAAGTATTGGAGGTTCAGCTTCAGCATCAGTCCTTCCAATGAACAGTCAGGAATTATTTCTTTTAGCATGGCCTGGTTTTATCTCTTTGCAGTCCAAGATACTCTCAAAAGTCTTGTTAAACACCACAGTTTAAAAGCATCAATTCTTTGGTACTCAGCTTTCTTTATGGTCCAACTCTCACATCCACTCACGATTTTTGGTAAAACCATAACTTTGACTATATAGACATTTGCTGGTAATGTAATGTCTCTGCTTTTTAGTATGCTGTCAGGTTTTTCATGGCTTTTCTTCCAAGGAGCTAGCATCTCCCCCCCTTCAACTGCGGTCACTATCTACAGTGATTTTGGAGCCCAGGAAAATAATGTCTGTCACTGTTCTCATTGTTTTCCAAGGTATTTGCCATGATGTGATGGGACTGGATGCCATGTTCTTTTCTTTTTGATCTGTACATAGCACATCAAGATCACCCCAAAGAAAAAGAAATGGAAAAAGGCAAAATAGCCTGAGGAGGCCTTACAAATAACTTAGAAAAGAAGAGAAGCAAGAGGAAAAGGAGAAAAGAAAGGCATACCCATCTCAATGCTGACTTCCAAAGAATAGCAAGAAGAGATTAAAAAAAAAAAGCCTTCCTAAGTGATGCAACCCACTCCAGTACTCTTGCCTGGAAAATCCCATGGATGGAGGAGGCTGGTAGGCTGCAGTCCATGGGGTTGCTAAGAGTCAGACACGACTGAGTGACTTCACTTTCACTTTTCACTTTCATGCATTGGAGACAGAAATGGCAACCCGCTCCAGTGTTCTTGCCTGGAGAATCCCAGGGATGGGGGAGCCTGGTGGGCTACCATCTATGGGGTTGCACAGAGTCGGGCACGACTGAAGTGACTTAGCAGCAGCAAGTGATCAGTGCAATGAAATAGAGGGAAAACATTAGAATGGTAAATACCAGCGATCTCTTCAAGAAAATTAGAGATAGGGAGTGAATGTTTCAGGCAAAGATGGACACAATTAAAAAAACAAAACAAAACATAAAATGGACCTAATAGAAGCAGAATATATTAAGAAGAGTTTGAAAGAATATACTGAAGAACTGCACAAAAAGATATTAATGACCCAGATAACAACAATGTTTTGATCACTCACCTAGAGCTAGACAATCCTGACATGCGAATTCAAATGGGTCTTCAGAAGCATCACTAAAAGCATAGCTAGTGGAGGTGATGGCATTGCAGTAAAGCTATATCAGATCCTAAAAGATGATGTTGTTAAAGTGCTGCACCAATATACAAGCAAATGTGGAAAACTCAGCAGTGGCCACACGACTGGAAAGGTCGTTTTCCTTGCAATCCCCAAAAAAGGTGATTTCAAAGAATGTTCACCTACCACACAGTTGCACTCATCTCACATGCCACCAAAGTAATTTCTCCAAGCAAGTCTTCAATAGTACATGAACTGCGAAAATCCATATGCTCAAGCTGGATTTAGAAAAGGCAGAAGAACCAGAGATCAAATTGCCAACATTCGTTGGATGATAGAAAAAGCAAGAGGATTCTAGAAAAACACCTACTTCTGCTTTATTGACCATGCAAAAGCCTTTGACTATGATTATCACAACAAACTGTGGAATACTTATAGAGATGGAATACCAGACCATCTTACCTGCCTTCTGAGAAATCTGTATACAGGTCAAGAAGCAACAGTTAGAACTGAACATGGAACAACAGACTGGTTCCAATTCGGGAAAGGAGTACGTAAAGGCTGTGTATTGTCACCTTGCTTGTTTAACTTATATGCAGAGTACATCATGTGAAATGCACAACAGGATGAAGCACAAGTTGGAATCAAGATTTCTGGGAGAAATATCAATAGCCTCAGGTATGCAGAAGACACAAACCTCACGGCAGAAATTGAAGAGGAACTAAAGAGTCTTTTGATGAAAGTGAAAGAGGAGAGTGTAATATCTGGTTTAAACTTTACATTCAGAAAATGAAGATCATGGCATTTGGTCCCATCACTTCATGGCAAATAGATGGGAAAACAATGGAAACAGTGAGAGACTTTATGTTCAGGGGCTCCAAAATCACTGCAGATGACGACTGCAGCCATGAAATTAAAAGATGCTTGCTCATTTGAAGAAAAACTAGGACAAACCTATACAAATTTTTTAAAAGTAGAGACATTACTTTGCTGAAAAAGTTCAGTATAATCAAAGCTATGATTTTTCCAGTTGTTATGTATGGATGTGACAGTTGCACCATAAAGAATGGTGAGTGATGAACAACTGATGGTTTTGAACTCTGGTGTTGGACAAGTCTGTTGAGAGTGCCTTGGACTTCAAGGAGATCCACCCAGTCATCCTAAAGGAAATCAATCCTGAATATTCATTGGAAGGACCAATGCTGAAATGGAACCTCCAATACTTTGAGCAACTGATGTGAAGAACTGACTCATTAGAAAAGACCTTGTTACTGGGAAAGATTGAAGGTAGGAGGAAAAGAGGATGACAGAGGATGAGATGGTTGGATGGAATCACCAACTCGATGGACATGAGTTTGCCCAAGCTCCAGGAGTTGGTGAAGAACAGCGACCCCTGGTGTACTGCAGTCCATAGGGTTTCAAAGAGTCAGACATGTCTAAGCGACTGAACTGAACTGAACATACCACATAGCAAATACTTTTGTAATGGGAATGTTACTCTAGCAAGACTGGGGGGCTCCCTAAGGCCCCAACACATATCCCCGATCAAGTTTGCACCCATTCACAGAAGTCAGTGCCTAGCATTCACAAGGCATTCAGTGAGTTCTGATTGCAGGGGGACCTCCATTGTAGTCAACATGAAGGAGTAAAGGACACATTTATCCTCCTGTCTCAAATAACTCCAAAGTAGAAAAGACGAATGAAAGAGCATTGTTTTACATCAAACATCTGGCAGCAGAAAATGGATTCCTGAGGCGGGGAGCAAGCAAGGAGAGTTCTACAATTGCCCCAACTCTAGAAATAGTTTCCAGCACATACATGGAAGGTATACCTACGCACAGACAAATGGTCTCCCCAAGAAGAGAGATTTATGACTCTATATAGTTAGAGTTCACAGGAAAGAGCTACATACAGAGAACTGTAAGAAGGTACAGGTGATATCCTTCCAGTTTTCTGCAGAGTTGATAGTACTGGTCTGAATTATAAGGAATAATCCCTGAGTCTCAAATTGCACAAGTCTAATTGTGTCCCCACCCACCAGCGTGGAAATTACTCATTTTAAAAATATAAATTTATTTAATTGGAGGCTAATTACTTTAAAATATTGTATTGGTTTTTGCCATACATTGACATGAATTCACCATGGGTGTACACGTGTTTCTCATCCTGAACCCCTCTCCCACCTCCCTCCTTATACCGTCCCTCTGGGTCATCCCAGTACACCAGCCCTGAGCATCCTGTATCATGCCTCGAACCTGGACTGGTGATTCATTTCATATATGATAATATGCACGTTTCAATGTGATTCTCCCAAATCATCCCACCCTCTCCCTCTTCCAGAGTCCAAAAGACTGTTCTATACATCTGTGTCTCTTTTGCTGTCTCGCATACAGGGTTATCATTACCATCTGTCTAAATTCCATATATATGCTTTAGTATACTGTATCAGTGTTGTTTTTTTTTCCTGTATAATAGGCTCCAGTTTCATCCACCTCATTAGAACTGATTCAAATGTATTCTTTTTAATGGCTGAATAATACTCCATTATGTATATATACCACAGCTTTCTTATCCATTCATCTGCTGACGGACATCTAGGTTGGTCCCATGTCCTGGTACAAACACTGCTGTGATGAACAGTGGGGTACACCTGTCTCTTTCAATTCTAGTTTCCTCAGAGTGTATGCCCAGTGATGGGATTGCTGAGTCATAAGGCAGTTCTATTTCCAGTTTTTTAAAGAATCTCCACACTGTTCTCCATAGGGGGTGTACTAGTTTGCATTCCCACCAACAGTGTAAAAGGGTTCCCTTTTCTCCATACCCTCTCCAGCATTTACTGCTTGTAGACTTTTGGATAGCAGCCATTCTGACTGGTGTGAAATGGTATCTCATTGTGGTTTTGATTTGCATTTTTCTGATGAGTGATGTTGACAATCTTTTCATGTGTTTGTTAGATTCAATGCGACCCCTATCAAGCTACCAATGGTATTTTCCAAAGAACTAGAACAAATAATTTCACAATTTGTATGGAAATAAAATAGACCTCATATAGCTAAAGCAATCTTGAGAAAAAGAATGGAACTGGAGGAATCAACCTGCCTGACTTCAGGCTCTACTACAAAGCCACAGTCACTAAGACAGTATGGTACTGGCACAAAGCAGAAATATAGATCAGTGGAACAAAATAGAAAGCCCAGAGATAAACCCATGCACCTATGGACACCTCATCTTTGACAAAGGAGGCAAGAATATACAATGGAGAAAAGAAAATCTCTTTAACAAGTGGTGCTGGGAAAACTGGTCAACCACTTGTAAAAGTATGAAACTAGAACACTTTTTAATACCATACACAAAAATAAAGTCAAAGTGGATTAAAGACCTAAACATACAACCAGAAACTATAAAACACCTAGAGGAGAACATAGGCAAAACACTCTCCGACATACCTCACAGCAGGATCCTCTATGACCCACCTCCCAGAATATTGGAAATAAAAGCAAAAATAAGCGAATGGGACAGAATTAAAAGCTTCTTCACAACAAAGGAAACTATAAGCAAGGTGAAAAGACAGCTTTCAGAATGGGAGAAAATAATAGCAACTGATTCAACTGAAAAGAACTATTCTCAAAAATATACAAGCAACACGTGCAGATAAATTACAGAAAAATAAACAACCCAATAAAAAATGGGCCAAAGAACTAAACAGATATTTCTCCAGTGAAGATATACAGATGGCTAACAAACACGTGTTTCTTTCAGTTCTGGTTTCCTCGGTGTGTATGCCCAGCAGTGGGATTTCTGGGTCATATGGCAGTTCAAGTTCCAGTTTTTTAAGGAATCTCCACACTGTTCTCCATAGTGGGTGTACTAGTTTGCATTCCCACCAACAGTGTAATAGGGTTCCTTTTTCTCCATAGCCTCTCCAGCATTTACTGCTTGTAGACTTTTGGATCGCAGCCATTCTGACTGGCGTGAAATGGTACCTCATTGTGGTTTTGNGTTTTGATTTGTATTTCTCTGATAATGAGTGATGTTGAGCATCTTTTCATGTGTTTGTTAGCCATCTGTATGTCTTCTTTGGAGAAATGTCTATTTAGTTCTTTGGCCCATTTTTTGATTGGGTCTTTTATTTTTCTGGAATTGAGCTACAGGAGTTGCTTGTATATTTTTAAGATTAATTCTTTGTCAGTTGCTTCATTTGCTATTATTTTCTCCCATTCTGAAGGCTGTATTTTCACCTGATTATAGTTTCCTTTGTTGTGCAGGAGCTTTGAATTTTGATTAGGTCCCATTTGTTTTCTTTTTGCCTTTATTTCCAATGTTCTGCAAGGTGGGTCATAGAGGATCCTGCTGTGATGTATGTCGGAGAGTGTTTTGCCTATGTTCTCCTCTAGGTGTTTTATAGTTTCTGGTTGTACGTTTAGGTCTTTCATCCATTTTGAGTTTATTTTTTGTGTATGGTGTTACAAAGTGTTCTAGTTTCATTCTTTTACAAGTGGTTGACCAGTTTTCCTAGCACCACTTGTTAAAGAGATTGTCTTTTCTCCATTGTATATTCTTGCCTCCTTTGTCAAAGATGAGGTGTCCATAGGTGCATGGGTTTATCTCTGGGCTTTCTATTTTGTTCCATTGATTTATATTTCTGTCTTTGTGCCAGTACCATACTGTCTTAGTGACTGTGGCTTTGTAGTAGAGCCTGAAGTCAGGCAGGTTGATTCCTCCAGTTCCATTCTTTTTCTCAAGATTGCTTTGGCTATTTGAGGTTTATTTTTTTTTCCATACAAATTGTGAAATTACTTGTTCTACCTCTGTGAAAAATACCGCTGGTAGCTTGATAGGGATAACATTGAATCTATAGATTGTTTTGTGTAGTATGCTCGTTTTCACTATATTGATATTTCCGATCCACGAACACAGCCTATTTCTCCATCTGTTAGTGTCCTCTTTCATTTCTTTCACCATTGTTTTATAATTTTCTATATATAGGTCTTTAGTTTCTTTTGATAGATATAGTCCTAAGTATTTTATTCTTTTGTTGCATTGGTGAATGAAACTGTTTCCTTAATTTCTCTATTTTCTCATTATTAGTGTATAGGAATGCAAGGGATTTCTGTGTGTTGATTTTATATCCTGAAACTTTACTGTATTCATTGATTAGCTCTAGTAATTTTCTTGTGGGGTCTTTAGGGTTTTCTAGGTAGAGGATCATGTCATCTGCAAACAGTGAGCGTTTTACTTCTTAGAGTCGGACACGACTGAGCGATTTCACCTTCATCTTTTCCAATTTGGATTTCTTTTATTTGTTTTTCTGTTCTGATTGTTGTGGCTAATACTTTCTAAACTATGTTGAATAGTAGCGGTGAGAGTGAGCACCCTTGTCTTGTTCCTGACTTTAGGGGAAATGCTTTCAGTTTTTCACCACTGAGGATAATGTTTGCTGTGGGTTTGTCATATATAGCTTTTATTATGTTGAGTTATGTTCCTTCTATTCCTGCTTTCTGGTGATTTTTTTTTTATAATAAATGGATGTTAAATTTTGTCAAAGGCTTTCTTTGCATCTATTGCCATAATCATATGGCTTTTATTTTTCAATTTGTTAATATGGTTTATTACATTGATTGATTTAAAGATACTGAAGAATCCTTGCATCCCTGGAATAAAGCCCGCTTGGTCATGATGTATGATCTTTTTAATGTGTTGTTGGATTCGGACTGCTAGAATTTTGTTAAGGATTTTTTGCATCTATGTTCATCAGTGATATTGGCCTGTATTTGTGTGTGTGTGTGTGTGTGTGTGTGTGGCATCTTTGTCAGGTGTTGGCATTAATGTGATAGTGGCCTCATAGAATGAGTTTGGCAGTTTGCTTTCCTCTGCAATTTTCTGGAAGAGTTTGAGTAGGATAGGTGTTAGCTCTTCTCTAGATTTTTGGTAGAATTCAGCTATGAAGCCATCTGGTCCTGAGCTGTTGTTTGCTGGAAGATTTCAGATTATAGTTTCAATTTTCATGCTTGTGTTGGGTCTGTTAAGATTTTCTATTTCTTCCTGGTTCAATTTTGGAAAGTTGTACTTTTCTAAGAATTTGTCCATTTCTGCCATGTTGTCCGTTTTATTGGCATATAATTGCTGATAGTAGTCTCTTATGATCCTTTGTATTTCTCTGTTGTCTGTTGTGATCTCTCCATTTTCACTTCTACTTTTATTGATTTGATTTTTCTTCCTTTGTTTCTCGATGAGTCTGCCAATGGTTTGTCAATTTTATTTATCCTCTCAAAGAACCAGCTTTTGGCTTTGTTGATTTTTGCTGTGGTCTCTTTTGTTTCTTTTGCATTGATTTCTGCCCGAATTTTGAAGATTTCTTTCCTTCTACTATCACTGGGGTTCTTCATTTCCTCCTTTTCTAGTTGCTTTAGGTGTAGAGTTAGGTTATTTATTTGACATTTTTCTTGTTTCTTGAGGTATGCCTGTATTGCTATGAACCTTCCGCTTAGCATTGCTTTTACACTTTCCCACAGGGTGTGGGTTGTTTTGTTTTCATTTTTATTCATTTCTATGCATATTTTTTAAAATTTCTTCTGTGATTTGTTGATTATTTATCAGTCTGTTGTTCAGCCTCCATATGTTGGATTTTTTAAACAGTTTTCCTCCTGTGATTGAGATCTAATTTTACTGCACTGTGATCAGAAAAGATGCTGGGAATTATTTTAATTGTTTTTTTCATTTACCAACGCTAGATTTGTGGCCCAGACGTGATCTATCTTGGAGAAGGTTCCATGTGCACTTGAGAAAAAAGTGAAATTCATTGTTTTGAGGTGAAATGTCCTATAGATATCAATTAGGTCTAACTGGTCTATTGTATCATTTAAAGTTTGTGTTTCCTTGTTAATTTTCTGTTTAGTTGATCTAGCCATAGATGTGAGTATGGTATTACAGTCTCCCATTATTATTGTGTTATTGTTAATTTCCCCTTTCATACTTGTTAGCATTTGTCTTACATATTGTGATGCTCTTATGTTGGGTGCATTTATATTTATAATTGTTATATCATCTTCTTGGATTGACATTTTGATCATTATGTAGTGTCCTTCTTTGTCTCTATTCACAGTCTTTGTTTTAAAGTCTATTTTATCTGATATGAGGATTGCTACTCCTGCTTTCTTTTGGTTTCTATTTGCATGGAATATCTTTTTCTAGCCCTTCACTTTCAGTCTGTGTGTGTCCCTTGTTTTGAGGTGGGTCTCTTGTAGACAACATATATAGGGGTCTTGTTTTTGTATCCACCCAGCCAGTCTTTGCCTTTTGGTTGGGGCATTCAACCCATTTACATTTATGGTAGTTATTGTTAAGTATGATCCCATAGTCATTTACTTTAATGTTTTGGGTTCGAGTTTATACACCGTTTCTGTATTTCCTGTCTAGAGACGATCCTTTGGCGTTTGTTGGAGAGCCGGTTTGGTGGTGTTGAATTCTCTCAGCTTTTGCTTGTCTGTAAAGCTTTTGATTTCTCCTTCACATTTGAATGAGATCCTTGCTGGGTACAGTAATCTGAGCTGTCAGTTTCTTTTTCTTTCATCACTTTAAGTATGCCCTGCCATTCCCTCCTGGCCTGAAGAGTTTCTATTCAAAGGTTGGCTGTTATCCTTATGGGAATCCCCTTGTGTGCTATTTGTTGTTCTTCCCTTGCTGCTTTTAATATTTGTTCTTTGTGTTTGATCTTTGTTAATTTGACTAATATGTGTCTTGGGATGTTTTACCTCAGTTTTATCCTGTTTTGGACTTTCTGGGTTTCTTGGACTTGTGTGATTATTTCCTTCCCCAATTCCAGAAAGTTTTCAACTATTATCTCAAGTATTTTCTTTTCTTTCTTTTTTTTTTTTTTTGTCTTCTTCTTCTGGGACTCGTATGATTCAAATGTTGGGGCGTTTAACGTTGTCCCAGAGGTCTCTGAGATTGTCCTCATTTCTTTTAATTCATTTCTCTTTTTCCTCTCTGTTTCATTGATTTCTACCACTCTATCTTCTACCTCACTGATCCTATCTTCTGTCTCCATTATCTACTGTTGGTTCCCTCCCTCCAGATTTTTTTTGATATCATTTATTGCATTATTCATTATATTGACTCTGTTTTATTTCTTCNTAAACCTTTCTTGCATCTTCACAGTCCTTGTCTCCAGCCTATTTATCTGTAATTCCTTATTGTTTTCAAGATTTTGGATCATTTTAACTATCATTATTTGGAATACTTTATTAGGTAGACTCCCTATCTTTTCCTCTTTTGTTTGGTTTGGTGGACTTTTATTGTATTCCTTTACCTTCTGGGTATTTCTCTGCCTCTTCATCTTGTTTATATTGCTGTGTTTGGGGTCACCTTTCCGTATTCTGGCAGTTTGTGGAGTTCTCTTTATTGTGGAGTTTCCTCATGGTGCATGGGGTTGCATGAGTGGCTTGTGAAGTTTTCCTGGTTAGGGAAGCTTGTGTCGGTGTTCCGGGGTGTGGTGCTGGATTTCTTTTCTCTGAAGTGCAATGAAATGTCCAGCAATGAGTTATGTGATGTCAAAGGGTTTGGAGTGACTTTGGGCAGCCTGCATATTGAAGCTCAGGGCTATGTTCTTGTGTTGCTGGAGATTTTGCGTGATATGTCTTGCTCTGGAACTTGTTGGTCCTTGAGTGGTGCTTGGTTTCAGTGTAGGTATGGAGGTATTTGATGAGCTCCTATCGATTACTGTTCCCTGGAGTCAGGAGTTCTCTGGTGTTTTCAGGATTTGGACTTAAGCCTCCTGCCTCTGATTTTCAGTTTTATTCTTACAGTAACCTCAAGACTTCTCCATCTATACAGCACCAATGATAAAACATCTAGGTTAAAGATGAAAAGTTTCTCCACAGTGAGGGACACCCAGAGAGGTTCACAGAGTTACATGGACAAAAGAAGAGGGATGAAGGAGATAGAGGTGATCAGGAGTAGAAGAGGGGGAATCAAAAGGGGAGAGAACAAGCTAGCCAGTAATTGCTTCCCTATGTGCTCTGCACAGTCTGGCTCCCTCAGAGATGTTCACAGAGTTACACAGAGAAGAGAAGAGAAGAGAAGAGAAGAGAAGAGAAGAGAAGAGAAGAGGGAGGAAGGAGACGGAGGTGGCCAGGGGGATAAAGGGGGGAATCAAATGGAGAGAGACAGATCCAGCCAGTAATCAGTTCCCTAAGTGCCCTCCACAGTCCGGAAGACACAAAGAGATTCACAGAATTGGGTAGAGAAGAGAAGGGGGAGGAAGGAGATAGAGACGACCTGGTGGAGAAAAAGGAGATGCAAAGGGGGAGAGAGCAATCAGACCAGTGATCTCGCTCCCAAATGAAAATGGCTACTGAAGATTGGGTTCTTAAAGGCACAAAATTGCTAACAAATACCAAAAAGCAAAGATTAAAAATCTAGAGTAGAGGTTGGAGTTTCAAAAATACAATATTAAAGAAAAAAGAAAGAAATAATAAAGTCACAAAAATATTATATATATGTATACATATTGGAGAAGGAAATGGCAACCCACTCCAGTATTCTTGCCTGGAAAATTCCATGGACAGAGGAGGCTGGTAGGCTACAGTCCATGGGGTCGCAAAGAGTCAGACACGACTGAGTGACTTCAATGTCAAAGTCAAATATTTATATATATTTATGAAATTTTCTTTAAGAAATAGGGTCTTTTTTGCCAAAATAATAGTAGGTTATAAAAATGAAGTTTAAAGGAGGAGTAGAGGACTTAAAAATAAAAAATAATTAAATTTAATGAATGAAAATAGTAAAAAAATATATAGGTCTTTCTCTGATGTTGTTGTGGACAGTGTGGTGTCAGTTCACTTTCAGATATTTCCTTGATCCAGCTTATAATCCTCAAGATCTATAGGCCCCTTCCTATGTAGTTGGTGCTAACTGCAGGGTTTTAATCTATTGCACCTGTCACTTCCAGGGCAGTTCCCTCTGTTTTAGCTTCTTCTGTTTGCTGGTCTCTTCAGTGTCTAATTTCTACTCTGACCCAAGGGGGTAGTGGTGGACAATTTTTTACACTCCCTGTTCAGTCGTGCTGTGAGGAGGGAGGAACGCTCCATATCATTGGCGTGTGTGGGGAATGCTCCCAGTGTCTCGGGAACACTGGGTTTTCCCCTGCTCATGGCATGTGTGCTTTCCCTGTCTACACTGCTCAGGCTTTAGGTTGCTCTGCCAGGAACTGTCTGAGGCAGGCCCTGGGTTCCATGCACTTCCTAGGTCTAAGCCACTCAGGTTCAGGTACTCAGGTCCTCCTCAAAGGCACAGACTCGGTTGGGACTGCATTTTGTTCCCTTCCCAGGTCTGAACCGCTCAGGTGATCAGGTGTTTGGCAAGCATGGTCACTCCTACTTATCACCTCTCCGGTCCCTGCCGCTCAGTTTCCTGGGTTTACAACCATCGCACCTTCTCTGGCAGCTGTTGACAATCCAGAATCCCAAGAAGTCTTGATTAGCAATGAAACCTACTTGCAGTTTGGTCGATGATGCCTCTCTGGGGTCGTGATTTCCCCTTCTGGCTCTGGCTGCCCTAGCTCTCCTGTCTCTGGCAGGGGAAGGTCCTGTCTGCAGCCAGCTATCTCTGCTCACTCGTTTGTTCTGTGAGCACACCTGGTGGTGTCTTCGTTTAGGGCTTTTTGCTGGGGTAGCTACCCTGGGTCTGGTTTGTTATTTCAAGTTAGTTCCCTCAGATTGCCCTTGGGGCATTCAGGCCCAGTCCTTACTCTAAGCAATGCAGCCCGCACCTCCCTGCCCAGCCCCCACTTGCTAGAGGCGGATGCAGTTATCTGCACTGCTTCTCTGCTGGGAGTTACCTTTGGGCATGTAATCTGTGGGTTTAAATTTTTATTTATTTTTCCTCCCACTTATCTTGCCCTCTGAGGTTCTAAGACTTGTCACAGACTCACCAGTGAGAGTGTTTCCTGGTATTTGGAAACTTCTCTCTTTTTTAATACTCACTTCCTGTGACACATCACCACCCCTACCTCTTTTGTCTCTCTTTTTATCTTTTACATTTTTTCCTACCTCCTTTCAAAGACAATGGGCTGGTTTTCTGGGTGCCTGATGTCCTTTGCCTGCATTCAGAAGTTGTTTTGTGGCATTTACTCAGTGTTCAAATGTTCTTTTGATGAATTTGTTGGGGAGAAAGTGGTCTCCTTTTCCTATCCCTCCACCGTCTTACGACTGCCCCTGAAATTACTCATAATTCCCATGAGATCATTAGGACCCTGAAGATAATATTGCCTTGCTAGTGGGGAATAGTAAACCTGGTCTAAACGCTGGTTTTAGTTCAGTTCAGCTCAGTCATGTCCAACTCTTTGCGACCCCATGAATCTCAGCACGCCAGGCCTCCCTGTCCATCACCATCTTCCAGAGTTCACTCAGACTCACGTCCATCAAGTCAGTGATGCCATCCAGCCATCTCATCTTCTGTCGTCCCCTTCTCCTCCTGCCCCCAATCCCTCCTAGCATCAGAGTCTTTTCCAATGAGTCAGCTCTTCTCATGGGGTGGCCAAAGCACTGGAATTTCAGCTTTAGCATCATTCCTTCCAAAGAAATCCCAGGGCTGATCTCCTTCAGAATGGACTGGTTGGATCTCCTTGCAGTCCAAGGGGACTCTCAAGAGTCTTCTCCAACACCACAGTTCAAATGCTGTCTAGGTTGGTCATAAGTTTTCGTCCAAGGAGTAAGCGTCTTTTAATTTCATGGCTGCAATCACTATGTGCAGTGATTTTGGAGCCCCCCCCCCCAAATAAAGTCTGACACTGTTTCCACTGTTTCCCCACCTATTTCCCATGAAGTGATGGGACCAGATACCATGATCTTCATCTCTGAATGTTGAACTTTAAGCCAACTTTTTCACTCTTCTCTTTCACTTTCATCAAGAGGCTTTGGAGTTCCTCTTCACTTTCTGCCATAAGGGTGGTGTCATCTGCATAGCTGAGGTTATTGATATTTCTCCCTGCAATCCTGATTCCAGCTTGTGCTTGTTCAAGTCCAGCGTTCTCATGATGTACTCTGCATATAAGTTAAATAAGCAGGGAGACAATATACAGCCTTGATGTACTCCTTTTCCTATTTGGAACCAGTCTGTTGTTCCATGTCCAGTTCTAACTGTTGCTTCCTGACCTACATACANTTAAAAAATCCAATGTATAAAGAAGCAAGAAAATATACATAATGAGCGAAAAATCAATTAGTAAAAACACAAGTAAAATTCATATTACATAATTAGCAGGGAAGGACATTAAAATGCTTACTATATCAATAAACCTTATATTCATGAATCTGAAGAATATTGAGTATGTTAAATAGAGATATGTAAAATAAAAATGCAAAGACTGTGGGAAAAATATTAATTGTGCATCAGAGAGCTTTGAAGTAAATTTAAGGGTGCTAAAATATATGTAAATGGAATCCCATAGGAAGTGAAAAACAAGAGAATAGAGAAAAGAACTGCATAATTACTGGCTGAAAATTTTCCAGGAATGATGAAAGCTTGAAACCTGTTAACACAGAAGCTCAATTGATTCAAGGACAAGAAATATGACAGCTATACAAAGGCACATCATAATGCATGGTTTAAGACAATCAACCAAAGAAATGTAACCAGAAGGAAAAACAGACACAGTAGAACAAAAAATGGGTATGACAGCAAGTTAGGTACATGAAACAATGTTAGCCAGGGGACACTGGCACCACATCTTCAATGCTAAGAGAAATATATTTGACTCAGAATTCTATACCCAAGAAAAATACATATCAAAAGCAAGATAAAATACTTTCTCAGACATACAACAACTACAAGACTGCATCACCACCAACAGATTAATGTAATAAATGTTTTTTTAAAAATTTCAAGTCAGAAGGAATTTAAAACAAAGTGGAAATCTGTATCTACAAGGGGAATGAACAGTACCCCAAATGATAAACATGTAATATGTATTAAAATGTAAATATAGGGACTTCATTGGTGGTCCATTGGGTAAGGATCTGCTTTGCAATGAAAAGCATTTGCAAATGGCAAAGGTTTGTTCCTTTGCCAAAGAACTAAGATCCTACATGCCACTGAGCAACTAAGCCTGCATGTCTCAAATAGAGTTTACATTCTGCAAGTACTGAGCTTGCCCTCCTCAAATAGAGAGTCCATACCAATAGGAAGATCCTACATGCCACACTAAGACCCAGTACAGACAAAGAAAAGATAAATGGATAAATAATTTAATAATTATTATAATTAATAATGATAGACTGGCAAGCTAAAGATGCATATCATGAATCTTAAAACTACTTAAAAAAACAGTTATAGTTAATAAAGTGGCAAAGGATATAAAAGGGAATCAGAAAAATTACTCAGTCAAAGAAGTCAGGGATAAAAAGAGACATGGGAAGAAAGAACATGGGACAAACTGAAGATAAAGAGCAAGATGATAGAATTAAATCCAACTAGAGTTAACCCTTTAGATGTGAACCGAGAGCTAAGATGTAACTCAGGGCCCAGACAACAGCAAATCCCCATACACTGCACTGTGCGGCCAAAACCGAGCCTACCAGGCTTCAGGGTCCCATGTGCCTGGGCACAGAACAGCACCAAAAGTTTATATGGAACAGTAAATTAGAAGAATTCAATCATACAAAGTACATTCTCTGTTTATAAAGAAATGGCAATAGAAATCAATGTTCACTGGACAGAAGAAGAATAAGGTGCTAACATAGTGTGGACCTTCCCTCTTTTACAATTCTAATTAAGCCCAGGAAGGAGCAGAAAAATCGACAGGACTTACATCTCTTCAATACTAGACATACTTGACATACATAGACAATACTAGACATTCATGTTTGATTTTCACAGTTCAGTCTCCTCTCTCTTCTCCTCTCTTGCTCATCCTGGGCAACAGGGAATGCTCCTTTAAACCACAGCTCAATCACTACACACAAAGCCAGATGATATTTGCGAGTCTTTCACATAAACCAGTGAAAACTTGTTTCCTCATATTTCACACTCTTGGCTCTTTTCAACCAACCACAGCTCTTATCCAACCTCCTGGGATCCTGGTCCTCTGTCACTTGCAGCCGTGTTCCCATACACCAGGCCTCAGTTACACCCAATGAAATTCCAATTCAGAGTGGCCATAATACAGGCAAAATGGAGAGAACAGGCAGCTCCTTACATTCCTCTCTTGTTCCTTCACTACATACATTCACTGAAAACCTGAGTAGCAAGTTTGTTACATACAAACGTTCAAGTTGAAAACTTTCAAACATGTAAAAGTGCATTTGCATGTGCAATCACATCAGTTATTTAACAGATCTGACACACGTTGTCGTGGGCACATCCAAGACAAGTTGATGTGCATTTGTGTACTTTACTGTACAGAATGGTATGGACTACAATAGTGCAGGACTTTTATTTCAAGCCTACGCTGTCTGCAAGGAAGCATAAATGCAGTGGTAATGTAGATGGTACTGCTATTCTATTTTTAAAGGTGTGCTTTCTTGCTCAGCTGTGTCTGAATTTTCAACATATGGACTGCAGACCACCAGGATCCTCTTGCCATGGGGATTCTCCAGACAAGAATACTGGAGTGGGTTGCCATGCCCTATCCAGGTACTGCAAGATTAAAAATATTTCTTTTATTGTTTGTGTTTGTTTTCTATGTATTATTAGTGTGAAAAGTATCATAAAGCTATTAAACTACAGTAATATATATCCAAATGTCTTAGTTTCCTACCCAAGTAACTTTGCTGTATTTATGATGAAATTGGGATTTTTGAACACCCTTTTTAAATGTAACTTGTTCATATTACTGTTCTGCTAAACCTGTGGATCCAAAAGTGAACACATCCTCTCCAGGTCCAAGGAAATCACATTCTTGATTGGGATTTTAGAGGAAAAGTGAGATCTCCATAATTCTAGCCATTTCAGTCTTTTCAAAAGACCTTGATCAGGACAAACAAATACTAAAGTAGAANGGATTTTAGAGGAAAAGTGAGATCTCCATAATTCTAGCCATTTCAGTCTTTTCAAAAGACCTTGATCAGGACAAACAAATACTAAAGTAGAAATAGTCATTGTGTTTCTACTTACTTCTACAAAGTGTTGCTAAGTTCTCAATACTGGATCTTGTAATGCTGGTGGACTAGATGGAGAGGTGATGTGAACAGAAATAAGGAAGGTGAGACAGGTAGGTCAGAATGTGAGGTAACAAAGACAGGTATTTAGAAGCTGAAGAATTAAGAGACATTTGGGACTTGAGTTGGAAAAGCAGTTTTCAAAACAAATTGGATCATGTGGTATGTGTAATCCTCACTTCATTCGTTAGAAGATAACTACTGAACTGTCTGCCTCTATTTTCTGGGGCGCAGTTCAGATCCATCTAGCTGTTTCTCATTGCTGTTCCTTTCTCCTGGCTCCCACACTGTGCCCAGAAGTTCAGCCTATTCCACTCTTTTGTTGTTGTTGTTCTTTAAGGCAGGCACTCCAGGCTACTTACAAAATGATCTATTCTCTGCTTTTCTTTCAAACTGAAAATAGTTTGTTATATAGCCATGAGCCCAGTAGCTACAGGACTGCATTTCCTGCCCACCCGTTCTCTGAGTCATGAGTGGAGACTTAGAGATGCATACAGATCTGTAAGAGGGATTTCTTGGAAGATTGCTTTCAAGAAGCTGATTTAGCTGAGAGATGGGACTCTCCCCTTCCCTACTTTCTTCCTAACTGTTGCCTGGATTTTAGTTGTGATGGCTGAAACTCCTGCAGTTTTATTGGACAATTATGTATCCTTGGAGATGGATACCACCCAAGCTCTGGCTGGCTCACCTCCAGCTTTGTTTCAGTGGGAGAGAAAAATCAAGTTTATCTTGCTAAATTATAGTTGTTTTAGTTTTTTGCAATGTGCATCCAAACTTAATCCTGATACTACTATGTGTTTAATATGATATAACCTTATTATTTTTTTGGGTTTAGTGAATACATTCATGTTTTATATTTTTCTAATTTTTAATTTCATAAAGTGATTCATCAACCATTACACCTAAACTGTATAAATGCAAATTTATGATTATAAGTATGCTTTCTTTTAGATTTTGAATTTTATACTTTCTTATCTTCTTTTCATTCTTGTTTACTCCATATTTGTACAGCCTGGGCCATGTCCTCTCTTAAAACCTCATCCATATCCATATCTGCAGGCCAAAACAGACCAAGAGCTCTGTGAGGGGAACCAAAGAAGAATGAATTATAGAGACATGAATGAAGGTGGTGGCCCTTGTTACTCATCGTGAATGTTCTTCAGTAGGATCACATTCCCCTGCCCTTCTGTGTGCCCACCACCCCCAGGTTTGCCATGACCATGGAAAATACTTCAGCCAGTGGAATTTGAGTAGAGGTGATATGTCACTTCCAAATGGAAGTATTCTTTTCTGTCCCACTAGCTGGAATACAGATATAATGGCAGGGGCTGGAGCAGCCATGTTAGACCAGAGGTAAGTAGCACAGGTAGAAGATGTGACAAGAAAGAAGTGGGCCCTCATATCTGTGAGAAGACCTGCACTATCATTATATGACAGAGAATTGAAATTGAATTGCATTTAAGACAATGTTATTTAGGGTTTGATTACAGTCATTGAACCTGCAACCTAGCACTCATAATAGAATAACTGATCTTTGTGTTAGCCTTGTCTTGACATTAGGGTCTGAATGAGACAATATCTACTGACGTATACTTAGAAGTGAGTCAAGTGACAGCCCTGCCCTCTGAAAGCTGTGCTCTAGTGTGGGATTCAGAAACTCAAACAAGAACAAAGCCACATGGCAGGACAGCTTCAAGATCCTGTAGGAACCGTTGGGAGGGGAACCTCAATCAGTCCTGATCTCAGGAGGTTGCTTGAAGCAGGGACAGTCCTCTTTCAGTCTCCTCATAAATGGTGCCAAGTTTCATGTAAAAGTGATTTATTTCAAATTCCTTCCAGAGTGTTTTCCCTTTTGATCCAGTGATTAAGATATGGGTTTTAGACCTGGTTTGGGAAGATTGCAAATGCCCCAGTGCAACTAAGCTGATGGGCCACAACTCCTGAGCCTGAATGCCCTAGAGCCTGTGATCTACATCAAGAGAAGCACAGGACTGAAAAGCCAGTGCACTGAATTACAGAGTAGCTCCTGCTCACTGCAAATAGAGAAGTCCTGAGCAGCAATGAAGACCTGCTGCTGCTGCAAAGTCACTTCAGTCATGTCCAACTCTGTGTGTCCCCGTAGATGGCAGCCCATCAGGCTCCCCTGTCCCTGGGATTCTCCAGGTAAGAACAGTGGAGTGGGTTGCCATTTCCTTCAATGCGTGAAAATGAAGTTGCTCAGTCGTGTCTGACCCTCAGTGACCCCATGCACTGCAGCCATCCAGGCTCCTCCGTTAATGGGATTTTCCAGGCAAGATTACTGGAGTGGGATGCCATTACATTCTCCGCAATGAAGACCTAGTGCTGCCAAAAAAAAAAAAAAAAAATCTCCCAGAGAAACCAGTGAGGTCTCAGGTGAAGCAGGACATGAAAAAAGATCAAACCAGTCTGGGTCTCATATCATGCAAGTCATGGAGAGGGAAGCTACAGCCTGTTTTCACAGCGAACTTGGGATATAAGTTGTGCCTCAAACGTGCCCCAAGCCAAGGCTGGGAGCTGGAATTTCACTCTCCCACTAGCACATCCCTCTCATCCTTCAACAAAACACAGCTGGTGACTCCAAGCCTTTGTATTAGATCCTCCAAGACAAATCAAAGGTGACACTAGAAATAAAAGACACCAAAGATCAGGAAAATGCAACCTTAGATAATGTCTAGATCTCTGCACCCAGTCTGACATCTCCAGCATCATATCTGAAATCCTGCAAGTCTAAAGAACTCCATGGGTGTCTACAGGTAAGCATTAAAAAAAAAATCAGATTTAATTTATATAGGAGTGTAGTTGATTTACAGAATTGTATTAATATTAGTTGTATGGGAAATTAACTTCCATATACATACCAATGTAACCATTGTTTCTTAGATTCTTTTCCAATACAGGATATTATAGATTACTGAGCAGAATTCCTGTGCTGTACAGTAGGTCTTTGTTGATTATCTGTTAAATAAACTAGTATACATATATTAATCTCAAACTCTCAATTTACCCCATTCCCACCTTTCCACTTTGGTAACTATAATTGTTTTTTTTTTTTTTTTTGATGGAGGGAAGGGTCCAGGCACTTTTTGGATGAGGGTCTGTGCTTGTGAGTGTGCAGTGGCCAGGGAAAGCAAGCCTGAGAGAAACTTATTTGAGATGATGGTAAATGTTTAGAGAGACCCAGCCATGCAAAAATCTGGGAGAAAAATGTTCTACATGTGGGATGTAGCCCCTGCTAAGGACCAAGGTAACCAAGTTTAATGAATGGCTACCCTTCCACTGCCAACTTTCCTTCCATGCCTAGAACTTGGCCTACAGGTCAAGTCAACCACCATGACCTCATCCCATGCTTCAGTTGTGAGTTAGCAGAAATGAGGCATGTCAGCCTTCCCAAGAAGGGAGAACCTGGGGCTATCACGAGGCTGAATATGCTCTGGACTCAGGAAAGTGTCCACAAACTGGTTATCACCAGGAGCATCAGGTGCAAGGGGCACCACCAATGCCTCTGATTATATCCATGTACTCGTTCTCAAGAGTAGAAACGCCAAGAAACATCTACAGCAAAGAAAGAAGTAATGACTCTTTTTCATCTTGCCCCGTGTGATTCCCACGACCCTTTGACCACACTGCTTTCTGCCCCAAACTCTTTACTATTTTGTTTCTTCAAAGGAGGCTTGTGAATAATATCAACACCTGACTGTGAAGCCTGGTGGCTAGAACTGAACTCACAGTCAGCTGGGACCCAGAGATGTCCAGCCTTGTCCTGTGTTTCTGTCCTTTTTCTCCAACCAGATTCATAAAACAAAGTCCCTACAAAATATAAAGGTGATTGTAATTCTCTCATGGCCTTTGAATCTCCAAGGTCTATTTGGAGCACCAAAGAGGGAACACATCCTGACATCCAGGCTAGTCTCAGATCCTGACCTCATTCAGCCAGTGGTTCCCTGAGGAAACATAAGGCACATATCTAAGTTGCCAGAAGGCTGAGAAGAGACAACTTCTCGCCATGAATGCACATTCACGTTAACCAGTCAGCCAAGGGTCTTCTGTCTTGTGTGAATGAGGAGCAGGAGCTCTGGGGATCTGAGTTGGGAGTGAGTCAGTCACCACCTGCACGGTGGCATCCTAGGGTCACTACAGCTGGGCCTATCTCACTGTGCCTGGAACCCAGAAGAAAGAGCCCTGAATATTGCTTTCCTGCTGCTACATGGAGGTAGTTCTGATAAAATCAGAACCAGACTTGAGGGGCAACAAGAAAGAAACTTCACTCTGGTGCTTGCAGACATCTGAGAGCCACCCAGCAGTGGATGCAATTGAGCTTCCTCTCATCTTTCCCTTTTTGTAAGTATCCTAGCCTGGGAACCAGAGTTCCTGGGTCCCAAGTATTCACTAACTTACTTTCAGCTAAGGTGAGTCACACTCCAGGGTTCAGTTTCCCATCTCTTGGATGAGGGAGATTGGACTTGCTCCAGAACAATTGTTCCAGACTGAGGCTCAAAGCCAATCAGTGGATAAGTGGCTCAGAGGTGGGTGTTGCTGAGGATGCTGAAGTTTCCTCTGGTGGGCAAGGGGATGTAACTGTCTGGTGATATTCATGGGTCCTGGGCTCAGGACTAGGAGTGGTAGACCACTTGGCACACAGCTGCTGTGACACCTAGGACCTTAGAGGCCTTGCCCACTGGAACTTACCATCATTTAGGTTCTGGGGGATGAGAACAGGTAGTTATAAGTCAGAAGTTACCAATGGGGAAGCTTGTAGATTCCTTAGCAGAAACCCAAATTAGGCTGATGAATCATCCCTCCAAAAAAATCTTGGAACTAGATATGCCAGGACTCTTAGACAAATTCTGTAGTATTATAAATACCATTTAAAGTAGGTCATCTTTTGGATGATCTGCCATTTGCTTTCTGGCTTGGGATAATACCCACAGTTAGAGTGGAATCAAAAGGCCTCTGGGGGAGGCTGTCCCTCTCCCTGTGACTCATTAGCAGTGAATACAGCTCTCTCAACTCCAAATCTGGAGCAGGAATTCCAGCAGGAAGGATGTGACCTCCAAGTTTAACCAGAAGACTCAAGAAGGTCTGGCCCTCAGGTAGGCACTAATCTTTTCTCAGTGCTTCTTCCTTCCCTCCTGGGTTCTGTGCAAGATGCCCACCTCCTGGTTACCGGGTTCTGCATTCCTCCTTGGAGATTTCTTCACTTGTAGATATCTAGGCAGTCCCACTTGTGGCTCCCTCCCTACTCAGGCCCAATCCCTCACCTGCAGATGGCACTAAAGAAAGGAAAACCGAGACTGGTCTTCCAAGTTCATTCTTTCTAAAAATTTCTGCATTCCTCCTGCTTCCAGACCCTGTTCTGAATCATCCACATCTCCAGCTAGATGACTCAGCTTAGAGGAATGGAGATGCAGATGGAGGAGGGGGGCAGTAAGAGTGTCAAGCGTGGGGTACAGTTTTCAGATGACAAGAGATGAGTTGGAGTAAGGAGTATGTGGTCCTCCAACCACTCATTCATTGGGGACCTGCCAGAATCTGTTATCTTGGTCTGCTCAGGGTATCAGTAAGATAGAAACTTCAAAATGGACTTTGTATAAACTTACTGTAAAACAATTTCAAACATAACAAATACAAGAAAGAAGAGTGTTCTGAACGCTATATTTCATCATTCGGCATCAATAACTACAAAACTAACTTTTTAGTCCCACAGGTTGTCATAGACTGGAGACTATGCAACATCAAGGTGATGGCCAATTGAGTTCCCGGTAAAGACATTCTTGACTTGCATCAGTCTTTCTCTTCTTATTATGTTCTCACATGTGGTGGCTGAAGGGAAGGAAGAAGAGGGAGAATAAGAGAGAAAAAATAAAGAGGCTAATCCCATCATGAGGGACCACCATCAACACCCCAAGTCAGCCTTCAGTTCAGTTCAGTCGCTCAGTCGTGTCCGACTCTTTGCGACCCCATGAATCCCAGTACGCCAGGCCTCCCTGTCCAACACCAACTCCCAGAGTTCACTCAGACTCACGTCCATCGAGTCCATGTTGCCATCCAGCCATCTCACCCTCGGTCGTCCCCTTCTCCTCCTGCCCCCAATCCCTCCTAGCATCAGAGTCTTTTCCAATGAGTCAACTCTTCTCATGAGGTGGCCAAAGTACTGGAGTTTCAGCTTGAGCATCGTACCTTCCAAAGAAATCCCAGGGTTGATCTCCTTCAGAATGGACTGGTTGGATCTCCTTGCAGTCCAAGCGACTCTCAAGAGTCTTCTCCAACACCACAGTCAAAAGCATCAATTCTTTGGTGCTCAGCCTTCTTCAAAGTCAACTCTCACATCCATACATGACCACAGGAAAAACCATAGCCTCGACTAGATGGACCTTAGTTGGCAAAGTAATGTCTCTGCTTTTGAATATACTATCCAGGTTGCTCATAACTTTTCTACCAAGGAGTAAGTGTCTTTTAATTTCATGGCTGCAATCACCATCTGCAGTGATTTTGGAGCCACAAAAAATAAAGTCTTACACTGTTTCTGCATCTATTTCCCATGAAGTGGTGGGACTGGATACCATGATCTTCATTTTCTGAATGTTGAGCTTTAAGCCAACTTTTTCCACTCTCCTCTTTCACTTTCATCAAGAGGCTTTTTAGCTCCTCTTCACTTTCTGCCATAAGGATGGTGTCATCTGCATATCTGAGGTTATGGAAATTTCTCCTGGCAATCTTGATTCCAGCTTCTGCTTCTTCCAGCCCAGCGTTTCTCATGATGTACTCTGCATAGAAGTTAAATAAGCAGGGTGACAATATACAGCCTTGACGTACTCCTTTTCCTATTTGGAACCCGTCTGTTGTTCCATGTCCAGTTCTAACTGTTGCTTCCTGACCTACATACAGATTTCTCAAGAGGCAGGTCAGGTGGTCTAGTATTCCCATTTCTTTCAGAATTTTCCACAGTTTATTGTGATCCACACAGTCAAAGCTTTGGCATAGTCAATAAAGCAGAAATAGATGTTTTTCTGGAACTCTCTTGTTTTTTCCATGATCCAGTGGATGTTGGCAATTTGATCTGTGGTTCCTCTGCCTTTTCTAAAACCAGCTTGAACATCAGGAAGTTCATGGTTCACATATTGTTGAAGCCTGACTTGGAGAATTTTGAGCATTACTTTACTAGCTTGTGAGATGAGTGCAATTGTGCAGTAGTTTAAGCATTATTTGAAATGCCTTTCTTTGGAATTGGAATGAAAACTGACCTTTTCCAGTCCTGTGGCCACTGCTGAGTTTTCCAAATTTGCTGGCATATTGAGTGCAGGACTTTCACAGCATGGTCTTTCAGGATTTGAAACAGTTCCACTGGAATTCCATCATCTCCACTAGCTTTGTTCGGAGTGCTGCTTTCTAAGGGCCACTTGACTTCACTTTCCAGGATATCTGATTCTTGATGCATGATCACACCGTTGTGATTATCCAGGTCATGAAGATCTTTTTTTGTACAGTTCTTCTATATATTCTTGCCACCTCTTCTTAAAACCTTCTGTTTCTGTTAGGTCCATAACATTTCTGTCCTTTATCGAGCCCATCTTTGCGTGAAATATTCCGTTAATATCTCTAATTTTCTTAAAAAGATCTCTAGTCTTTCCCATCCTGTTCTTTCCCCCTATTTCTTTGCATTGATCACTGAAGAAGGCTTTCTTATCTCTTCTTGCTATTCTTTGGAACTCTGCATTCAGATGCTTATATCTTTCCTTTTCTCCTTTGCTTTTCTCTTTTCTTCTTTTCACAGCTATTTGCAAGGCCTCCCCAGACAGCCATTTTGGATTTTTGCATTTCTTTTCCACGGGGATGGTCTTGATCCCTGTCTCCTGTACAATGTCACGAACCTCATTCCATAGTTCATCAGGCACTCTATCTATCAGATCTAGGCCCTTAAATCTATTTCTCACTTGCACTGTATAATCATAAGGAATTTGACTTAGGTCATACCTAAAAGGTCTAGTGGTTTTCCCTATTTTCTTCAGTTTAAGTCTGAATTTGGTAATAAGGTGTTCATGATCTGAGCCACAGTCAGCTCCCGGTCTTGTTTTGGCTGACTGTATAGAGCTTCTCCATCTTTGGCTGCAAAGAATATAATCAATGTGATTTTGGTGTTGACCATCTGGTGATGTCCATGTGTAGAGTCTTCTCTTGTGTTGTTGGAATTGGGTGTTTGCTATGACCAGTGCATTTTCTTGGCAAAACTCTATTAGTCTTTGCCCTGCTTCATTCCACATTCCAAGGCCAAATTTGCGTGTTACTCCAGGTGTTTCTTGACTTCCTACTTTGTATTCCAGTCCCCTATAATGAAAGGGACATCTTTTTTGGGTGTTACTTCTACAAGGTCTTGTAGGTCTTCATAGAACCGTTCAACTTCAGCTTCTTCAGCATTACTGGCTGGGGCATAGACTTGGATTATGGTGATATTGAATGGTTTGCCTTGGAGATGAACAGAGATCATTCTGTCGTTTTTGAGATTGCATCCAAGTACTGCATTTCAGTACTCTTTTGTCGACCATGATGGCTACTCCATTTCTTCTGAGGGATTCCTGCCCACAGTAGTAGATATAATGGTCATCTGAGTTAAATTCACCCATTGCAGTCCATTTTAGTTCCCTGATTCCTAGAATGTTGACGTTCACTCTTGCCATCTCTTGTTTGACCACTTCCAATTTGCCTTGATTCATGGACCTGACATTCCAGGTTCCTATGCAAGTTCACTCTTGCCATCTCTTGTTTGACCACTTCCAATTTGCCTTGATTCATGGACCTGACATTCCAGGTTCCTATGCAATACTGCTCTTTATAGCTTCGGACCTTGCTTCTATCACCAGTCACATCCACAGCTGGGTATTATTTTTGCTTTGGCTCCATCCCTTCATTCTTTCTGGAGTTATTTCTCCACTGATCTCCAGTAGCATATTGGGCACCTACTGACCTGGAGAGTTCCTCGTTCAGTATCCTATTATTTTGCCTTTTCATACTGTTCATGGGGTTCTCAAGGCAAGAATACTGAAGTGGTTTGCCATTCCTTTCTCCAGTGGACCACATTCTGTCAGACCTCTCCACCATGACCCACCCATCCTGGGTTGCCCCACAGGCATGGCTTGGTTTCATTGAGTTAGACAAGGCTGTGGTCCTAGTGTGATTAGATTTACTAGTTTTCTGTGAGTATGGTTTCAGTGTGTCTGCCCTCTGATGCCCTCTTACAACACCTACCATCTTACTTGGGTTTCTCTTACCTTGGGCGTGGGGTATCTCTTCACGGCTGCTCTAGCAAAGTGCAGCCGCTTTTCCTTACCTTGGATGAAGGGTATCTCTTCACCACCACCCTTTCTGACCTTCAACTTGGGATAGCTTCTCTAGGCCCTCCTGTGCCAGCACAGCCACTGCTCCTTGGACGTGGGTTGCTCCTCCCGGCCCCTGACCCTGGCTTCGTACATGGAGTGGCTCCTTCCAAAGTCCCTACATCCTAATACTATCACTTTGGGAGTCAAAGATGGACGCAATCAATCCATAGCAGCTATTCATAGCATAGCAGCTATCTGTTTTTAAATCAAGATAGATCATCGACAGCTCCTGTTAACCAGCCTCGAGGCTCTCGCGAGATCCGCCTCCTCAATACCAAGCGCCTGTGTCTGGCAGAGCCGGTGTGAGACGAAGAGACAATCCTTCCCAGCCGCCGGGATAATCAAGAGTTTTGGCCGGACCTTCGAGCACACACCGAGATAGTGAGGAGCCAGACGAAAAGCACAGACTATGGCGCTGAAACGGATTAATAAGGAACTTAGTGATTTGGCCCGTGACCCTCCAGCACAATGTTCTGCAGGTCCAGTTGGGGATGATATGTTTCATTGGCAAGCCACAATTATGGGACCTAATGACAGCCCATATCAAGGCGGTGTATTCTTTTTGACAATTCATTTTCCTACAGACTACCCCTTCAAACCACCTAAGGTTGCATTTACAACAAGAATTTATCATCCAAATATTAACAGTAATGGCAGCATTTGTCTCGATATTCTAAGATCACAGTGGTCTCCTGCTTTAACTATTTCTAAAGTTCTTTTATCCATTTGTTCACTGCTATGTGATCCAAACCCAGATGACCCCCTAGTGCCAGAGATTGCACGGATCTATAAAACAGACAGAGATAAGTACAACAGAATATCTCGGGAATGGACTCAGAAGTATGCCATGTGATGCTACCTTAAAGTCAGAATAACCTGCATTATAGCTGGAATAAACTTTAAATTACTGTTCCTTTTTTGATTTTCTTATCCGGCTGCTCCCCTATCAGACCTCATCTTTTTTAATTTTATTTTTTGTTTACCTCCCTCCATTCATTCACATGCTCATCTGAGAAGACTTAAGTTCTTCCAGCTTTGAACAATAACTGCTTTTAGAAACTGTAAAGTAGTTACAAGAGAACAGTTGCCCAAGATTCAGAATTTTTTTTTAAAAAAAAGGAGCATGTGTATTATGTGGCCAATGTCTTCACTCTAACTTGGTTATGAGACTAAAACCATTCCTCACTGTTCTAACATGCTGAAGAATCATCTGAGGGAGGGAAATGGATGCTGAGTTGTCACATCAAAGGAAGCAGCATTATTCTAGCAGCATCCATTCTTGTTTAAGCCTTCCACCGTTAGAGATTTGAGGTTACATGATATACATTATGCTCATAACTGATATGGCTGGAGAATTGGTACTGAATTTATAGCATCAGCAGAACAGAAAATGTGATGTATTTTATGCATGTCAATAAAGGAATGACCTGTTCTTGTTCTACAGAGAATGGAAATTGGAAGTCAAACACCCTTTGTATTCCAAAATAGGGTCTCAAAACATTTTGTAATTTTCATTTAAATTGTTAGGCTTGGAGCTATTAGTTAATCTATCTTCCAATACACTGTTTAATATAGCACTGAATAAATGATGCAAGTTGTCAATGGATGAGTGATCAACTAATAGCTCTGCTAGTAATTGATTTATTTTTCTTCAATAAAGTTGCGTAAACCAATGGGGGAAAAAAAAAGATAGATCATCATTTCATTTTCTCTCTTTTTTTAACCCTTATTCATTTTTCCTGAAGTACTTTAGGAATAAGATTAACATTTCACCAAATGTACATAATGAGTATTTGTGGTAGAATGATAGGATATGAAAAAAATGCTCTTTTGTTCCCAAGAAAATGAACATTTTATATCCAGTACATGTGCAAATTTCCCTGCTTATCAAAAAGCAGATGTATTTTCACACTTTATTGAAAGAATGTAGTCATATGTTGCACTTGGTTGTTCTCCTTTAAGACAAAATAGCTATTCTCTCCCAATTTTAATGCTATTTATTTGTTCAGAAACAGGGAGGAAGCAGGATGGTTTGTCTTAGAGAATGTCCCACTACTGGGTTTAGAGCAGGAGTCCACAATACCAGCACAATGGGTCAGGCAGAGTACCAGTCCTTAGTCTATTAGGAACCAGACCTCCACAACAGGAGCTGAGCTGCAGGCTAGGGAGTGAGGTTTCATCTGTATTATAGCTGTTCCCCATCACTCTCTCATCACCCCTAGAAGGGACAGTCTAGCTTGTTTTCCTGGAACTCTTTGTAGTTACATAAAATATGCTTAATAAAAACAAAAATAGCTTAAATATTGATGATTATTTTCCTTTCTCAGTGCTCAGAATGGTGAGTTGGTGCCCTAGCAGTCTATCACAGTGACAAATTAGATGATGCTTATTAACATTTGGACACATTCCACCAGCTTAAAATTCAATATTAAAAACAAAAAACTAAAAACAAAAAAGTAAAGTCATGGGATCCAGCCCCATCCTTCATGGCAAATAGAAGGAGAAAATGTGGAAGCAGTGACAGATTTCTTCATCCTATCCTCTAAAACCACTGTGGATGGTGCCTGCAGCCATGAAATCAGAAGACATTTGCTTCTTGGCAGGAAAGCTATGAGAAACATAAACAGTGTGTTGAGAAGCAGAAACATCATTCTGCCCAACAAACTGGTAGATGTTTGGCCTTTTCATTTGGATTCCTAAACTTTCTGTCCAGTCCCCATTGGTCTTTGAAGTCCCTCAGTTTTCTTTTCCTTCCTGATTTCCAAGATTGTTTTGTGCATTTCTTTACACATCTTTAAATTAGCCATATCTTTAAGATTGTCAGATGGGAAGTGTATTTAGAAGCTACATGTTTAGACCTCAGAATAGTCACTGTTATCAAGTTGTCACTGTTTCTAGGCTTTACAGTGGTCAGAGGAGGAAGTACACATTTTCATTAGAAATTAAAATAAAGCAATATAATTAGTTGGTACAAACTTATTCTTTCAGTTCAAGATTTAAGACAGCTAAGTTTGAATTAAATCTCTTTATGTTATGTGTGAACCTCTTTTTCTAGCCACTGAAAGGCTTACTTCAAAACATTAGTTTTAATTATTGTCTTACTTTTACCTGTTAACATGCATACGATTCTGTCACAATAATGGAAACAATATGAGGAACAATAAGTTGTTGAATTATTGCTTGCCACAGCTGCGATGTTGGTGCAGATGCATGGCGGATGCAATGGCAACACAGAAGCATGGCAGAGAGGAACTACCGCACGTCCAAGTCAGGGGCAGCAGCCGAGTGGAGCTACCCTACTTCCAACGTAAGGAGCAGCAGCTGTACTTTGCTGGAGCAGCCGTGAAGATATACCCCACCTCCAAGGTAAGAGAAACCCAAGTAAGATGGTAGGCATTGAGAAAGGTCATCAGAGGGCAGACAGACTGAAACCACATTCACAGACAACTAGCCAATGTGTCACACGGACCACAGCCTTGTCTAACTTAATGAAATTAAGCCATACCGTGTAGGGCCACCCAAGATTAATCAGTCATGGTGGAGAGGTCTGACAGAATGTGGTCCACTGGAGAAGGGAATGACAAACCACTTCAGTATTCTTGCCTTAAGAACCCCATGGACAGTATGATAAGGCAAAGAAAATAGGACACTGAAAGATGAACTCCCCAGGTCGGTAGGTGCCCAATATGCTAATGGAGATCAGTGGAGAAATAACTCCAAAAAGAATGAAGGGATGGAGCCAAAGCAAAGACAACACCCAGTTGAGGGTGGGACTGGTGATAGAAACCATATTCAATGCTGTAGAGAGCAATAGTGCATGGGAACTTGGATTGTTAAGTCCATGAATCAAGGCAAATTGGAAGTGGTCAAACAGGTGATGACAAGAGTGAACATAGACATTTGAGGATTCAGAGAACTAAGATGGACTGGAATCGGTGAATTTAACTCAAATGACCATTATATCTACAATTGTGGGCAGGAATTCCTTAGAAGAAATGGAGTAGACATCATAGTCAACAAAAGAGTCTGAAATGCAGTACTTGGATGCTATCTCAAAAATGACAGCATGACCTCTGTTCGTTTCCAAGGCAAACCATTCAATACCATGATAAACCAAGTCTATGCCCCGATCAGTAATGCTGAAGAAGCTGAAGCTGAACAGTTCTATGAAGACCTACAAGACCTTGTGGAACTAACACCCAGAAAAAGATGTCATTTTCATTATAGTGGACTGGAATGCAAAAGTAGGAGTCAAGAAACACCAGGAATAACATGCAAATTTGGAATGGAATACAGAATGAAGCAGGGCAAAGGCTAATAGAGTTCTGCCAAGAGAACGCACTGGTTATAGGAAACACCCAATTCCAACAACACAAGAGAAGACTCTACACATGGACATAACCAGCTTGTCGGTACCAAAATCAGATTGATTATATACTTTGCAGCCAAAGATGGAGAAGCTCTATACAATTAGCAAAAACAAGACTGGGAGCTGACGGTCGCTCAGATTATGAACTTATTGCCAAATTCAGACTGAAATTGAAGAAAGTGGAGAAAAGCACTAGACCTTTCAGGTATGACCTAAATCAAATCCCTTAGGACTATACAGAGGAAGTGAGAAACAGATTTAAGGGACTAGATCTAATAGACAGAGTGCCTGATGAACTATGGATGGAGGTTCATGACATTGTACAGAAGACAAGAATCAAGACCATCCCCAAGTAAAATAAATGCAAAAAAAAACAAAATGGCTGTCTGAGAAGGCCTTACAGGTTGCTGTGAAAAGAAGAGAAGCAAAAAGCAAAGGAGAAAAGGAAAGATATACCCATTTGAATGCAGAGTTGCAAAGAATAGCAAGGAGATATAAGAAAGCCTTCCTCAGTGATCAATGCAAAGAAATAGAGGAAAACAATAGAATGAGAAAAACTAGAGATCTCTTCAAGAAAATTAGAGATACCAAGGGAACATTTCATGCAAAGATGGGCTCGATAAAGGACAGAAATGGTATGGACCTAACAGAAGCAGAAGGTTTTAAGAAGAGGTGGCAAGAATACACAGAAGAACTGTACAAAAAAGATCTTCATGACCCAGACAATCATGATGATGTGATCCCTAATCTAGAGCCAGACATCTTGGACTGTGAAGTCAAGTGGGCCTTAGAAAGCATCACTACAAACAAAGCTAGTGGAAGTGATGGAATTCCAGTGAAACTATTTCAAATCCTGGAAAATGATGCTGTGAAAGTGCTGCACTCAATATGCCAGCAAGTTTGGAAAACTCAGCAGTGGCCACAGGACTGGAAAAGGTCAGTTTTCATTCCAATCCCAAAGAAAGGCAATGCAAAAGAATAGTCAAACTACCACACAATTGCACTCATCTCACACACTAGTAAAGTAATGCTCAAAATTCTCCAAGGCAGGCTTCAGCAATATGTGAACTGTGAACACCCTGATGTTCAAGCTGGTTTTAGAAAAGGCAGAGGAACCAGAGATCAAATTTCCAACATCCACTGGATCATGGAAAAAGCAAGAGAGTTCCAGAAAAACATCTATTTCTGCTTTATTGACTATGCCAAAGCCTTTGACTGTGTGGATCACAATAAACTGTGGAAAATTCTGAAAGAGATGGGAATACCAGACCACCTGACCTGCCTCTTGAGAAATCTGTATGCAGGTCAGGAAGCAACAGTTAGAACTGGACATGGAACAACAGACTGGTTCCAAATAGGAAAAGGAGTACGTCAAGGCTGTATATTGTCACCCTGCTTATTTAACTTATATGCAGAGTACATCATGAGAAAGGCTGGACTGGAAGAAACACAAGCTGGAATCAAGATTGCCGGGAGAAATATCAATAACCTCAGCTATGCAGATGACACCACCCTTATGGCAGAAAGTGAAGAGGAGCTAAAAAGCCTCTTGATGAAAGTGAAAGAGGAGAGCGAAAAAGTTGGCTTAAAGCTCAACATTCAGAAAACAAAGATCATGGCATCCGGTCCCATCACTTCATGGGAAGTAGATGGGGAAACGGTAGAAACAGTGTCAGACTTTATTTTTTTGGGCTCCAAAATCACTGCAGATGGTGACTGCAGCCATGAAATTAAAAGATGCTTCCTCTTTGGAAGAAAAGTTATGACCAACATAGATAGTATATTCAAAAGCAGAGACATTACTTTGCCGACTAAGGTCCGTCTAGTCAAGGCTATGGTTTTTCCTTTGGTTATGTATGGATGTGAGAGTTGGACTGTGAAGAAGGCTGAGCGCCGAAGAATTGATGCATTTGAACTGTGGTGTTGAAGACTCTTGAGAGTCCCTTGGACTATAAGGAGATCCAACCAATCCATTCTGAAGAGTCAATCCTGGGATTTCTTTGGAAGGAATGATGCTAAAGCTGAAACTCCAGTACTTTGGACACCTGATGCGAAGAGTTGATTCATTGGAAAAGACTCTGATGCTGGGAGGGATTGGGAGCAGGAGGAGAAGGGGATGACCCAGGATGAGATGGCTGGATGGCATCACGGACACGAGGGACGTGAGTCTGAGTGAACTCCGAGCAACGGTGATGGACAGGGATGCCTGGCGTGCTGTGATTCATGGGGTCGCAAAGGGTCGGACACGACTGAGCGACTGAACTGAACTGAACTGAATTGCCATGGTTAGGCACGTTTGCAGTGGAAGCATCCGTTCCTTTCACCCGGAGGCCCTGAGTAGATGCCTCAGATGAGACAGCTGGGGTCAGAGGTTGATTTCCTTTCAGATTGATTGGTTTGATCTCCTTGTATAAGGGACTCTCAAGAATCTTCTCAAGAACCACAGTGTGAAAGCTCAATTCTTTGGCATTCACCATTTCTTATGGTCTAGGTATCACATCTGTACCTGATTACTGGAAAAACCATAGCTGTGACACTACAGACCGCTGTAGCAAAGTGAGTCTCTGCTTTTTAGTACACTGTACAGGTTTTTCATAGCCTTTCTTCCTTCCAAGGAGCATGTGTGTTTTAATTTTGTGGCTGCAGTCAAGGTCCATAGTGATTCTGGAGCCCAAGAAAATAAAATCTGCTGCTGTTTCCACGTTTCCCTCATCTGTATGCCATGAAGTGGTGGCACTGGATGCCATGAATATTGAGTGTCTTTTTGTGAATAGTTTTTTGAATGTTGAATTTTAAGCGAGCTTTTATCATCTCCTCTCTGTATCAATTGGTCTTTAGTTCTTTGCTTTCTGCTATTACGGTGGTGTCTTCTTCATATCTGTGGATGTTGATACTTCTTCCAGCAATCTTGATTCCAGCTTGGGATTTATCCAGACCAGCATGTTGAATGATGTATCCTACAAATAAGTTAAATAACCAGAGTGATAATGCATACCTTCTTATTCTCCTTTCCCGGTTTTTTATCTTTCAGCTTTTCCGTGTCTAACTGCTGCTTTTTGTCCTACATAGAGACTTGTTAGGAGAAAGGTAAGATGATCTGGATCTCCTATTTCCTTAAGAATTTTCCACAGTCTGTTGTGGTCCACACAGTGAAAGGCATTAGTACAGTCAGTGAAGCAGATGGAAATGTGTTTCTGAGATTCCCTTGCTTTCTCTACGATCCAATAGATGGTGGCAATTTGATCTCTGTTTCCTCTAACCAGCTTGTATATCTGGAAGTTCTTAGTTCATGTAATGTTGAAACTTAGCTTGAAGGATTTTGAGCATTACCTTGCTAGCAAGTGAGAGGAGCACAATGGCATGATAGGTTGAAGATTCTTTGGAATTGCCTTTCCTTTGGATTGGAATGAAAACTGCCCTTTTCCAGCACTGTGGCCACTGCAGAGTTTTCCAAATTTGCTGACATATTGAATGCAGCACTTTTACAACCTTCAGTTCAGTTCAGTCGCTCAGTCGTGTCCCACTCTTTGCGACCCCATGAATCACAGCACGCCAGGCAATCCCTGTCCATCACCGACTCCTGGAGTTCACTCAGAGTTATTCTTCAGAAATTTTAAACAGCTCAGCTGGAATTTCATCACCTTCCCTAGCTTTTCTTGTAGTGATGCTTCCTAAAGCCAACTTGACTTCATACTCTGGTATACCTGGCTTTATGTGTGTGACCCCAGCATCATCCCTATCCCGGTCATTATGACGATTTTTGTATAGTTCTTCTGTGCATTCTTGCCACCTCTTTTTAATCTCATCTGCTTCTGTTAGGCCTTTGACTTTATGTCCTTTATTGTGCCCATTTTTGCATGAAGTGTTCCTCTAATATCTCCACTTTTCTTGAAGAGATCTATACTCTTTACAGTTCTATTGTTTTCCTCTAATTCTTGCACTATTCACCTATGAAGACTTTCTTATATCTCCTTGCTATTCTCTGGAAGTCTGCATTCCATTGGGTATATCTTTCCCTTTCTCCTTTGCCTTTCACTTCTCTTATTTTCTCAGCTATTTTTAAGGCCTCCTCAGGCAACCACTTTGCCTCCTCACATTTGTTTTTCCTTAGGATTGTTTTGATGACTACCTTCCATACAATGTTATAAACCTCCATCCATATTTCTTCAGGCTAACAGACCTAATCCCTTCAATTTATTTTTCATTTCCACTACATAATCATAAGGGATTTGATTTAGGTCATAGCTGAATGTCCTCATTTTTTTCTTTACTTTCTTCAATTTAAACATGAATATTGTTTGCTTCTGCCTAAGCATTGCTTCCAGATCACCACCCACCACTCCCAGTGGGTGTGGAGCAAAAACACACAATTCGAGGACTGTTACCCTGAGGTTGTGTTTGGCTTTTCACATGCTTAGTTGTGTGAGCTTGATCAAGTCTCTTAACCTCAGTCTTCTCATCTGGAAAATGGGCACCATAATGATAATTCCACCTTCTAGATTGCATATGTGCTTGCAAAAAGCAAGTGGCCCTGAGACGGCTTTCTGGGTTCCTCAGTCTGGAACAAATATGAATTATTCTGCCACCTGGGAGAAGGAAGTCTTCTGTGTAGAGGTTATGGCTGCCATCCCCAAGGCTAAATATTGATTCAAGCCAAATGACATCTATTTCTGAACCCTGACCCAGAACTCTGACTGAGCTGATGCTTCTGTTTTCTGGGCTCCCACAAGAGCTAAAGATTACAGGCTCAGATTACTCCCTTCCTCAGTCTTACCAGTCAGCCTTTCCTTGTCAACTACTTCTCCCCTGAGGTCACACGGCAAGGAAGTCCTAAAGGCTCTTGGTCTCTTTACAATTTCCCACATCTCCATCATAGCAACAAGTAGCTGTTATGGCTACTTGTCATAGTAACAAAAACGGCAACCTGTAAAGTCCAATATCAGCCTGTTAAATGAATCTTTCCCCAATTGGCCCTTCATGTTTAAATTACCTATAGTTGCCTTAGTAACCTTCCTATGCTTGCTTTTGAATGATGAAATATGTTGGACTACATCTAGTTTTCTTTCCCAAGCATAATTCCAACATGCAATTAAATAACCATCATTTAGTCATCTAACTACCCACAAGAATTGACAAAAGCAAACCACCCATCATGCATTTTTGCTTGCCCCACAACACCATTGAAGTGATCTGCTGAAACAATGTGATACATTGGCACTTTTTCTCTGGATTTCTTTTCCATCTAGTGCAGAATGTCTACCATAAGCCTGGCCCTCCAGCAGCTGGTCACCTAATTTTCACAGAATCAGCCCACTCCAGACCCCTTCCACATCCCTCAGTAAAATCTAGAGGACAGACTCAGTCAAATTCTCACTCCTGCAGAAAACAGTTTTTTTGATTTTTTTTAATGAAAACAATATTTGATAACACATTCAAAATCTGTGCTCCTTGCCTTGGGTTCAAGGACTTGCACCAGAGAGTGGGAAGCCTCCCCTTCCAACTAAATCTTTCTCCACTCCAACCAGGACCAGAACCTTCACTGGCCCTTGTGTCCTCATTGGTATCATTCAGCTGCTAAGTCATTTCTGACTCTTTGTGATTACAAGTTCGGCAACAAAACAGGCCTCCCGGTCTTTCATTATTTCATGGTTTCCTCAAACTCATGTTCTTTGAGTAGGTGATGCCATCTTACAGTCTCATCGTTTTATTCCCTCTCCTTCTGCTCACAATCTTTCCTAGCATCAGGGTCTCTTCCAATAGGCTGGGTCTTCACATCATTGGCCTAAGTGTTGGAGCTTCATCTTCAGCATCAGTCCTTTCACTGAATATTGCTCTACCACTTCCAAAACAAAATTCATGTTTCCAAACACCTAACAATATTGAGCATTGATAAAGTTTAGTAGAACAGGGATCTTGTCACCTAGGAAATCCCAGCACTGCCACCCAGCCTTTCTCTTACCATTCTCTCCACCTGGCATAGAATTGCTTCCCTAGAGCTTCTCCAGCTTCAAATGGCCTGCTGACCCAAAATTGTCAGTTATCCAGGAATTGTTCCTTCCTCCTTCCTTAAAGACTTCTGCCTGCTCCCTGATTGTCCTCTGTACATCAGTTCAGTTCAGTCTCTCAGTCGTGTCCAACTCTTTGCTATATCATGGGGTGCAGCATGCCAGGCTTCCCTGTCCATCACCAACTCCCAGAGCTTGCTCAAACTCATGTTCATCAAGTTGATGATGCCACCCAACAATTTCATCTTCTGTCTTCCCCTTTGCCTCCTGCCTTTAATCTTTCCCAGCATTGGGGTCTTTTATAATGAGTTAGTTCTACCCATCAATTGGCCAAAGTAATGGAGGTTCAGCTTCAGCATCTGTCCTTCCAATGAATATTCAGGATTGATTTCTTTTAGCATGTACTGGTTGGATCTCCATGCAGTCCAAGGGACTCTCAAGAGTCTTGTCCAACACTGCAGTTCAAAATCATCAGCTCTTTGGTGCTCAACTTTCTTTATAGTCCAACTCTCACATCCACTCATGACTTCTGGAAAAACCGTAGCTTTTATTATACAGACATTTACTGATAAAGTAATGTTTACTTTACTATGCTGTCAAGGTTTTTCATAGTTTCTCTTCCAAGGACCAAATGTCTTTTTTTTCATAGCTGCAGTCACTATCTGCAGTGATTTTGGAGCCCAAGGATATAAAGTCTGTCACTGTTTTCATTGTTTCTCCATGTATTTGCCATGAAATAATGGAACTGGATGCAGTGATCTTCGTTTTTTGATCTGTACATACCTCATGAAGACCATCCCCAAGAAAATGAAATGCAAAAAGGCAAAATGGTTGTCTGAGGATGTCTTAGAAATAACTTAGAAAAGAAGAGAAGAAAAAGGCAAAAGAGAAAATAAACACATACCAATCTGAATGCAGAGCTCCAAAAATAGTAAGAAGAGATTTTAAAAAGCCTTCCTAAGTGATCAGTGCAAAGATATAGAGGAAAACAATAGAATGGGAAAGACCAGAGATCTGCTCAAGAAAATTAGAGGTAGGGAAAGATTATTTCATGCAAAGATGGGCCAAATAAAAGACAGAAATGTCATGGACCAAGAGCAGCAGAATATCAAGAAAGGTTGAAAGAATATATAGAAGAACTATACAAAAAGGATATTAATGACCCAGATAACCACGTTGGTGTGATTACTCACCTAGAGCTAGACATCCTGAAATGTGAAGTCAAGAGGGCCTTAAGAAGCATCACTATGAGTAAAGCTAGTGGAGATGATGGAATTGCAGTTGAGCTATTTCAAATCCTAAAAGATGATGCTGTTAAAGTGCTGCACTTAATATACTAGCCAATTTGGAAAACTCAGTAGTGGCAATCCCAAAGAAAGGTGGTTTCAAAGAATGTTCAGCTACCACACAGTTGCACTTATCTCACATACTACCAAAGTAATTTCTCCAAGCAAGTCTTCAACAGTACATGAACTGTGAAATTCCATATGTTCAAGCTGGAATTAGAAAAGGCAGAGGAACCACAGATCAAATTGCCATTTGTTGAATCATAGAAAAAGCAAGAGAATTCCAGAAATATACCTACTTCTGCTTCATTGACCATGCAAAAGCCTTTGACAGTATGGATCACAAAGAACTGTGAAAAACTTACTGAGATTGGAATACCAGACCATCTTACCTGCCTTCTGAGAAATCTGTATGCAGGTCAAGAAGCAACAGTTAGAACTGAACATGGAACAGCAGACTGGTTCCAAATCAGGAAAGGAGTAATTAAAGGCTGTATATTGTCATCCTGCTTATTTAAATTATATGCTGAGCACATCCTGTGAAATGCCCAACTGGATGAAGCACAAGGTGGAATCATTGTTGCTGGGAGAAATATAAAGAGCCTCAGATATGCAGATAATGCCAACCTCATGGCAGAACGTGAAGAGATACTTAAAAACCTCTTGTTGAAAGTGAAAGAGGAGAGTGAAACATCTGGCTTAAACTCCACATTCAGAAAATGAAGATCATGGCATTTGGTCCCATCACTTCATGGCAAATAGACAGGGAAACAATGGAAACTGTCAGAGACTTTATTTTTGGGAGCTCCAAAATCACTGCAGATGATGACTTTAGCCATGAAATTAAAAGATGCTTGCTTGTTTGAAGAAAATCTATGAGAAGCCTAGCAACATTTTTAAAAGCAGAGATATTACTTTGCTGAAAAAGTTTAGCATAAACAAAGCTATGATTTTTTCCCAGTTGTCATATATGGATGTGACAGTTGGAGCATAAAGAGAAATGAAGCATTGAAGGTTTTGAACTGTGGTGTTGTTGGACTACAAGGAGACCCACCCAGTCATGCTAAAGAAAATCAATCCTTAATATTCATTGGAAGGACTGAATCTGAACCTGAAACTCGAATACTTTGGCCAACTGATGTGAAGAACTTGCTCACTAGAAAAGACCCTATTACTGGGAAAGATTGAAGGCAGGAGGAGAAGAGGATGACAGAGGGTGAGATAGTTGGATGGCATCACTGACTCGATGACATAAGTTTGAGCAAGATCCAGGAGTTGGTGAAGGACAGAGAAGCCTGGCGTGCTGCAGTCCATGGGGTTGCAAAGAGTCGGACATGACTGAGTGGCTGAACTGAAGTGATCATACCCCATAGCAAATGCTAGTTGTAATTGTCAAGTTTCTCCAGCAAGATGGGGCTCCCGAAAGCCCCAGCAAACATCCCTAGTTAGTCTGCACCCATGCACAGAAATCACTGCCTAGCATTCACAAGGCATTCAGTGAGTTCTGATTGCAGGGGGACCTCCATTTTGGTAGACATAAAGGAGCAAAGGACACATTTATCCTCCTATCTCAAACAACTTGAAAGCAGAAGAGATAAATGAAAGAGCAGTTTTCTACATCAAATGTCAGGCAGCAGAAAGTGGATTCCTGAGACAGGGAGCAAGCAAGGTGAGTTCTACAATTGCCCCAACTCTAGAAATAATTTCCAACACATACATGGAAAGGCTATCTAGGCAGACACAAATGGTCTCTCCAGGAAGAGAGACTTGAGACTCTAGATAGTTAGAGTTCACAGGAGAGAGCTACACACACAGAACTCTGAGAGTGTACAGGTGATACCTTTCCAGTTTTCAGCAGAGAGTTGATAGTACTGGTCAGGATTATAGGGAACAATCCTTGAGTCTCAAATTGCCCCAAGTCTAATGGTATCCCCACCCACCAGCATGGAAATTACTCATAATTCCCATGACATCAGTATGGTCCTGAAGACAAATTTGCCTAACTAGTGGGGAATAGTAAACCTGGTCTAAAGGTTGGTCTTTTTTCCTTTTGTCTCTGTTTCTTTTTTTTTTTTTTTTTTAAATTTTTTATTTTAACTTTAGTTTTCTTTACAAAACTGTATTGGTTTTGCCATACATTGACATGAATCCACCTTATATCAGCTAAAAACCCTGAATAGCAAGCCTTCAAAAAATACAATTGTTCCCAAGAATATAACAGTGTTTACAAACAGTGCCAGGAATAGTTTATAAAAATTAAGAATATCCAGCATCCAAAGGGTAAAAATTGCCATATCTAATATCCAGTTTAAAATTTCCAAATGAATTGCAAAAATACTTGTCCTAGGTAAATCATAATATTGTAAAGTAATTATCCTCTAGTTAAGGTAAATACATACATTTCAAAAGAAAAAAATTTTCCAATGTGTAAAGAAGCAAGAAAATATCCATTATGAGGGAAAAATCAATTAGTAAAAGCATTACATAACTAGCAGGAAGGACATTAAAATGCTTCCTAGAATAATAATCTTTATATTCATGAAACTGAATAATATTGAGTATGTTAAATAGAGACATAGAAAATAGGAATGAAAAGACTGTGGGAAAAATTAATTGTGCATCACAAAGATTTGAAACAACTTTAAGAATACTGAAATATATGTAAATGGAATCCCACAGGAAGTGAAAGAAGGAGAATAGAGAAAAGAACTTCATAATTACTGGCTGAAAATTTTCCAGATATGATGAAAGCTTTAAACCCATTAACACAGAAGTTCAATTAATTCAAGGAGAAGAAATAGGACAACTATTCAAAGGTGCATGATAATTCATTGTTTAAAACAATCAACCAAAGAAATGTAACCAGAAGGAAAAACAGACACAGTAGAAGAAAAAATGGAAAGACAGCAGATTAGGCATATGAAAAAATTTTAGCCAGAGGACACTGGCACCACATCTTAAAATGCTGAGACAAATATAATTGACTCAGAATTCTATACCCAAGAAAAATACATATGAAAAACAAGATAAAATACTTTCTCAGACTTGATCAACTATGAGACTGCATCACCACCAACAGACCAATGTAACAAGAAATGTTTCTTAAAAGGTCTCAAATGTGAGATCTCGATAATTCTAGCCATATCAGTCCTTCAAAAGACCTTGATCAGGAGAAACTAATATTAAAGTAGAAATAGTCGTTGTGTTTGTACCCACTTCTAGAAAGTGTTGCTGACTCCTCAGTACTGGATCTTGCAATGTTGGTGGACTAGATGGAGAAGTGATGTGAACAGAAATAAGGGAGGTGAGACAAGTAGGTCAGAATGTGAGGTAACAAAGACAAGGTATTTAGAAGCTGAACAATTGAGAGAAATTTCGGACCTGAGTTGGAAAAGCAGTTTCAAACCAAATTGGGTCATGTGGTGTGTATAATCCTCACTTCAATCCTTAGAAGATCTCTACTGACCAGTCTGTCTTTTTATTCTGGAGCACAGTTCAGGTTCATGTAGCTGTTTCCCATTGCTGTTCCTTCCACACTGTGCCTAGACGTTCAGCCTAATCCATTCAGAAAAGGTTTGTTCCTTGAGGCAGGCACTGCAGGCTCCCTACAAAATAATCTATTCTCTGCTTCTCTTTCAAAATTGAAAATAGTTTGTTATATAGCCATGAGACCAGTAGCTGCTGCTGCTGCCATTAAGTCGTTTAAGTCGTGTCTGACTCTGTGCAACACCATAGAAGGCAGCCCACCTGGCTCCCCCGTCCCTGAGATTCTCCAAGCAAGAACTCTGGAATGGGTTGCCATTTCCTTCTCCAATGCGTGAAAATGAAGTCACTCAGTCGTGTCCGACTCTTAGCGAACCCATGGACTACAGCCCACCAGGCTCCTCCATCCATTGGATTTTCCAGGCAAGAGTGCTGGAATAGGGTGCCATTGCTGCAGGACTGCATTTCCTGCACACCTATGCTCTTAGTCATGACTTGTGACTGAGATGCAAGTAGATCTGTGAGAAGGATTTCTTGGAAGACTGCTTTCAAGGAGCTGATTGAGCTGAGAGATGGGACTCTTCCCTTCCCTACTTTCTTCCTAACTGCTCCCTGGATTTTAGTTGTGATGGTGGAACTCCTGCAGTTGTATTTGACAATCATGTAACTTTGGAGATGGATAGCATCCAAGCTCTGGGTGGCCCACCTCCAGCTTTGTTCCAGTGGGAGAGAAAAATCAAGTTTGTCTTGCGAAAGTTATAGTTGTTTTAGATTTTTGCAATGTGCATCCAAACGTAATCCTGATACTGCTATGTGTTTAATATGATATAGCCTTATTATTTTGTTGGGTTTGGTGAATGTGTTTATGTTTTACATTTCTCTAATTTTTTATTTAATAAATTGATTCATCAACTATTATACCTAAATTGTATAAATGCAAAATTGTGATAATATGCATGTTTTCCTTTAGACTTTGAATTTTTATACTTTCTTATCTTCTTTCCTTGTTTTCTCCATATTTTACAGCCTGGACCATGTTCTCTCTTATAACCTCATCCATATCGATATCTTAGGCAAAAACAGACAGAGAGCTGTGTGGGGAAAACCAAAGAAGAATGAATACAGGGATATGAATGAAGAATGGTGGCCCTTGTTACTTTACATGAATGTTCTGAAGTGGGATCACATTCACCTGCCCTTCTGTGTGCCCACTACCCCCAGGTTTGCCATGAACATGGAAGATACTTCAGCTCATGGAATTTGAGTAAAGGTGATATCTCACTTTCAAACGGAACTATTATTTTCTGTCCCAATAGCTGGAATGCAGATGTAATGACAGGAGCTGGAGCAGCCATGTTAGACCAGAGGTAAGTAGCACAGGTGGAATATGTAACAAGAAAGAAGTGGGCCCTCATCTCTGTGGAGAGACCTGCAGTAACATTATATGACAGAGAATTGAAATTGTATTGTATTTAAGATAATGTTATTTAGGGTTTGATTACAGTTGTTGAACCTGTAACCTAACACTCATAATAGAATAACTGATCTTTGTGTTAGCCTTGTCTTGACATTAGGGTCTGAATGAGACAATATCTACTGATGTATACTTAGAAGTGAGTCAAGTGAGAGCCCTGCCCTCTGGAAGGTGTGGTCTAGTGTGAGATTCAGAAACTAAAGCAAGAACAAAGCCACATGGCAGGACAACTTCAAAATCCTGTAGGAACCGTTGGGAGGGGAACCTCAATCAGTCCTGATCTCAGGAGGTTGCTTGAAGCAGGGACAATCCTCTTTCTCCTCATAAATAGGCCATGGTGCCAGTTTAATGTAAAAGTGATTTATTTCAAATTCTTTCCAAAGTGCTTTCCCTTTTGATCCAGTGCTTAAGATATACATTTGAGATCTGGTTTGGGAAGATTGCAAATGCCCCAGGGCAACTAAGCTGATGGGCCACAACTCCTGAGCCTGAGTGCCCTAGAGCCTGTGATCTACATCAAGAGAAGCACAGGATTGAAAAGCCAGTGCACTGCCATAACAGAGTAGACCCTGGTTGCTGCAAAAATTAAAAAAAAAAAAAAAAAAAATCTCCCAGAGAAACCAGTGAGGGCTAAGGGAAACAGGACATGAAAAAGGATGAAACCAGTCTGGGTCTGATATCATGTAAGGCATGGAGAGGGTGTGACAGCCTGTTTTCACAGGGAACTTGGGATATAAGTTGTGCCTCAAACGTGCCCCAACCCAAGGCTAGGGAGCTGGGATTTCACTCTCCCATTAGTGCCTTCCTCTCATCCTTCAACTAACACCCAGCTGGTGTCTCCAAGCCCTTGTGTTAGATCCTCCAAAGACAAATCAAAGGTGACACCAGAAGCAAAAGACACCAAAGCTCAGGAAAATGCAATCTCAGATAATGTCTGGATTTCTGCACCCAGTCAGCCATCTCCAGCATCATATCTGAAATCCTGCGAGTCTAAAAATCTCCATGGTTCTCTACATGTAAGCATTTAAAAAACAAAATTCAGGTTTTAATTTGTATAGGAGTGTAGTTAATTTACAGCATTGTATTAATATTAGTTGTATGGGAAAGTAATTTCCATATACATACACATGTACCCATTGTTTCTTAGCTTCTTTTCCCATACAGGATATTATAGACTACTGATCAGAATTCCTGTGCTGTACAGCAGGTCTTTGTTGGTTATCTATTAAATAAAGTAGTATACATATATTAATCTCAAACTCTCAATTTATCCCTCTCCCACCTTTCCACTTTGGTAACTATAATTATTGTTTTGATGGAGGGATGTGTCTAGGCACTTTTTGGATTAGGATTTGTGCTCGTGAGAGTGCAGTGGCCAGGGAAAACAAGCCTGAGAGAGACTCATTTAAGATGATGGTAAATGTTGAGAAGGACACGGCCATGCAGAAAGCTGGGAGAAAAACATTCTAGATGTGGGAATTACCACTGCTAAGGACCAGAGCGACCAAGCTTAATAAATGGCCAAGCTTCCACTGCCAACCTTCCTTCCATGTTTGGAACTTGGCTACAGGACAACCACCATACCTCATCCCATGCTTCAGTTGTGAGTTAGAAACAATGAGGCATGTCAGTCTTCCCAATAAGGGAGAACCTGGGGCTATCACGAGGCTGAATATGCTCTGGTTCAGGGACATTTACACAAACTGGTTATCACCAGGAGCATCAGGTGCCAGGGGCACCACCAATGCCTCTGACTATCTCCATGTACTTGTTCTCAGGAGTAGAAACGCCAAGGAACAGATAGAGTGAAGAAATAAGTAATCACTCTTCTTTCATCTTGTCCCATGTGATTCCCATGGCTCTTTGACCACACTGCTCTCTGCCCAAAAACTCTTTCCTCTATTCTGTCTTCAAAGCTGGCTTGTGAATTACATCAGCACCTGACTGTGAAGCCTACGGGCTGAAACTCAACTCATAGTCAGCTGGGACCCAGAGATGTCCAGCCTTGTCCTGAGTTTCTGTCCTTTTTTCCCAACCAGATTCATAAAGCAAAGTCCCTAAAAAATATAAGGGTGATTGTAATTCTCTCAAGGCCATTGAATCTCCAAGGTCCATTTGGAGGATCAAAGGGGGAACACATCCACTGCATTCAGGCTAGTCTCAGATCCCAACCTCGCTCAGCCAGGGGTTCCCTGAGGAAACACAAGGCACTTATCCTTTCCAGAAAGCTAAGAATAGAATACTTCTTGCTCTGAATGCAGGTTCATGTTGCCCAGTCAGCCAAGGGTCTGTCTTGTGTGAAGGAGGAGTGGGAACTCTGGGGATCTGAATTGATAGTGAGTCAGTCACCACCTTCACGACTACCTCTTAGGGTCACTACAGCTGGGGCTCTCTCACTGTTCCTGGAACCAAGAAGAAACAGCCCTGAATATTGCTTTCCTGCTGCTACATGGAGGCAGGTCTGCTGATAAAATCGGAACCAGACTTGAGGGGCAACGGGAAAGAAACTTCCACTCTGGTGCTTGCAGACATTTGAGAGCTACCCAGCAGTGGATGCAATTGAACTTTCTCTCATCTTTCCCTTCTTGGAAATCTCGTAGCCTGGGAACCAGAGTTCCTGGGTCCCAAGTCTTCACTAACTTACCTGCAGCCTTAAGGTGAGTCATACACCCCAGGGTTCAGTTTCCCATCTCTTAGATGAGGGAGACTGGACTTGCTCCAGAACACTTGTTTCAGACTGAGGCTCAATGCCAATCAGTGGACAAGTGGATCAGAGGTGCAAGTTTCTGAGGATGCTGAGGCTGCCTCTGGTGGGCAAGGGGCTGTAACTTGTCTGTTGATGTTCATGTGTTCTGGACTCAGGACTGGGAATTGCAAGACCACTTGACACACAGCTGCTGTGACACTGAGGAACTTAGAGGCCTTGCTCACTGGAACTTACCATCATTTGGGTTCCATGGGATGAGATCAGGTATTTATAAGTCAGAAGTTACCAGTGGGGAAGCTTGTAGAATCCTCAGCAGAAACCCAAAATAGGCTAATGACTCATCTGTATTAAAAACTCTGGGAACTAGATATGCCAGGACTCTTAGACAAATTTTGTAATATCTTAAATACTATTTAAAGTAGGTCATTTTTTGGATGATCTGCCATTTTCTCTCTGGCTTGGGATGATACCCACAGTTAGAGTTGAATCAAAGGGCCTCTGGGGGAGGCCCTGTTCCTGTGATTCATTAAGAGTGAGTACGGCTCTCTCCCCTCCACCTCTGGAGCAGGAATTCCAGCAGGAAGGACTTGACCTTCAAGTTTAACTGAACTACTCAAGAAGGTCTGACCCTCAAGTAGGCACTATTCTTTCCCCAGTGCTTCTTCTCTCCCTTCTGGGTCCTGTGCAAGCTGCCCACCTCCTGGTTACTGGGTTCTTAATTCCTGCTCCCTTCAGTTCTAGATATCTATGCAGTCCCACTTGTGGCTCCCTCCCTACCCAGGCCCAATGCCTCACCTGCAGATTGCACTAAAGAAGGGAAAACCAAGATGGGTCTGCCCAGTTCATTCTTTCTAAAAATATCTGCATTCCTTCCATTTACAGACCCTGTCCTTAATCACCAACATCTCCAGCTAGATGACTCAGCTTAGCAGAGGAATGGAGAGGCAGATGGTGGAGGGGGGGACGTTAAGGGTGTCAGGTGTGGGGGACAGTTTTCAGATGATAAGAGCTGAGTTGGGGTAAGGAACATGTGGCCCTCCAACCACTCATTCATTGGAAACCTGCCTGAATCTGCTATCTTGGGCTCCTAAGGGTATCACTAAGACAGAGACTTCAAAATGGACTGTTTATAAACTTCTTACTGCAAAACAATTTCAAACATAACAAATATAAGAAAGAAGAGTGTCATGCACCCTACCTTTCATCATTCAGCATCAGTAACTACAAAACTAACCTCTTAGCCCCACAGGTTGTCATAGACTGGAGACTATGCAACATCAAGGTGATGGCCAATTGAGTTCCTGGTGAAGATATTTTTGACTTGCATCAGTCTTTCTCTTCTTGCTATGTTCTCACATGTGGTGGCTGAAGGGAAGAAGAGGGAGAATAAGAGAGAAAAAGAGGGAGAGGCTAATCCCATCATTAGGGATCAAAACCCCATGGCAACCTGGGTACCTCCCAAAGACCCTCCTTCCTAATACCATTACATTGGGAGTCAAGGATGGACACAATTCGTCCATAGCAGCTATGCATCGTGTAGCAAGTATTTCTTTTTAATTCAAGAGAGACCATCATTTCATTCTCTCTTTTACCCCTTATTCCTTTTTCCTGAAGTATTTTGGGAAGAGATGAACATTCCACAAAATGTATATAATGAGTATTTTTGGTAGAATGACAGAATATGAAAAAATGCTCTTTTTTTCTCAATAAAATGAATATTTTATATCCAGTCCATGTGCAAATTTCCCTGATTCTAAAAAAGCAGATGTCTTTTCACAGTTTATTGAAAGAATGTACTTATGTGATGCACTTGGTTTTTCTCTTTTAAGACAAAATAACTGTTCCTCTCCCAATTTTAATGCCATTTATTTGTTCAGAAACTTGGCAGAAGCAGGGTGGTTTGTCTTACAGAATGTCCCACTATTGAGTTTAGAGCAGGAGTCCACAATACCAGCACAGTGGGTCAGGGTCAGTACCAGTCCTTGGTCTATTAGGAATCAGACCTCCACAGCAGGAGCTGAGCTGCAGACCAGTGAGTGAGGCTCCATCTGTATTATTTCTGCTCTCCATCACTCTCTCATCACCATCAGAAGGGACAGTCTAGCTTGTCTTCCTGGAACTGTTTGTAGTTACATAACCCATGCTTAACAGAAACAAAAATAGCATAAATATTGATGATTATTTTCCTTTCTCAGTGCTCAGAATGGTGAGTGGTGTCCTGGCAATCTATCACACTGGCAAATTAGATGTTGCTTATTAACATTTAAACACATTTGGAAAGCTTAAAATTTAATATTGAAAAATTAAGATAATGGGATCCAGCCCCATCCTTCATGGCAAATAGAAGGAGAAAAGATGGAAACAGTGACAGATTTCTTCATCTTAGCCTCTAAAACCACTGTGGAGGGTGACTGCATGCATGAAATCAGAAGGTGATTGCTTCTTGGCAGGAAAACTATGAGAAACATAATCAGTGTGTTGAGATGCAAAAACATCATTCTGCCCCAAAACTGGTAGATGTTTGGCCTTTTCATTTGGAGACCTAAACTTTCTGTCCAGGCCCCCTTGGTCTTTGAAGTCCCTCAGCTTTTTGGTCCTTCAAGATTCCCAAGATTATTCTGTGCATTTCTTTTCCCAGTCCTGAAATCAGCCATCTCTTTAAGAAACCATGCATCGTCTGATGGGAAATGTATTTAGAAACTAGATGTTAGACCTCAGAATAGTCACTGTTATCAAGTTGTCATTGCTTCTAGGCTTTGCAGTGGTCAGTGTAGGAAGTACACATTTTCCTTAAAAATTAAAATAAAAAGGAATATAATTAGTAGGTACAAACTTCTGCTTTCAGTTCAAGATTTAAGACAACATTGTTTGAATTAAACTTCTTTATGTTACATGTGAACCTCTTTTTCTAGCCACTGAAAGTCTTACTTCAGAACATTAGTTTTAATTATTGTCTTGCTTTTACTTGTTAACATACATATGACTAAGTCACAATAACAGAAACAATATGAGGAACAATAAGTTGTGGAAATATTGCTCGCCTCAGCTGCGATGGCAGTGCAGATGCATGGCAGTTGCAATGGCAGTGCAGAAGCCTGGCAAAGAGGAACTACCCCACGCCCAAATCAGGGACAGTGGCTGAGAGGAGCTATCCTACTTCCAAGGTATGGAGCAGCAGCTACACTTTTCAGGAGCAGCCGTGAAGGGATACCCCACGTCAGAGGTAAGATAAACACACGTAAGAAGGTAGGCACTGAGAAAGGGCATCAGAGGGCAGACAGACTGAAACCACAATCACAGACAACAATTCAATCTGTCACACGGATCATAACCTTGTCTAACTCAATGAAACTAAGCCATGCCCTGTGGGGCCACCAAAGACGATTGGATCATGGTGGAGTGAATGTGGTCCGCTGGAGAAGGGAATGGCAAACCACTTCAATATTCTTGCCTTGAGAACCCAATGAACAGTATGATAAGGCAAAAAGATAGAACACTGAAAGATGAACTCCCCAGGTCGGTAGGTGCCCAATATGCTACTGGAGATCGGTGGAGAAATAACTCCAGAAATAATAAAGGGATGGAGCCAAAGCAAAGAAAACACCCAGTTGAGGGTGGGACTGGTGACTGAAGCAAGATAAGGTGCTGTAGAGAGCAATATTTCATAGGAATCTAGATTGTAAGGTCCATGAATCAAGGCAAATTGGAAGTGGTCAAACAGGAGATGACAAGAATGAACATAGACATTCGAGGAATCCAAGAACTAAGATGGACTGGAATCAGTGAATTTAACTCAGATGACAATTATATCTACCACTGTGGGCAGGAATCCCTTAGAAGAAATGGAGTAGACATCACAGTCAACAAAAGATTCTGAAATGCAATACTTGGATGCAATCTCAAAAATGACAGTATGACCTCTGTTCGTGTCCAAGGCAAACCATTCAATATCATGGTAATCCAAGTCTATGCCCTGATCAGTAATACCGAAGAAGCTGAAGTTGAATAGTTCTATGAAGACCTTAAAGACCTTCTAGAACTAACACTCTAAAGAGATGTCATTTTCATTATAGGGCACCAGAATGCAAAAGTAGGAGTCAAGAAACACCAGGAGTAACATGCAAATTTGGCCTTGGAGTACAGAATGAAGCAGGGCAAAAGCTAATATTGTTCTGCCAAGAGAATGCACTGGTCATAGCAAACACCGTCTTCCAATAACACAAGAGAAGACTCTACACATGGACATCACCAGGTGGTCAACACCAAAATCAGATTGATTATATTCTTTGCTGCCAAAGATGGAGAAGCTCTATACAGTCAGCAAAAACAAGACTGGGAGCTGAGAGTGGCTCAGAACATGAACACCTTGTTGGCAAATTCAGACTGAAAGTGAAGAAAGTGGAGCAAAGCACTAGACCATTCATGTATGACCTGAATTAAATCCCTTACAACTATACAGAGGAAGTGAGAAATAGATTTAAGGGACTAGATCTAATAGACAGAGTGCCTGATGAACTATGGACAGAGGTTCATGGCATTGTACAGGAGACAGGAATTAAGACCATCCTCAGAAAAAGAAATGCAAAAAAGCAAAATGGCTCTCTGAGGAGGCCTTCTGGATAGCTGTGAAATGAAGGAAGAAAAAAGCAAAGGAGAAAAGCAAAGATATACCGATTTTCATGGAGAGTTTCAACGAATAGCAAGGGGAGATAAGAAAGCCTTCCTCAGCGATCAATGCAAAGAAATAGAGGAAAACAATAGAATAGGAAAGACTAGAGATCTCTTCAGGAAAATTAGAGATACCAAGGGAATATTCCATGCAAAGATGAGCTCAGTAAAGGACAGAAATGGTAGGGACCTAACAGAAGCAGAAGATATTAAGAAGAGGTGGCAAGGATACACAGAAGACTGTACAAAAAAGATCTTCATGACCCAGATAATCCTGATGGTGTGATCACTCACCTGGATCCAGACATCCTGAAATGTGAAGTCAAATGGGCCATAGGAAGCATCACTACGAACAAAGCTAGTGGAAGTGATGGAATTCCAGTTGAGCTATTTCAAATCCTGAAAGATGATGCTGTGAAAGTGCTGTACTCACTATGCCAGCAAATTTGGAAAACTCAGCAGTGGCCACATGACTGGAAAAGGTCAGTTTTCATTCCAATCCCAAAGAAAGGCAGTGCCAAAGAATGCTCAAACTACCGCACAATTGCACTCATCTCACATCCTATTAAAGTAATGCTTAAAATTGTTCAAGCCAGGCTTCAGCAGTACATGAACCGTGAACTTCCAGATGATCAAACTGGTTTTAGAAAAGTCAGAAGAACCAGAGATCATATTGGCAACATCTGATGGATTATCAAAACAGCAAGAGAATTCCAGAAAATCACCTTCTTCTGCTTTACTGACTATGCCAAAGCCTTTGTCTGTGTGGATCACAATAAAATGTGGAAAATTCTGAAAAAGATGGGAATACCAGACCAATGGACCTCCCTCTTGAGAAACCTATATGCATATCAGGAATCAACAGTTAGAACTGGACATGTAACAACAAACTGGTTCCAAATAGGAAAGGAGTACATCATGGATGTATATTGTCACCCTGCTTATTTAACTTATATGCAGAGTACATCATGAAAACACTGTCCTGGAGGAAGCACAGGTTGGAATCAAGATTGCCAGGAGAAATTTCCATAACCTCAGATATGCAGATGACACCACCCTTATGGCATAAAGTGAAGAAGAACTAAAGAACCTCTTGATAAAGGTGAGAGAGGAGAGTGAAAAAGCTGGCTTAAAGCTCAACATTTAGAAAACCAAGATCATGGCATCCAATCCCATCATTTTATGGCCAATAGATGGGGAGACAGTGGAGACAGTGGTTGACTTCATTTTTCTGGGCTCAAAAATCACTGCAGATGTTAATTGCAGCCATGAAATTAAAGCATACTTACACCTTGGAAGGCAAGTTGTGACCAACCTAGAAAGCATATTGAAAAGCAGAGACATTACTATGTCAACAAACATCCATGTAGTCAAGGCTATGGTTTTTCCAGCGGTCATGTATGGATGTGAGAGTTATTCTATAAAGAAAGCTGAGCCCTGAAGAATCAATGCTTTTAAACTGTGGCATTGGAGAAGACTCTTGAGCATCCCTTGGACTGCAAGGAGATCCAACCAATCCATCCTAAAGGAAATCAGTCCTGAATGTTCACTGGAAGGACTGATGCTGAAGCTGAAACTCCAATACTTTGGCCACCTGATGTGAAGAGCTGACTTATTTGAAAAGACCCTGATGTTGGGAAAGATTGAGAGCAGGAGGAGAAGGGGATGACAGAGGATGAGACGGATGGCATCACCAACTCAGTGGACATGAGTGTGTGTGGACTCTGGTAGTTGGTGATGGACAGGGAGGCTTTGTGTGCTGCCGTTCATGGGCTCTTAAAGAATTTGACACGACTGAGAAACTGAATTGAACTGAAGTTGTTGAATATAGTTTCAGATTTCTTTCTTTCTTTTTTTTTTTTGGTTTTCTTTGGTTTTGTTTTTGATGGGATGTATTTTTTGTTTTTCCTTAGAAGATATTCCACTCTGAATGTAGAGTCATAAGTCTGAATTTTAAAGCCATGTAAGTAATGTGTTGTTATAGGTAGCTAGTCAACAACCTGATGCAATTAGATTTATTAGTTTTTGTTCTCAATTTGTTCAGTTCTGTTCAGTCCTTCCGTTTTGTCCATCTCTTTGCAATGCCATAGATTGCAGCATGCCAGGCTTCCCTTTCCATCACCAACTCCCATAGATTACTGAAGCTCATGTCCATCGACTTGGTGATGCCATCCAACCATCTCATCCTCTGTCTTCTGCTTCTCCTCCTCCCTTCAATCTTTCTTAATATCAGGGTTTTTTTTCCCAATGAGTCAGCATATTTAGTATGCATTCAGTCTCTTTTTAAATCAACCAACATGAATTAAATTCTTCTCTGTCCTTACTGCACCCTCAACTCTACACCAGAAACAAAAACCTGCAGAGACTGAAGGCTGATTCCAGCACATCACTGTGGAGATTTCGTTCACACTGTTTTTTGGGGGAAAAAAAATTAGTTGCTAACATTAAAATCAGTAGATTGTACATAAATATCCAAACTTCTGATTCTCCTGAAAACATAGGCAACTGGCATGCTTTCCAGCATGGCTGAAGTGGAGGAAAGGCTGCTCCCAGTGGTAAGGCCTGTGCTGCCGAGGGTCCAACATGGCCACCAGGTCCTAGTATCATATCTCCTTCCTCCTGAGGCCCATGAGTTTGTGAGAAATAGACTTCTAGCTCTCTTAAGATAAACACTACTTTTATCTCAATCAACTTTGACTTCGAAGCCTTTAGCCCAGAACCTAGCACACAGTTCTTCCTTGTATGTTTGCTGGATGATGTAAAACATCTTGTGGATGTATATGACATTTCTTCCAATACTGAAACCATGCCATTGAAGTACTGCTCTGTCCTAATTCTTTGATACAGACTGGCATCATAGGTGACCCTGATTTCTGCCAAAAGACTCACTACCTAAAGCCAGTTGTATGTCCCTGGGCTGTCCCTGAAGTCTTCACTTTGCCATTTGACAACTTATCTTCCTAGCAATCTCCTTTTCAATGAAGACAGCAATGCATATCTCATGAAGTGGATAGGAAGATGACCTGAAAACACGAATGTTGAGCATGGCCCCTAGTATCCATTTTCATGATGTTCTTAGCAGTTTTTTTCTCCAAGTGGGCAAGGTTCTCCGTCTTCTTAGATGTCCATGCAGATCAGTCTGATTTTCCATCCAAGCTACAAGGAAGAGATTACAATTCAATTCTCTGTATTCTGAGAAGCTTCAAAGGCCACTCATGAAGGACACAGATGAAGGTAAAGATTTTATCGAGACCTTTGTGTTTTTTTTTTTTTTTCAGATCTTTCAGTGGCTTAAAGGGGAAACCTAGAGTAGGTCAGAGCATATATAACAAGGGGCTCCTGGTCACCACTACATGCTAAGAACCCAAACTTCCCTGAGTACCTGGAGCCAGGAAAGAAGCATGAAATGGATTGTGCTTCTCGGGTTGGTGGCCTTCTCAGAGTGCATAGTCAAGTAAGTATGGGGACTGTAAGCCACATCATGTTCCTTTCTCGGATTTTTCTTTTCAACTGATTATTCCACCCATCAGGTTTAGAAGGGAATGGAATCTTTCCCTAAGAGTCTTAAAGTTCAAATCTTTATTATTGATAAGTAACTTGCTCTAGGAACTGTAGATCCCAAGATCTTATGTAGATTTGCATGGTTGCACAATTCCTGGCGTCCAGTCATGTCATCAGTTCAGTTCAGTTCAGTCGCTCAGTCGTGTCCGACTCTTTGCGACCCCATGGATTGCAGCTTGCCAGGCCTCCCTGTTCATCACCATCTCCCGGAGTTCACTCAGACTCACGTCCATCGAGTCCGTGATGCCATTCAGCCATCTCATCCTCGGTCGTCCCCCTCTGCTCCTGCCCCCAATCCCTCCCAGCATCAGAGTCTTTTCCAATGAGTCAACTCTTCGCATGAGGTGGCCAAAGTGCTGGAGTGTCAGCTTTAGCATCATTCCTTCCAAAGAAATCCCAGGGTTGATCTCCTTCAGAATGGAATGGTTGGATCTCCTTGCAGTCCAAGGGACTCTCAAGAGTCTTCGCCAACACCACAGTTCAAAAGCATCAGTTCTTTGGCGCTCAGCCTTCTTCACAGTCCAACTCTCACATCCATACATGACCACAGGAAAAACCATAGCCTTGACTAGACGGACCTTAGTCGGCAAAGTAATGTCTCTGCTTTTGAATATACTATCTAGGTTGCTCATAACTTTTCTTCCAAGGAGTAAGCGTCTTTTAATTTCATGGCTGCAGTCACCATCTGCAGTGATTTTGGAGCCCCCAAAAATAAAGTCTGCCACTGTTTCCACTGTTTCTCCATCTATTTCCCATGAAGTTATGGGACTGGATGCCATGATCTTTGTTTTCTGAATGTTGAGCTTTAAGCCAACTTTTTCACTCTCCTCTTTCACTTTTATCAAGAGGCTTTTTAGTTCCTCTTCACTTTCTCCCATAAGGGTGGTGTCATGTCATGACCTATTGAAAATGCAACTCCTTGCAACTGTGTAGTGCACAGTCTATGCAGATGTCAATGTGGTCCTGTGGAATAGCACTTTCTACATTTTATTTAACATGTCCTCTTTTTTCCCTGTATTCTTCAGTGTGTATACGCCTATGTCTGCATCTCTGTATCACTGTCATTTATCTGTCCATCTCTTTGGAAGTCACTGGGAGTATATTTCTCTTTGTGTTGTTTTCTTTTAATTTTTCATTTGATACACCCTTCCTTCTCAAGCCTCTGAGTTTCCCTTACTTGTTCCCTATATCTTGGATTGTTTTTCAACTCTCACTTCTCTTTCAAAGTGGAGAAAGATACACTGTTTTATATCTGACTAGCAGTGTGAGCATAGCCAACTCAGAAACCTCTTGCATTTCAAATTTCTCCCTTGTAAAAGAGGATAAGAGTCCCCCTTCTACATCCTTCCCTGAGGTTCTATGAGAAGGATAGTGTGGGATGGCAACAGCAATGCCAATGGCTGTCATGTTTAGACTTCCTATTTATAAGGTACTTTATATCCATCACTTCACTCATCCCCAAGATATTCTATCTGGAGGTTTTGTATTGTTATATTCCACCATTTTACTGAAGGGGAGACTGAGACATCACATGGTCATATGGCTTACCCAAGATTGCAGAACAGAACCTGTATTCAAAGTGATGTCTTTGTCATCGTATATGCATAAAATTCTGATAATAATGTGCCTCATAAAAATGATTAGAAAATACACAGGGCCATTACAATGACAGTTAAACTTTAACACTGGCAGCTTGTTGTAGCATCTTCTTTGTTTTCTTTGTCAAATGCTTGGTGAAAGAATACCTCTAAGGAGAGTGAAGACCATGAGAAAAACCCTCAGTGGAAAAAACATGCTGAACAGTTTCCTGAAGGAGCATGCTTACAGTCTGTCCGAGATTTCTTCTCGTGACTCAAATCTAACTATTCACCCGCTGAGAAACATGATGGACGTGAGTATTCTGGGAGGATGGTGCTCACAGCGCCCCCTGGTGCTCTAGTCTAGCACTGGGGCGCATCTGGAGGTGCCAGGTGGGATGTTGGGGTCGGGGTTCCTGCAGGAGGCAGAGACACTTGGAAAGAGGGACCCCAACCAGAGGAGCAGGCACTCTCATCCTCAACTGTTGGTCTTGGTGACTGTGCCCGGCAATTACCAGGTGGCAAATAAACATCCATTTCTGTGTCAAAGATGTGTCATTAGTTTAACGGCGATTGTTCCTTAGGAACTAGGTGAGCCACTCAGTTACAGATGAAGAGTGAGCCATCAGTGATCAAAAGGTAGAAACAACTGCCAAGCTACTGTGACTCCCCAGGTAGAGGAATTCAGTTCCACAGATGCAAGAACCACAGCAGTAAGTTACTGAACCCATATTCCATGTAAGGCCATAAGAATCTAACACTGTGGTTACTGTTTTTAGATTAGACAAAGGGCTTATTTTGTCTTCAAGAATGCCCATGCCAGCCTGAGAGATAGGCAAAGGGTAAATACATGTCGAGTGAAAGGGTCACCTGTGTGGAGTGATTGGATGTGGTCTGATAGAGGGAGTGGCTGGGGCTGATCCAGAAGGACCTCCTGAAGAAGGGGCCGCTGAGGCTGGGACTGAAGAGACTACAGAGCTTCTCAAATGAAGTCACCAGGACTTCCCAAGGTGTCCAGCAGTCCTGGAGGTCCAGTGATTATGCCTCTGTACTTCCAATGCAGGAGGTACCACTTCAGTGCCTGGTCATAGAATCAATATACTGCCTACAACGTAGAACAGGAAAAATATATCAAATGCACACACCTCTGTGACCAAAGTCTGTGAGCTGCACAGTGGTTAGAAAGTGATCTCAAGAGATATGTGACACCCAGAGGGAGGCATTATTGTGGGAATAGAGGGTAGCCAGTTCTGCATTAACCTACTCCTTCCTTTTCACTGTAGATGCTCTACGTGGGTAACATCACCATTGGAACACCCCCTCAGGAATTCCAGGTTGTCTTTGACACGGGCTCATCTGACTTGTGGGTGCCTTCTGTCTTTTGCCAAAGTCTAGCCTGTGGTGAGTACAGACACCCCCTACCCACACCATCCTTCACTTGCCCTGTCGCCCTGTTTCCATCCTTGGCAACTGATGACACTCATCTCTTGCGTCTGCAGCTACAAAGGTTATGTTCATACATCTTCGGTCTTCCACCTTCCGGCCTAGCCAAAAGGTCTTCAACATCAAGTACAATCCTGGAAGGATGAAAGGACTTCTTGTTTATGACACAGTTCGGGTAACAAATGCTGAGTCAGGACTGGCTATGGAGTGACTCTGGCTTGCAAAACAGATGCAGGACCCTTCTTAGCCTAACTCCCATAGATATTGGCCATCTTACCCACAGGATTCTGCATCTGGGGAGACAGTGCCTGTGGTGACACATGAGCAAACAGATTAGCTAACCCAGGGAGTGGCTTGAGATGTAGACTTATAGCTCCTCTGCCCATGAACAGTTCAAGGATCATTTTTCTGGGAGTGAGAAGAGGGAAAAAATCTCCCACTTATATATTTACAGAATGTTCCCGGTGCTTTCAGGTTTAGTCCTGCAACAACCCCACATAGCAGTTACTCTGATTAGCTCATGAGACATAAGAGGAAACTGAGGTGCAGACAGCAAGGGCCCTGCTGAGGGCACACATGTGGTAAAAGGTGGAGTTAGGCTGGCTTTTCAGGACTGAAGTTGCTGTGGGGTGTTTCAGTTCAGTTCAGTTCAGTCGCTCAGTTGTGTCCGACTCTTTGCGACACCATGAATCGCAGCACTCCAGGTCTCCCTGTCCATCACCATCTCCCAGAATTCACTCAGGCTCACGTCCATTGAGTCCATGATGCCATTCAGCCATCTCATCCTTGGTCATCCCCTTCTCCTGCCCCCAATCCCTCCCAGAATCAGAGTTTTTTCCAATGAGTCAACTCTTCGCATGAGGTGGCCAAAGTACTGAAGTTTCAGCTTTAGCATCATTCCTTCCAAACAAATCCCAGGGTTGATCTCCTTCAGAATGGAATGGTTGGATCTCCTTGGAGTCCAAGGGACTCTCAAGAGTCTTCTCCAACACCACAGTTCAAAAGCATCAGTTCTTTGGCTCTCAGCCTTCTTCACAGTCCAGCTCTCACATCCATACATGACCACAGGAAAAACCATAGCCTTGACTAGACGGACCTTAGTCAGCAAAGTAATGTCTCTGCTTTTGGGGACAGGATAAAACTGATCTGGGGACCCTGGGGGCAGTCAAGGGCTTCAGGTATCCAGAATGGGAAACTGGAAGCCTGAGAAGTCTAGGGGCCTCATAAATGAGTTCTCACTCTAGAAGACCCTTGAGAGTCTAATTAACCTGTGGCCTGCCTCCCCTAAATTATTTGAGTAGTTCCGCTCTCTCACTTTCTCATACACACTCACACAAATACACACATATCCCCAAAGGTGAATTCCCCAGGCAGTAATTTCATAGAACCCTGCAAGCAACATTGTGTTTTCAGCTTCTGTCTTCCTGGACAGATGCAGAATCCACAGTGCATTACAGAGAATGCAGTCCATTCTTGTCATTAGGTCACAGTGCTGCCAAAGAGAAGGCTATCTTGCTCTCTACTCAGTTTGTCCATAAGGTGGCTCCAATGGATCCTGGCCTGACTTGGTTGCCACACCTGTACGGAAGCCACGAGGCCAATTTGACTCACTCAGGTGGTGTTTTTCAGAGGGGCAGATGTTTTAAAATTCATAGCCTCTCTCAAGTGGAACCCAAATTCCCTTCCCAGCTTGGTCTAACCATCTGTGGGCCACCAAAGACAGAACCCAGCCTCAATTCTTTTCTGAGGAACTAATGGCAATGCACCCCAGCCCAGTCCTAGCCCACTTCACATATCTGTAAGTGGGAACACTCTTCTCTCCCACAGATTGGGGACCTTGTAAGTACTGACCAGCCATTCTGTATAAGCCTGGCAGAAACCGGATTTGAGAGTATATCTTTTGATGGCATCTTGGGCTTGAACTACCCAAACAAATCCTTCACTGGAGCCATCCCCATCTTTGACAACCTGAAGAATGAAGGTGCCATTTCTGAGCCTGTTTTTGCCTTCTACTTGAGCAAGTAAGTCTGAAATGGACAATCACTTTATCCAAATTAGCAGTAAGATGCTTTCAATGCTTTAAGATGTACAAAAGTTATAGAACACTTGATAAAGAAGTATCCTGAGAGATAATCTAACCCAGGATACCTATGGCCCCAGGGCCCTATCTGGCTTCACCAGTGGCTTTTATAAATAATGTTTTATTGGAACACACCCTGCTCCTGGGCTCCAAACCAGTAACTTCGTCTGGGGGGGCGGTGAGTGAGGAGGAAGGCTAATGGAAAGCAACAGGAAGCATGTTAAATAAAAGGCATTAAGATTTGCTTATGTATTTGATAAGGAAATAAGGAGAAGGATGGTGGATATCTTTCCTTCCTCATTAGCATTTCACCAGGAGCCCAGGACCAGCTACACAATTTGTGGAGCCAGTGAAAAACGGAAGTGTGGGACACAAAACTCTGGAACTCTTGTTCAAGAAATATGAGGCATTTCAAGAAAGGGAGAGCAGAGGTGGGGTCCCTTCTGAGTTTGGGGCCCTTTGGACAGGAGAGGTCACGGGCCAGTGAAGCCAACTCTTGGTGACCTGAACCTATACCCTTAGCTCCCAGGCCTTGATTTTCCTGAAAAAATGACAAGGTGGATAAGGGGAAAGCCAAACGCTTCAGCACCCTGTCCTCTGAGTGTGTCTGAGCACTCAGGTCCCTGGAGGCCCAGGGCATCTTCAGAAGACATAGTGGGTGGAGCCCAACCAAGTGATTCAGCTTCTAACCTCCTCTGTGCCACTCATTAGCCAGTTACAGACCTCAGTCTGGATCTCAATCGCTCCTAGACGCTATTTCTGCATCTGTACATGGGGACCTTATTAGGGCTTTGCTGGGTAGACAAGCACAGCTCTCAGACAGTGCTGTTGTTACTGTCCTCCAAAGATCGCCCCCTCTCTTCTCTCTACAGAGACGGGCAGGAGGGCAGTGTGGTGATGTTTGGTGGGGTGGACCACCGCTACTACAAGGGAGAGCTCAATTGGGTACCATTGATCCAAGCAGGCAACTGGATTGTACACATGGACCGGTAAGCCTCTCCCTCTGAGGGTCAGCCCACGTGATGCTCCCACTACTGTACATGGACACAGGCAGAAACACACAAATGCATTCTCAGACACACAGTCACACAGACATATACACCACCCACAATGACACAGACAGACACACAGACACATGGAAACACATAAGCAGACATATATAAACATACACAGAGACACATAAAAACATGCATAGCTAGTCAGAAGCACAAGCACACAGAGAGACACATACAAACACACATACAAAGAAACACACAAGCACACAGATACACAGACAACCCATGGGTTCATAATCCCCAGGCCTTCTGAGCATGGCTCTGACCAGGGTCCTAACAGGGACCAGAGAGGTCTGTGCAGCTGGAAGAGGGCTGCATCCACTGCCCTTTGAGGTGGGGAGCATGGTTAGAGGACTCTACATTGAGGTGAACAGAGGATCAGGGAGAATTTCAGCAGCCTGGACAGAGTTATGTTAAGATGACCAAGAGTCCAGGGCTACCAAGGACATAGGAAGTTCTCAATACAGATAAATGTCTGTTTAAGAACAGGGAAAGTTCGAAGCAAATGGGGAAAACTGGTCTCCTTAGGGAGCAACTACCCAGCACTGGAGAGAGGTTGGCTGCAGTCTTAAGACGTGAAAGCAACTAATAAAAAAGACACCCCATGTACCTTGGCACACAGTGGGGGTGGGGTATGAGAATCAGGAAGGTGGGATCTAGGAGTGACCTGAGAACAAGAGGCATAATTGATAGGTTTCTGTGTGAGACCCTCAGGCAAAAGCTGACCTGTTCTTTGGAGTTTCTGTGGGCTAGTTTTATATTTCCTGGTCAGGGTCTCAGGGTCTGAGCTGGTTGTAGGAGCAGTGCTGAGAGACACCCTCTCCCAGAGAAGCCCCTTTCTCCCTCTACTGTGAGAATCTTCTGCCCTGGTTAATCTCCTTCTTCACTCTGTGTGCTACCCGTTATTTGTTCCCCATCAGATACAGCTCTGTGGATGTTTCTCATTGTTTTCTCAGTCTTCATTCACTCATTGAACAGACAAGCATTGGGCGTCCACTGTGTGCCAGGCACTTGTGCCAGGGAGACAATGAGAATACAACTCACCCACACATCTAAGATGGCAGATGTACATGAAGTGACTCGCCCACATAGTGAATTGTGACTTTGGTACATGCTAGACATGAGGAGGAGAAGGCAATGGCAACCCACTCCAGTACTCTTGCCTGGAAAATCCCAGAGATGATGGAGCCTGGTGGGCTACTGTCTATGGGGTTGCACAGAGTCAGACACGACTGAAATGAGTTAGCAGCAGCAGCAGACATGAGGAATGGTCTACAGACAGTGACCAAGACAGAAGACTGATAAACATGGGGGGAAAGACTTCCCGAAAACTGTACAATTAAGGTGGAATCTGGAAGATGAGAAGAAATTTGCTAGTCAAAGTGGAATGTAATCTTCTAGGAAGGAAGACTAGCCTGTGTCAAGGTGCAAAAGATCCTGGTGTATTCAAGTACTGCATTCAAGGATGTCAAGAAAAGTGCTGTGTCAAGAGCAAAGGAAAAGAAGGCAAGAGATAAAGAGCTAGGAGACAGTCAGGAAGGGGGCAGCTCTGGTGAGACTCAGAGTGACCTTGATGCCCACTTTCTTCCACTATCTCTCAGCATCGCCATGAAAAGAAAGATTATTGCTTGTTCTGGAGGCTGTGAGGCCCTTGTGGACACTGGAACAGCACTGATCAAAGGCCCAAGAAGAATGGTCAATAAGATACAGAAACTCATTGGCGCCATGCCACGGGGTTCCAAGGTAAAGGGTCATGCCCCAGGGTCACTCCCAGTCTCCACACAAAACATGGATCTCCAAGGCCAACTTCTCTCCCTCTCTGTCTAACAGCACTATGTTTCATGTTCTGCGGTCAATACCCTGCCTTCTATTATCTTCACCATCAACGGCATCAACTACCCGGTGCCAGCACGAGCCTACACCCTCAAGGTGAGGGGACAATACTGAGGGGTGGTTCTCAAACTGGGGCTTGCAGCAACCGACAGGGTGCTGTTGGGAGGAGACGCCCACTACTGGCCATCTCACACCATTGCAGATGCTGATGAGCCCTGTGGCTGGGTCAGTGACTGCCAGAAAACCAACCATTTGAGATTAAAGGGCCATCTGGGACACTGATCTTCCTGAAATAAATATGGAGATGCCACACAATGCTGGCATGGTGGGAATCATAAGGAGAGGGGAACGCTAAGGTCCTCAGTCCTCAAAGAGCTGCAATTCAATCTGAATCCTTAGCTGTATGAAAATGGAAGTCAGCTCTAGCAGTCCCTGAAATAGGCATATTACAAGGAGAATGGCGGGGGACAGTCCCAGTGTGATGTCCCAGCATAAGTTAACAGTCTGCCTTCCCTTCTCAAGTTTTTTCTGATTTGGATGATAAATTACATGGCCAGCTTAGTACTCAGCTGCATCTTCCCCTTGCTCTGGCAAGGTGCCTCCTTTGTGAGTTGGGGTACCCGACCCCTCTCTGGGGAAGTTGGATACTAAGGTGAATAAAGGGTACACAGTGACTCTTCTGCCCCGGTACAAGGTGGAGGCTTCATGTCAGCTCCCTGCAGGAGTTCAAAGCAGGCTGATGGACTCAAAGAAAGCTTTGAGGAAGAGGGAATTTCAGGGATTCTAAAACCACAAACTCATTGAGCCATATGGAGGGTTGCTTGGTTCTAGGCAGAACTGCACTGGATTCCATGCAAATGGCATCTCAAGATGGTCTGCACTGGGGCACTGAGGACTAACTAGGGGTGATGACGGCTAGGGACTGACCAGTGGGGATGGGGAACCAAGGTATGTCACCCAACCAAGCCTGGAGTGGCCAAGAAGGGTGAGTGTGGGCCAAAGGAGGCTTCACAGGGTTCTTGAGTTAAAGCTTCAAGAAAGTGTTGTTCATACTGCTCTATTTAAGATGGATAACCAACAATGAATTGCTGTGTAGCACAGGGAACTCTGCTCAGTTATATGACAGCCTGGATGGGAGGGGTATCTTTGGGACCAGGATACCCTGATACATATGGTTGAGTCCCTAAAGGGGACCTGAAACTCAGAATATTGTTAATCAGCTATACTCCAATACAAAATAAAATTTTAAAATAAAGTACAGATTGTGGTGACACAAGAGGAGAACCAGCATTCTCTGCAGAGAAAACAAGGAGCAGAACTCAGAAGGAAGGAAACAGGAAGTGAGGAGAACTATGGACACACTTGTTCTTTCCTAAAAAATTATATTGAAGTGTGGCTAATCTTCAGTGTTGTAAGTTCTGCTGCATTGCAATGTGATACACATAAAAAGTGTGTTATACACATAAAAATACTTTTTCTTATTCTTTTTCATGCAGTTTATCACTGAATATTGAGTATAGTTCCTTACGCTCTACAGTAGGACATTGTTGTTTTTCATTCCTCTGTTTCCCCAACTCCCAGTCCTCCACTCACCACACCCTTCCTCATGGGAAGCTCATGGCTTGGTGCTCTTTGGCTTTGGTTGAACTCTCATATCCCCTGCTGCTGAGAAAACCCCTTGATACTTACCAAAAGAGGGAAATAAAACAAATTGTGCTGGTTCTGGGTATTGGGAGGAGTCACTGGTAACGGCTCATGCTGACTGGTGTATGTCTCTGACTCCCCCAGGATTCTAGAGGCAACTGCTACACAACTTTTAAAGAGAACACAGTGAGGACATCTAGAGAGACCTGGATCCTGGGTGACATCTTCCTGAGGCTGTATTTCTCAGTCTTTGATCGAGGAAATGACAGGATTGGCCTGGCACCGGCAGTGTAAATGCTTAGAGTGATTCAGGAATCAGTAAGGCCGCTCCTAACATACACTCACTCATCCTTTGAGCACTCCTACCCAGGATGCAGGTGAACTGTATTTGGTGGTATGCACACCCTATTCTCAGTAAAGAATAAAGGATTTCACTCGTAATGGTGCTGAAACAAATGGGTGCATCTGTTTGTGTCTGGGAGGTATACAATGATCAGGAAGGTTCTAAAACCAAGTCTGAATCAAAATTGAGAGGAACCCTACTCCAGCTGGCTTCAAGAAAAGGAAAATGCATTGAAATGATTCTGGGAATCCAGGACACAAGAATCAGAGCAAATGCAAAGATCTCAGTGACTGGATCCAAGAAATCAGAAGTCATCAGTTCTCTCTCGCTCTTTCCCTTTACACTTCTTTGATGGTCTTAGCCTGGCAACTTTCTTCCTTAAGGCTTCTACACCTAGTGAGGGAGTCCAGGCTACCTGCCCTAGGGTTTTAAATCCCAAAGGCATCACCTAGTAAGGAAAGAAGATTGCAGACATCAGAGTTCAAGGGTGTTCTCTGAATGACCCACCTCAGATCACATGTACAGCCCCAGATCTGCCATCCTGGCAGGGACAGGGGACTTATGATAGGCTTCACATGGTTTTTGGCCCTGACCAGCAGCGTACATGATTGTCAATTTCCACTGGAACTACATGCCTGAAGCTGGGGAGAGGCAGCCCCAAGGATAGCGACTGGCAGATGGTCTAGGCCATGGAAGAGTTTTTGATGACCCACCTACTCCACTACCTCCTCATTCAGAGGAATTATAAGGGATAATGAAATAGTCTTTCTTTGTCCCATCTCAGATGACCTTATCACTGGGCTTCTCCTCCAGGGGATTTTGGGTGAGGTACTTCATGCAGAGCTTGTTCCCTCTTGTTCCCACACCCCAGTCACCAGCTCTCTGCCACATATGCCTGCTCTGTCCCTTCTAGTCCTACTTGGTAAGTGGTGGCCCTAGTGGATCCCTGAGCCATTCCCCTCCTCCAGGGCCCAGAATGCCCCTTCCTTGGCCCCCAGTGCTGTTGGGGAGAATGCAATGCATGCATTGGGTACCCAGGGTACATATTGACTTCAGCCGTTCTGAGCTTCCTCCAGATGTGAAGCTACAAAATATTTGCTTGGAGCTGGCATGGTTAGGCACTTCTGCAGTGGAAACTTCTGTTCTTTCCACCTTGAAGCCCTCAGTAGATGCCTCAGCTAAGACAGCAGGGGTTAGAAGTTGACTGTCTTTCAGATTGACTGGTTTGATCTCCTTGTTGTATAAGGGACTCTCAAGAATCTTCTCAAACACCACAGTTCAAAAGCTCAATTTTTAGCCATTCCCCCTTTCTTATGGTCCAGATTGCACATCTGTACCTGATTACTGGAAAAACCATAGTTTTGACACTATAGACCTCTGTAGCAAACTGAGTCTCTGCTTTTTAGTACATTGTGCAGGTTTTTCATAGCCTTTCTTCCTTCCATTTTGTGGCTGCAGTCAAGGTCCATAGTGGTTTTGGGGCCCAAGAAAATAAAATCTGCCACTGTTTCTACTTTTCCCTCATCCATAAGCCATGAAGTGCTGTGACAGCATGCCATGAATGTTGAGTGTCTTTTTGTGAATAGTTTTTTGAATGTTGAGTTTTAAGCCAGTTTTTGCATCTCCTCTCCTTATCAAGAGGCTCTTTAGTTCTTCTTTGCCGGGGGCCAGCATGAGGAATCCCACCCGTGACAAGGTCATGTGGAAGGAAGCCTGACAAAACGCAAGGACGTGATTGGCTTCAGGTGTTCCCCCTGGAATTTCCTGAGCATCCACCTCCCAAGACCAGAATCTGCCTGCTTTACTGTGTTATGCTTTCCACTTACTCTTCTGTCATTATCAGGGGGCTGTCCCCCCACCACCTTTTTCTGGAAAAAATTAGAGCTTTTAGATAATAAATCTCCTGGGCATAATACGAGTGTTTCAATCCAAAAACCCCTCTGATGGCTTTCTAGCCTGCCTGCAGGACTCATACAGCTGAGCATGTGATTGTTTGAGGCCTCCCGACTGCAGGAGGCACAGGAAGCTTAAAACATCCTAGGAATGTAGGGGCTTCCGAGGAGTCAAAATCATTAGAATAGGACTGATTAAAGGTTTCATTTGTTGAGCCAATACTTGCTGCCAAATTTTCATATCTTTTATTTGTAGAGATAGTTGGTATATAGAAAAACAGGTAGTAGACCTGGTATTAGCAACATTAGATCTTTGAGTTAAGTACTTTCTTTGTTATAACCACTGCACCTTTGTTCTACAGGAATGTGACTTTATTTAGCACTTTGAGGGTGATGCAGAGTAAAGAAAAAACACTTCTAGGGAAAAGGAGTTTTCCGGTTGATAGACAATTATCCAGGAAGAGAGCCATAAAAATGTTAACAGGCCTCTTGGCCAGAAGATCATGTAAACCACCTGAGACCTTTTGTATACGGGAGGCTATGCAAAAAGAAAGCCTTGTCTCAATGAGGGTCAGGACTGCTGCCCCTGCATAACTCTGCATATTCCATTATTTCTTTATGTACAACTTGGGGTATATAAGCTGATTTTGAAAAATAGTTTTTGAAGTCTTGCACCCATGCTGGGCTTCCCCACGTCGTTCTTTTCTCCCCTTTTTGGCTGAATTCCCATCTGGGGTGTGGAGGCTTGCCATGTCTACTTACTTGCTCCAGCTTCTAAGATCCGTGGGAGAGGGAGCCCAAGGCGGGGCACTCTCTGATATTCAAATGGACGCTGGTGGCCTAACGTATATGGTGCAAGCTCCTAGTCTGGAACTTTATTGGCTCTCCACATATACCAAGTTATTCAGCCTCTCTTCTCCACTTTAATTTTCCTACTATACCATTTCTTCCTAATCTAATCTTATATTTCTATATTAATAAATATATAAGTCTCTCCTTGCTGACACCATCCCCGCTTCAAATTCCCTGGATCCACCGGGGCTGGACCCCGGCACTTCTTTGCTTTCTGCTATTAGGGCAGTGTCATCTTCATATCTGTGGATGTTGATATTTCTCCCAGCAATCTTTATTCCATCTTGTGAATTATGCAACCCAGCATATCGAATGATGTATCCTATATAGAAGTTAAATAACCAGAGTGAGAATGTACACGTTGTCACGCTGCTTTCCCACTTTTAAATCTTTCAGTTTTTCTGTGTCTTATTCTAACTACTGCTTTTGGAGCTACATACAGGCTTTTCAGGAGACAGGAAAGGTGATCTGGTACTCCCATTTCCTTAAGAATTTCCCACAGTTTGTTGTGGTCTACACAGTGAAAGGCTTTAGCATAGTGAGAGAAGTATACAGAAATATTTTCTGGGATTCCCTTTCTCTATGATCCAATGGATGTTGGCAATTTGATCTCTTGTTCCCTAAACCAGTATGTACATCTGGAAGTTTTCAGTTCATGTATTGTTGAAGCTTAGCTTGAAGGATTTTGAACATTACCTTGCTAGCAAGTGAGATAAGAGCAATTGCATGATAGTTTAAACATTCTTTAGAATTGCCTTTCTTTTGGATTGGAATGAAAACTGACCTTTTCCAGCACTGTGGCCACTGCTGAGTATTCCAAATTTGCTGACATGCTGAATACAGTACTTTTAGACTCTCATTCTTTAGGTTGTTTTAAACAGCTCAGCTGGAATTCCATCACCTCTCCTAACATTGTTTGTAGTGATGCTTCCTAAGGCCATTTGACTTCACACTCCAGTATATCTGGCTTTACATAGTGATGAGTGCTTTACCCAAGGATCATCACTATGCCAGTCATTATGACGATTTTCGCACTGTTCTTCTGTGCATTCTTGCTACCTCTTCTTAATCTCATCTGCTTCTGCTAGGTCTTTGACTTTTCTGTCCTTTATTGTACCCATCCTTTTATGGAGTCTTCCTCTGGCAGCTCCAATTTTCCTGAAGAGATCTATACTCTTTACAATTCTATTATTTTCCTCTAATTCTTGCAGTGTTCACTTATGAAGACTTTCTTATTTTTCCTTGCTATTCTCCAGAACTCTGCATTCCATTGGGTATATCTTTCCTTTTCTCCTTTGCCTTTCACTTCTCTTATTTCTCAGCTGTTTTAAGGCCTCCTCAGGCAATCCCCCCCCCTTTTTTTTTCTCACATTTGTTTTTCTTGGGAATGGTTTTGGTGACAACCTTCCATACAATGTTACAAACCTCCAACCATAGTTCTTCAGGCTACCAGACCTAATCCCTTGAATCTATTTTTCATCTCCACTATAAATTCATAAAGGATTTGATTTAGGTCATAGCTTAATGGTCTAGTGGTTTTCCTCACTACTTCAATTTAAGCCAGAATACTGCTTGCTTCTGCCTAAGGTTGGTGCCAGATCACCACCCACCACCCCCAGTGGGTGTGGAGCAAAAACACACAATTTGAGGCCTGTTACCCTGGGTTTGTGCTTGGCTTTTCACATGCTTAGCATTGTGACCTTGATCAGGTCGCTTAACCTCAGTTTTCTCATCTAGAAAATGGGCACAATGATGATAGTTCCACCTTCTAGATTGCATGTGTACCTGCTGAGAACAAGTGGCCTTGAGAGGGCTTTCTGGGTTCCTTAGTCTGGAACAAATATGAATTATTCTGCCACTTGGGGAGAAGGAAATCTTCTGTTTAGAGGTTATGGCTGCCATTCCCAAGGCTAAATATTTATTCAAGCCAAATGACATCTATCTCTGAATCATGACACAGAACTCTGACTGAGCTGATGCTTCTGTTTTCTGTGTTCCCACAAGAGCTAATGATTACTGGCTCAGATTACTCCCTTAATCAGCCTTACCAGTCAGCCTTTCCTTGTCAACTACTTCTAGCCTGAAATCACACTGCAAGGAGAGTTGTAAGGCTTTTGGTCTCTTTTCCATTTCACACATCTCCAGCGTGGCAGCAAGTAACTGTGATGGCTTCTTGTCATAGCAACAACTATGGCAACAGGTACAGTCCAATCTCAGTCTGTTAAACGAAACTGTCCCCACTTGGCCCCTCATGCTTAAATTACCTACAGTTGCCTTAGAAACCTTCCTATGCTTGCTGTTTAACGACCAAATATGTGTGGACTTGATCTAGTTTTCTTTCTCAAGCATGATTTCAACCATGCAATGAAGTAACCAGACATTTAGTCATCTAACTACCCACAGGAATTGACAAAATCACACCACGCATCGTCCATTTCTAGCTTGCCCCAAAACAATGAAGTGATCTGCTGAAATAATGTGATACATTGGCATGTACATGCCAGAAGGAACACTTTTTCTGGATTCGTTTTCCACCTAGTGCAGAATGTCTACCACAAGCCTTGCCCTCCAGCAGCTGGTCACCTGGTTTTTGCAGGCTCAGCCTGCCCCCAATCCCTTTCAAATACCTCAGTAAAATCTAGAGAACAAACTCAGTCAAAACTCTGTCTCCTGCAGAAAACACTTTTTGTGCTTTTGGAAAACGATGTTTGGTAAAACATTCAAAATCTTGTGCTCCTTGTCTTGGATTCAAGGACCTGCACCAGAGGATGGGAAGCCTCCCCTTCCACTCAAGTCTTTCTCCACTCCAACAGGGCCAGAGGCTTCAGTGGACTCTGTGTCCTCATTGGTATTGTTCAGTTGCTAAGTCATGTCTGACTCTTTGTGATTACTTGTTCGGCAACAAAACAGGTTTCCCTGTCTTTCACTATTTTGCAGTTTCCTCAAACTCATGTCTTTGAGTCGGTGATGCCATCTCACAGTCTCATCCTTTTATTCCCTCTCCTTCTGCCCACAATATTTCCCAGCATCAGGGTCTCTTCCAATGAGCTGGGTCTTCACATCAGATGGCCTAAGTGTTGGAGCTTAATCTTCAGCATCAGTCCTTCCATTGAATATTGCTCTACCACTTCCAAAACAAAACTCATGTTTCCAAACACCTAACAATATTGAACATTGATAAAGTTTAGTAGAACAGGGATCTAGTCCTCTGGGAAGTCCCAGCACTGTCACCATGACTTTCTCTTACCATTCTCTCCACCTGGCATAGAATTGGTTCCCTATAGTTTCTTCAGCTTGAAACCACTTGCCGACCCATCATTGTCAGCTATCCAGGAATAATTCCTTCCTCCTTTCTTAAAGACTTCTGCCTGCTCCCTGATTGTCCTCTGTACATCAGTTCAGTTCAGTCTCTCAGTTATGTCCATCTCTTTGCTATATCATGGGGTGCAGCACGCCAGGCTTCCCTGTCCATCACTAACTCCCAGAGCATGCTCAAACTCATGTTCATCAAGTTGGCGATGCCATCAAACAATTTTGTCTTCTGTCTTCCCCTTTGCCTCCTGCCTTTAATCTTTTCTAGCATAGGGGCCTTTTACAATGAATCAGTTCTACCCATCTATTGGCCAAAGTAATGGAGGTTCAGCCTCAGCATTGGTCCTTCCAATGAATATTCAGGACTGATTTCCTTTAGGATGGTCTGATTGGATCTGCTTGCAGTCCAAGGGACGCATCAATTCTTTGGTGCTCAGCTTTCTTTATGGTCCAACTCTCACATCTTCTCACTACTTCTGGAAAAACCATGGCTTTCAGTGTACAGACTTTTGCTGGTAAAGTAATGTCTCTGCTTTTTAGTATGCTGTCAAAATTTTTCGTAGCTTTTCTTCCAAGGAGCAAGCGTCTTTTTTTTTTTTTTTTCCCCACAGCTGCTGTCACTATCTGAAGTGACTTTGGAGCCCAGGAAAATAAAGCCTGTCACTGTTTTCATTGTTTTTCCATGTATTTGCCATGGAATAATGGAACTGGATGCAATGATCTTTATTTTTTGATTTGTACATACCACATCAAGACCATCTCCAAGAAAATGAAATGCAAAAATGCAAAATGGTTGTCTGAGGATGCCTTAGAACTAACTTAGAAAAGAAGAGAAGCAAAGACAAGTGAGAAAAGGAAGACATATCTATCTGAATGTGGAGTTCCAAAGAATAGCAAGAAGAGATTTTTAAAAAGGCTTCCTACGTGATCAGTGCAAAGAAATAGAGGAAAACAATAGAACGGGAAAAACCAGAGATCTACTCAAGAAAATTAGAGGTAGGTAAGGATCATTTCATGCAAAGATGGGCCAAATAAAAGACAAAAATGGCATGTACCTAAAAAAGCAGAATATATTAAGAAGAGGTTGAAAGAATATAAGGAAGAACTATACAAAAAAGATATTAATGATCCAGATAACCATGATGGTGTCTCACTTAGAGCTGCTACTGCTGCTAAGTCACTTCAGTCGTGTCTGACTCTGTGCGACCCCATAGACGGGAGCCCAGCAGGCTCCCCTGTCCCTGGGATTCTCCAGGCAAGAACACTGGAGTGGGTTGCCATTTCCTTCTCCAATGCATGAAAGTGAAAAGTGAAAGTGAAGTCACTCAGTCGTGTCCAACCCTCAGCGACCCCATGGACTGCAACCTTCCAGGCTCCTCCATCAATGGAATTTTCCAGGCAAGAGTACTGGAGTGGGGTGCCATTGGCTTCTCTGCACTTAGAGCTAGACATCCTGAATGTGAAGTCCAGAGGGCCTTAAGAAGCGTAACTACATGCAAAACTAGTGGGGATGATGGAATTGCCATTGAGCTATTTCAAATCCTAAAAGATGAAGCTGTTAAAGTGCTGCACTCAATATGCTAGCAAATTTGGAAAACTCAGCAGTGGCCACAGGACTGGAAAAGTCATTTTTCATTGTAATTCCAAAGAGAGGCAATTTCAAACAATGTTCAACTACCACACAGTTACACTTATCTCACATGTTACCAAAGTAATTTCTCCAAGCAAGTCTTCAACAGTACATGAACTGTGAAATTCCATATGTTCAAGATGGAATTAGAAAAGGCAGAGGAACCACAGATCAAATTGCCATCATCTGTTGGATCTTCGAAAAAACAAGAGAATTCCAAAAATATACCTACTTCTGCTTTATTGACCATGCAAAAGCCTTTGACTGTGTGGATCACAACAAACTGTGGAAAAATTACAGAGATTGGAATACCAGACCATCTCACCTGCCTTCTGAGAAATCTGTATGCAGGTTAAGAAGCAACAGTTAGAACTGAACTTGGAACAGCAGACTGGTTATAAATCGAGAAAGGAGTATGTAAAGACTGTGTATTGTCACCCTGCTTATTTAAATTATATGCTGAGTAAGTCATGCAAAATGCCCAACTGGCTGAAGCACAAGTTGGAATCACAGTTGCTGGGAGAAATATCAATAATCACAGATATGCAGAAGACACATGGCAGAATGTGAAGAGAAACTAAAGAGCCTCTTGATGACTGTGAAAGAGGAGAGTGAAATATTTGGCTTAAACTCCACATTCAGAAAATGAAGATCATGGCATTTCGTCCCACCACTTCACAGCAAATATATGGGGGAACAATGGAAACAGTGAGAGACTTTACTTTGGGGGGCTCCAAAATCACTGCAGATGATAACTGCAGCCATGAAATTAAAACTTGCTTGCTTGTTTGAAGAAAAGCTATGACAAACCTAGATAGCATTTTTAAAAGCAGAGATATTACTTTGCTGAAAAAGTTCAGTATAATCAAAGCTATGATGTTTCCAGTTGTCATGTATGGATGTGAGAGTTGGACCATAAAGAATGGTGAGCGATGAAGAACTGATGGTTTTGAACTGTCATGTTGGATAAGACTCTTGAGAGTCCCTTGGACTACAAGGAGGTCAAAAAAATCAATGCTAAAGGAAATCAATCTTGACTATTCATTGGACAGACTGATGCTGAAGTTGAAGCTCCAATACTTTGGCCAACTGATGTGAAGAACTTACTCATTAGAAAAGGCCCTATTACTGGGAAAGATTGAAGGCAGGAGGAGAAGAGGACGACAGAGGATGAGAAGGCTGGATGGCATCACTGACTCGATTAACAGGAGTTTGAACAAGCTCCCGGAGTTGGTGAAGGAGGGAAGCCTGGCGTGCTGCAGTCCATGGCGTTGCAAACAGTTGGACACGTCTGAGCGACTGAACTGAACTGAACATACCCCATAGCAAATGCTAGTTATAATTGTCATGTTTCTCCCACAAACCAGGGCTCCCCAAGGCCCCAACAGATATCCCTTGTCAAGTTTGCAGCCATGCGCAGTGCTTAGAATCCACAAGACATTCAGTGAGTTCTGATTGCAGGGGGACCTCCATTCTGGTAGACATATCCCTGGTCAAGTTTGCAGCCATGCATAGTGCTTAGAATCCACAAGACATTCAATGAGTTCTGATTGCAGGGGGACCTCCATTCTGGTAGATATATCCCTGGTCAAGTTTGTACCCATGCACAGTGCCTAGAATCCACAAGACATTCAGCAAGTTCTGATTGCAGGGGGACCTCCGTTTTGGTAAACATAAAGGAGCAAAGGACACATTTATCCTCCTGTCCCAAACAACTTGAAAGTAGAAGAGATAAAAGAAAGAGGTTTTTTACATCAAAAGTCAGGCAGCAGAGTATGGATTCCTGAGGCAGGGAACAAGCAAGGTGAGTTCTACAATTGCCCCAACTCTAGAAACAATTTCCAATACATAAATGGAAGGGGTATCTAGGCAGAGACAAACGATCTCCTCAAGAAGAGAGATTTGAGACTCTAGATAGGGTTCACAGGAGAGAGCTACACACAGAGAACTCTGGGAGTGTGCAGGTGATACTCCTTCAGTTTTCAGCAGAAAGTTGATAGTACTGATCAGTATTATAGAGAACAATCCTTGAGTCTCAAATTGAGCCAAGTCTAATGGTATCTCCACCCACCAGCATGGAAATTACTCATGACATCAGTATGGTCCTGAAGACAATATTGCCTTACTAGTGGGGGATAGTAAAACTGGTCTAATTGCTGGTCTCATATCAGCTAAAACAAAAACAAAAACAAAAACAAAAAACTGAACAGCAAGTCTTCAAAAAATACAACAGTTTCCAAGATATTAACAGTGTTTGCAAACAGTACCAGGAATAATTGATAAAAATTAAAAAATATCCAGCATCCAAAGGGTAAAATTTACCATATCCAATTTAAAATTTCCATATGAATTGTGAAACTATTTGTCCTAGGTCAATCATAATATTGTAAAGAAATTATCCTCTAATTAAGATACATACATAAATTTAAAAAGAAAAAATA
>SJYQ01000474.1:120663-143755 GCA_006410935.1 Redunca redunca
TGTACACATGTTCCCAATCCTGAACCCCCCTCCCACCTCCCTTCCCATACCATCTGTCTGTGTCATCCCAGTGCACCAGCCACAAGTATCCTGTATCCTGCATCAAACTTAGACTGGCGATTCATTTCTTATACGATATTATATATGTTTCAATGCCATTCTCCCATATCATCCCACTCTCTTCTTGTCCCACAGAGTCCAAATGTCTGTTCTATGCATCTGTGTCTCTTTTCCTGTCTTGCATACAGGGTTGTTGTTAGCATCTTTCTAAATTCCATATATATGTGTTAGTATACTGTATTGGTTTTTTTTCTTTCTGGCTTACTTCACTCTGTATAATCAGCTCCAGTTTCACCCACCTCATTAGAACTGATTCAAATGCATTCTTTTTAATGGCTGAGTACTACTCCATTGTGTATATGTACCACAACTTTCTTATACATTCATCTGCTGATGGACATCTAGGTTGCTTCCATGTCCTGGCTATTATAAACAGTGCTGCGATGAATGTTGGGGTACACGTGTCTCTTTCAATTCTGGTTTCCTCGGTGTGTGTGCCCAACAGTGGGATTGCTAGGTCATAAGGCAGTTCTATTTCCAGTTTTTTAAGGAATCTCCACACTGTTCTCCATAGTGGCTGTACTAGTTTGCATTCCCACCAACAGTGTAAGAGGGTTCCTTTTTCTCCACACCTTCTTTAGCATTTATTGCTTGTAGACTTTTGGATCACAGCCATTCTGACTGGTGTGAAATGGTACCTCATTGTGGTCTTTATTTGCATTTCTCTGAAAATGAGTGATATTGAGCATCTTTTCATGTGTTTGTTAGCCATCCGTATGTCTTCTTTGGAGAAATGTCTATTTAGGTCTTTGGCCCATTTTTTGATTGGGTCATTTATTTTTCTGGAATAGAATGCAGGAGTTGCTTGTATATTTTTGAGATTAGTTCTTTGTCAGTTGCTTAGTTTGCTATTATTTTCTCCCATTCTGAAGGCTGTCTTTTCACCTTGCTTATAGTTTCCTTTGTTGTGCAGAAGCTTTTAATTTTAATTAGGTTCCATTTGTTTTTGCATTTATTTCCAGTATTCTGGGAGGTGGGTCATAGAGGATCTTTCTGTGATTTATGTCGGAGACTGTTTTGCCTATGTTCTCCTTTAAGAGTTTTATAGTTTCTGGTCTTGCATTTAGATCTTTAATCCATTTTGAGTTTATTTTTGTGTATGGTGTTAGAAAGTGTTCTAGTTTCATTCTTTTATAAGTAGTTGACCAGTTTTCCCAGCACCACTTGTTAAAGAGATTTTCTTTAATCCATTGTATATTCTTGCCTCCTTTGTCGAAGTTAAGGTGTCCATAGGTGTGTGGATTTATCTCTGGGCTTTCTATTTTGTTCCATTGATCTATATTTCTGTCTTTGTGCCAGTACCATACTGTCTTGATGACTGTGGCTTTGTAGTAGAGCCTGAAGTCAGGCAGGTTGATTCATCGAGTTCCATTCTTCTTTCTCAAGATTGCTTTGGCTATTCGATTTTTTTTTGTTTGTATTTCCATACAAATTGTGAAATTATTTGTTCTAGCTCTGTGAAAAATACCACTGGTAGCTCCATAGGGATTGCATTGAATCTGTAGATTGCTTTGGGTAGTACAATCATTTTCACTATATTAATTCTTCCAATCCATGAACATGGTATATTTCTCCATCTATTAGTGTCCTCTTTGATTTCTTTCACTAGAGTTTTATAGTTTCTTATATATAGGTCTTTAGTTTCTTTAGGTAGATATATTCCTATTTTATTCTTTTCTTTGCAATGGTGAAAGGAATTGTTTCCTTAATTTCTTTTTCTACTTTCTCATTATTAGTGTATAGGAATGCAAGGAATTTCTGTGTGTTAATTTTATATCCTGCAACTTTACTATGGTCATTGATTAGCTCTAATAATTTTCTGGTGGAGTCTTCAGGGTTTTCTATATAGAGGACCATGTCATCTGCAAACAGTGAGAGTTTTACTTCTTCTTTTCCAATTTGAATTCCTTTTATTTGTTTTTCTGCTCTGATTGCTGTGGCCAAAACTTCCAGAACTATGTTGAATAGTAGTGGTGAAAGTGGGTACCCTGAACTCAGCAATATACACAAGATGAAAAGACAGAGGAATGCCCAGAAGGTAAAGGAACAAGATAAATGCCCACAAAACCAAACAAAAGAGGAAGAGACATGGAATCTACCTGATAAAGAATTCAAATTAATGATAGTGAAAATGATCCAAAATCTTGAAATAAAAATGGAATCACAGACAAATAGCTTGTAGACAAGGATTGAAAAGATGCAAGAAATGTTTAACAAGGACCTAGAAGAAATAAAAAAGAGTATATATATATAGTGAATAATGCAATAAATGAGATCAAAAACACCCTGGAGGCAACAAATAGTAGAATAATGGAGGCAGAAGATAGGATTAGTGAAGTAAAAGATAGAAGGGTAGAAATAAATGAATCAGAGAGGAAAAAAGAAAAACGAATTAAAAGAAATGAGGACAATCTCAGAGACCTCCAGGACAGTATGAAACGCTCCAACATTCGAATTATAGGAGTCCCAGAAGAAGAAGAAGACAAAAAGAAAGACCATTAGAAAATACTTGAGGAGACAATAGTTGAAAATTTCCCTAAAATTAGGAAGGAAATAATCACCCAAGTCCAAGAAACCCAGAGAGTCTCAAACAGGATAAACCCAAGGCAAACCACTCCAAGACACATATTAATCAAATTAACAAAGATCAGACACAAAGAACAAGTATTAAAAGCAGCAAGGGAAAACAAACAAACAAACAAATAACACACAAAGGGATTCCCATAAGGAAAACAGCTTATCTTTCAATAGAAACTCTTCAGGCCAAGTGGGAATGGCAGGACATACTTAAAGTGATGAAAGAAAATAACCTACAGCCCAGATTACTGTACCCAGCAAGGATCTCATTCAAATATGAAGGAGGAATCAAAAGCTTTACAGACAAGCAAAAACTGAGAGAATTCAGCACCACCAAACCAGATCTCCAACAAATGCAAACGGATATTCTCTAGACAGGAAACACAAAAAGGGTGTATCAACTCAAACTCAAAACAATAAAGTAAATGGCAACGGGATCATACTTATCAATAATTACCTTAAATGTAAATGGGTTGAATGCCCCAACCAAAAGACAAAGACTGGTTGAATGGATACAAAAACAAGAGCCCTATATATGTTGTCTACAAGAGACCTACCTCAAAACAAGGGACACATACAGACTGAAAGTGAAGGGCTGGAAAAAGATATCTCACGCAAATAGAGACCAAAAGAAAGCAGGAGTAGCAATACTCATATCACATAGAATAGATTTTAAAACAAAGGCTGTGAAAAGAGACAAAGAAGGACACTACATAATGATCAAAGGATCAATCCAACAAGAAGATATACCAATTATAAATATATATGCACCCAACATAGGAGCACCACAATATGTAAGACAAATGCTAACAAGTATGAAAGGGGAAATTAACAATAATACAATATTAGTGGGAGACTTTAATACCCCACTCACACCTATGGATAGATCAACTAAACAGAAAATTAACAAAGAAACACAAACTTTAAATGATATAATAGACCAGTTAGACCTAATTGATATCTATAGAAAGTTTCACAACAAAACAATGAATTTCACCATTTTCTCAAGTGCAGTTCAGTTCAGTCACTCAGTTGTGTCCGACTCTTTGCTACCTCATGAATCGCAGCACATCATAATTCATGGTTTAAGACAATCAATGAAAGAATGTAACCAGAAGGAGAAACAGACATGGTAGAACAAAAAATGGGGATGACGGCAGATTAGGCAACTGAAACAATGTTAGCCAGAGGACACTGGAACCACATCATAAATGCTAAGAGAAATATAATTGACTCAGTGTTCTATACCCAAGAAAAATACATATTAAAAACAAGATAAAATACTTTCTCAGACATACAACAACTACAAGACTGCATCACCACCAACAGACCAATGTAATAAATTTTTAAAAAAGGTCTCAAGTCAGAAGGAATTTAAAACCAAGTGAAAATCTGGATCTACGGGGGGAATGAACAGTATCCAAAATGATAAACATGTAATATGTATTAAAAGGTAAGTATATGGACTTCCTTGGTAGTCCTGTGGTTAAGGATCTGCTTTACAAGGCAAAGCATTTGCAAATGGCAAAGGTTTGTTCCTTTGCCAGAGACCTAAGATCCCACATGCCACTGAACAACTAAGACTGCATATCCCAAATAGAGTTAACATGCTGCAACTACTGAGCTTTCCCTCCTCAAATAGAGAGTCCCTACCACAGGGAAGATTCTGCATGCCACACTAGGACCCAGTACAGAGAAAGAAATGATAAATAAATAAATGATTTAATAATTATCATAATTAATAATGGTATACTGGCAAGTTAAAGATGAATACTATGGATCTTAAAACTATTTAAAAAGAGTTACACTTGATAAACTGACAAAGGATATAAAAGGGAATCATAAAAACTACTCAGTCACAAAGAAGTCAGGGATTAAAAGAGACATGGAAAGAAAGAACATGGGACAAACTGAAGATAAAGAGCAAGATGATCGAAACAAACCCAACTAGAATTAACTGCATTGGTGAGGGAAATGGCAACCCACTCCAGCATTCGTGCCTGGAGAATCTCATGGATGGAGGAACCTGGTGGGCTACAGTCCACGGGGTCACAAAGAGTTGGACACGACTGAGCAATTTCACTCACTTTCAGAGTTAACCTCTCAGATGTGAACCCAGACTGAAGATATAACCCAGGGCCTAGATGACAGCAGATTCCAATACACTGCACTGTGCAGCCAAAACAGAGCCTACCAGGCCCCAGGGCTCCATGTGCTTGGGGACAGAACAGCACCAGATTATTATATGGAACAGTAAATTAGAAGGTTTGAATCATACAAAGTACATCCTCTGTTTATAAAGAAATGGCATTAGAAATCAATGTTCACTGGACAGAGGAAGAATAAGGTGTTAACATAGTGCGGACCTTCCCTCTTTTAGAACTCTAATTCTTCTCAGGAGGAAGCAGATAAATTAACAGGACTTACATCTTTTGATACTAGACATACTTGACGTACATAGACAATACTAGACATACATGTTTGATTTTCACGGTTCAGTCTCCTCTCTCCTCTCCTCTCTTGCTCATCCTGGGCAACAGGGAATGCTCCAATAAACCACAGCTCAATCACTACACACAAATCTGGATGATATTTGCCGAGTCTTTCACATAAATCAGTGAAAACTTGTTCCCTTGTATTTTGCACTCTTGGCTGTTTTCAACCAACCACGGCTCTTGTCCAACCTCCTGGGATCCTGGTCCTCTGTCACTTGCAGCCATATTCCCATCCACAGGGCCTCAATTACACCCAGTGAAGTTCCAATTCAGAGTGGCCATAATACATGCTATAAGGGAAGGAACAGGTAGCTCCTTACTCTCCTCTCTTGTTCCTTCACTACATACACTCACCGAAAACCTGTGTAGCAAGTTTGTTACATACAAACGTTCAAGTTGAAAACTTTCAAACATGTAAAAGTGCATTTCCATGTGCAATCACATCAGTTAGTTCACAGATCTGACACCCACTGTCGTGGGCACATCCAAGACAAGTTGGTGTGCATTTGTGTACTTTACTGTACAGACTGTATGGAGTACAATAGTGTAGGACTTTTATTTCAAGCCTACGCTTTCTGAAAGGAAGCATAAATTCAGTGGTAATGTAGATGGTATTACTATTCTATTTTTAAAGGTGTGCTTTGTTGCTCAACTGTGTCTGAATTTTCAACATATGGACTGTAGTCTGCCAGGCTCCTCTTGCCATGGGGATTCTCCAGACAAGAATACTGGAGTGGGTTGCCATGCCCTATCCAGGTACCGCAAGATTAAGATTTTTTTTTTATTGTTTGTGTTTGTTTTTAATGTATTATTAGTGTGAAAAGTACCATAAAGCTATTAACTACAGTAATATATATTCAAATGTCTTAGCTGGCTCCCTAAGTATCTTTGCTGGATTTATGAAGAAATTGGGATTTTGAACACCCTTTTGAAATGTAACCTGTTCATATACTGGGGACTTACTGTTCAACTAAGACCTGTGGATCCAAACATGAACGCATCACCTCCAGGTCCAAGAAAGTCACATTCTTGGTTGGGATTTTGGAGGAAACATGAGATCTCCATAATTCTAGTGATTTCAGTATTTTCAAAAGACCTTGATCAGGACAAACAAATACTAAAGTAGAAATAGTCATTTTGTTTCTACCCACTTCTAGAAAGTGTTGCTACCTTCTCAATACTGGATCTTGTAATGCTGGTGGATTAGATGGAGAAGTAATGTGATCAGAAATAAGGAAGGTGAGACAGATAGGTCAGAATGTGAGGTAACAAAGAGAAGGTATTCAGAAGCTGAAGAATTGAGAGAGATTTTGGACCTGGGTTGGAAAAGCAGCTTACAATACAAATTGGGTCATGTGGTATGTTTAATCCACACTCCACTCCTTAGAAGATCTCTACTGACCAGTCTGCCTCTTATTTTCTGGAGAACAGTTCAGATCCATCTAGCTGTTTCTCATTGCTGCTCCTTTCTCCTGGCTCCCACACTATGTCCAGAAGTTCAGCCTACTCCATTATTTTATTTTATTTTATTTTTTTGTTCTTTAAGGCAGGTGCTGCAGGCTACCTACAAATGATCTATTTTCTGCTTCTCTTTCAAAACTGAAAATACTTTGTTACATAGCCATGAGTCCAGTAGCTACAGGACTGCATTTCCTGCCCACCCATTCTCTTAGTCACGACAGGTGAGTCAGAGGTGCAAGCAGATCTGTAAGAATGATTTCTTGGAAGACTGCTTTCAAGGAGCTAATTTAGCTGAGAGATGGGACTCTTCCCTTCCCTACTTTCTTCCTAACTGTTGTCTGGATTTTAGTTGTGATGGCTGGAACTCCTGCAGTTGTATTGGACAATCATGTAACCGTGGAGATGGATACCACCCAAGCTCTGGCTGGCCCAGCTCCAGCTTTGTTTCAGTGGGAGAGAAAAATCAATTTTCTCTTGCTAAAGTTATAGTTGTTTTAGTTTTTTGCAATGTGCATCCACACTTAATCCTGATACTACTATGTGCTTAATACGTTATAGCCTTAATATTTTGTTGGGTTTAGTGAATATATTTATATTTTATATTTCTCTAATTTTTTATTTTATAAATTGATTCATCAACCATTGTATCTAAATTGTATAAATGTAAAATTATTATTATAAGCATGCTTTTTGTTGGATTTTGAATTTTGTACTTTCGTATCTTCTTTCCATTCTTGTTCTCTCCATATTTGTATAGACTGGGCCATGTCTTCTCTTATAACCTCATCCATATCCATATCTGCTGTCCAAAACAGACAGAGAGCTGTGTGGGGAGAACCAAAGAAGAATGAATATAGGGATATGAATGAAGGGTGGTGGCCCTTGTAACTCATCATGAATGTTCTGAAGTATGATCACATTTCCCTGCCCTTCTGTGTGCCCACCACCCCCAGGTTTGCCATGATCATGGAAGATACTTCCCCCAGTGGGATTTGAGTAGAGATGATATGTCACTTCCAAATGGAATTATTATTTTCTGTCCCACTAGCTGGAATGCAGATGTAATGACAGGAGCTGGAGCAGCCATATTAGACCAGAGGTAAGTAGCACAGGTGGAAGATGTGACAAGAAAGAAGTGGGTCCCCATTTCTGTGGAGAGACCTGCACTAACATTATATGACAGAGAACTGAAATTGTATTGTATTTAAGATAATGTTATTTAGGGTTTGATTACAGCTTTGAACCTGTAACCTAACACTGATAATAAAATAACTGATCTTTGTGTTAGCCTTGTCTTAACATTAGGGTCTGAATGAGACACTGACCTATACTTAGAAGTGAGTCAAGTGGCAGCCCTGCCCTCCGGAATGTGTGGTCTAGTGTGGGATTCAGAAACTGAAGCAAGAACAAAGCCACATGGTAGGACAGCTTCAAGATCCTGTAGGAACACTTGGGAAGGGAACCTCAATCAGTCTTGATCTCAGGTGGTTGCTTGAAGCAGGGACAACCCTCTCTCAGTCTCCTCATAAATAGGCCATGGTACTAAGTTTCATATAAAGTTTATGTATTTCAAACTCCTTCCATAGTGTTTTCCCTTTTGATCCAGTGCTTAAGATATGTGTTTGGACCTGGTTTGGGAAGATTGCAAATGCCCCAGGGCAACTGAGCCAGTGGGCCACAACTACTGAGCCTGAGTGCCCCAGAGCCTGTGACCAACATTAAGAGAAGCACAGGATTAAAAAGCTAGTGCACTGCCATTACAGAGGAGCCCCTGCCGTTACAGAGGAGCCCCTGCTCGCTGAAAATAGAGAAGACCTGAGCAGCAGTGAAGACCTGTTGCTGCTGCTAAGTCACTTCAGTCGTGTCCGACTCTATGCGTCCCATTAGATGTCAGCCCGGCAGGCTCCGAGATCCCTGGGTTTCTCCAGGCAAGAACAGTGGAGTGGGTTGTCATTTCTTTCTCCAATGAAATGACTTCATGGACTGCTGCCTTCTAGGCTTCTCTGTTCATGGGATTTTCCAGGCAAGAGTACTGGAGTGGGGTGCCATTGCTTTCTCTGAAATGACCTAGTGCTGCCAAAATTAAAAAAAAAAAAAAAAATTCTCCCAGAGAAACCAGTGAGGTCTCAAGGGAAGCAGGACATGTAAAATGATGAAACCAGTCTGGGNAAAATTCTCCCAGAGAAACCAGTGAGGTCTCAAGGGAAGCAGGACATGTAAAATGATGAAACCAGTCTGGGTCTGATATCATGCAAGTCGTGGAGAGCGAAATTACAGCCTGTTTTCACAGGGAAATTGGGGTATAAGTTGTGCCTCAAACATGCCCCAACTCAAGGCTAGGGAGCTGGGATTTCACTCTCCCACTAGCACCTCCTTCTCATCCTTCAACTAACACGCAGCTGGTGTCTCCAAGCCCTTGTATTAGATTCTCCAAAGACAAATCAAAGGTGACACTAGAAGCAAAAGACACCAACGCTCAGGAAAATGAAACCTCAGATAATGTCTAGATTTCTTCACCCGTTCTGCCATCTCCAGCAGCATATTTGAAATCCTGCAAGTCTAAAGAACTCCATGAGTCTCTACATGAAAGCATTTTTAAAAACAATTTCAGGTTTTAATTTATATAGGAGTGTAGTTGATTTACAGCATTGTATTAATATCAGTTGTATGGGAAATTAATTCCGTTATACATACACATGTATTCATTCTTTCTTAGATTTTTTTTCCCATAAGGGATATTACAGACTATTGAGCAAAATTCCTGTGCTGTACTGTGGGTCGTTGTTGATTATCTATTAAATAAAGTAGTATACATATATTAAACTCAAACTCTCAATTTATCTCTCTCCCACCTTTCCACTTTGTTAACTACATTTATTTTTTTGATGGAGGGAAGGGTCTAGGCACTATTTGGATGAAGGTCTCTGCTTGTGAGCGTGCAGTGGCCAGGGAAAGCAAGCCTTAGAGAGACTCATTTGAGATGATGCTAAATGTTGAGAAAGACCCGGCCATACAAAAAGCCGGGAGAAAAATATTCTAGATGGGGGAAGTAGCCCCTGCTAAGGACCAAGGTAACCAAGTTTAATAAATGGCTACTCTTCCACTGCCAATCTTCCTTGCATGCTTGGAACTTGGCCTACAGGTCAACCACCATGACCTCATCCCATGCTTCAGTTCTGAATTAGCAGAAATGAGCCATGTCAGCCTTCTCAAGAAGGGAGAACCTGGGACTATCACGAGGCTGAATATGTTCTGGACAATCTGGTTATCACCAGGAGCATCAGGTTCCTGGGGTACCACCAATGCCTCTATCTCCATGTACTTGTTCTCAGGAGTAGAAATGCCAAGGAACTGATAGAGCAAAGAAACAAATAATAGCTGCTGTTTCATCTTGCCCCAGGTGATTCCCCTGGTGCTTTGACCACACTGCTCTCTGACCAAAAACTTTTTCCTGTATTCCTTCTTCAAAGATGGCTTGTGAATATCATAAGCACCTAACTGTGAAGTCTGGTGGCTGGCTGGAACTCAACTCACAGTCAGCTGGGACCAAGAGATGTCCAGCCTTGTCCTGTGTGTCTGTCCTTTTTCTCCAACCAGATTCATAAAACAAAGTCCCTACAAAATATAATTGTGATTGTAATTCTCTCAAAGCCTTTGAATCTCCAAGGTCTAATTGGAGCATCAAAGAGGAAACACATCCTATACATCCAGGCTAGTCTCAGACCCCGACCTCACTCAGCCAGTGGTTTCCTGAGGAAACATAAGGCACATATGTAAGTTGCCAGAAGGCTGAAAAGAGAATGCCTCTCGCTGTGAATGTAGGTTGATGCTACTCAGTCAGCCAAGGGTCTGTCTTGTGTGAATGAGGAGCGGGAGCTCTGGGGATCTGAGTTGGGAGTGAGTCAGTCACCACCTTCAGGACTGCCTCCAAGGGTAGGGCTCTGCCACTGTGCCTGGAACTCAGAAGAAACAACAATGAACACTGCTTTCCTGCTGCTACATGCAGGCAGGTCTGCTGATATATCGGAACCAGACTTGAAGGGCAACAGGAAAGAAACTTCCACTCTGGTGCATGCAGACATCTGAGAGCTACCCAGGATTGAATGTAATTGGGCTTTTCTCTCATCTTTCCCTTACTGGAAGTCTCCTAGCCTGGGAACCAGAGTTTCTGGGTCCCAAGTACTCATTAACTTACCTTCAGCTAAAGTGAGTCATACATCCTAGGGTTCGGTTTCCCATCTCTTGGATGAGGGAGACTGGACTTGCTCCAGAACACTTGTTTCAGACTGAGGTTCAATGCCAATTAGTGGACAAGTGGCCCAGAGGGGCGTGTTGCTGAAGATGCCGAGGTTGCCTCTGGTGGGCAAGGGGCTGTAACTGTCTGTAGATGTTCATGGGTCCTGAGCTCAGGACTTGGAGTAGTAGACCACTTGGCACACAGCAGCTGTGACACTGAGGACCTTAGAGCCCTTGCCCACTGGAACTTACTATCATTTGGGTTCTGTGGGATGAGATCAGGTAGATATAAATCAGAAGTTACCACTGGGGAAGCTTGTAGATTCCTCAGCAGAATCCCAAATTAGGCAGGTGAATCATCTCTCAAAAAAAAAAAAAAAAAAAAAAAAAAAGCTCTGGGAACTAGATATGCCAGAATTCTTAGATAAATTTTGTAGTATTTTAAATGCCATTTACAGTAGGTCATCTTTTAGGTGACCTGCCATTTGCTCTCTGGCTTGGAATGATACCCACAGTTAGAATGGAGTGCCTCTGGGGCAGGCTTTCCCTCACCCTGTGGCTCATTAGTAGTGAGTACAGCTCTCTCCCCTCCATATCTGGAGCAGGAATTCCAGCAGGAAGGATGTGGCCTCCAAGTTTAACTGGAATACTCAAGAAGGTATGGCCCTCGGGGAGGCACTATTCTTTTCCCAGTGTTTCTTCCTTCCCTCCTGGGTCCTGTGCCAGCTGCCAACCTCCTGGTTACTGCACTCTGAATTCCTGCTCACTTCACTTCCAGATATCTATGCAGTCCCACTTGTGCCTTCCTCCCCATCCAGGCCCAATCCCTCACCTGCAGATGGTACTAAAGAAGGGAAAACCAAGACGAGTCTTCCCAGTTCATTCTTTCTAAAAATGTATGCATTCTTTCTGCTTCCAGACCCTGTCCTGAATCATCAATATCTCCACTAGATGACTCAGCTTAGCAGAGGAATCAAAATGCAGATGGGAGAGGGGGGCAGTAAGGGTGTCAGGTGTGGGGGAGAGTTTTCAGATGACAAGAGATGAGGTGGAGTAAGGAGCATATGGTCTTCCAACCACTCATTCATAGGGGGCCTGCCTAAATCTGTTATCTTAGGCTCCTCAGTGTATCACTAAGACAGAAACTTCAAAATGGGCTTTCTATAAACTTCTTACTGCAAAACAATTTCAAACATAACAAATATAAGAAAAAAGAGTGTCATGCAACTTATATTTCATCATTCAGCATCAGTAACTACAAAACTAGCCTCAGTCCCACAGGTTGTCATAGGCTGGAGACTATGCAACATCAAGGTGGTGGCCAACTGGGTTCACAGGGAGACATTCTTGACTTGCATCAGTCTTTCTCTTCTTGCTATGTTCTCACATGTGGTTTCAGGGAACAAGAAGAGGGAGAGTGAGAGAGAAAAAGAGGGAGAGGCTAATCCCATCATGATGGACCACCATCAAAACCCCATGTCAACTAGGGTACCTCCCAAAAGTCCTACTTCCTAATGCCATCACATTGGGAGTCAAGGGTGGACACAGTTCAATCCATAGCAGCTATGCATAGCATAGCAGCCATCTGTTTTTAAATCAAGACAGACCATCATTTCATTCTCTCTTTTACTACTTATTCATTTTTCCTGAAGTATTTTAGGGACAAGATGAACATTTCCCCAAATTTACATAATGAGTATTTGTGGTAGAATGATAGGATATGAAAAAAAATGCTCTTTTGGTCCCAATTAAAGGAACATTTAATATCCAGTCCATGTGCAAACTTCCCTGATTCTCAAAAAGCAGATGTCTTCTCACAGTTATTGAAGAATGTATTCATATGTTGCACTTGGTTATTCTCTTTAAGACTAAATAACTGTTCCTCTCCCAATTTTAATGTCATTTGTTTTTTCAGAAACAGGGAGGAAGCAGGGTGGTTTGTCCTACAGAATGTCCCACTATTGGGTTTAGAGAAGGGGTCCACAGTACCAGCACTGTGGGTCAGGACCAGTACCAGTCCTTGGTCTATTTGGAACCAGACCTCCACAGCAGGAGGTGAGCTGCAGGCCAGTGGGTGAGGCTTCATCTGTATTATAGCTGCTCCCTATCACTCTCTCATCACCCCCAGAAGGGACAGTCTAGTATGTTTTCCTGGAACTGTTTGTAGTTACATAATCTATGCTTAATAGAAACAAAATAGCATAAATATTGATGATTATTTTTCTTTCTCAGTGCTCAGAAAGGTGAGTTGGTGCCCTAGCAGTCTATCACAGTGACAAATTAGATGTTGCCTATTAGCATTTGGACACATTCAGCCAGCTTAAAATTAAAATTAAACAAACAAACAAACAAACAAAAAAAACTAAGATCATGGGATCCAGCTCCATCCTTCATGGCAAATAGAAGGAGAAAAGGTGGAAGCAGTGACAGATTTCTTCATCTTAGCTTGTAAAACCACTGTGGGTGCTGCCTGCAGCTATGAACTCAGAAGGTTTGCCTCTTGGCAGGAAAGCTATGAGAAACACTGTTTAGTGTGTTGAGAAGCAGAAACATCATTCTGCCCAACAAACTGGTAAATGTTTGGCCTTTTCATTTGGATTCCTAAACTTTCTGTCCATTCCCCATTGGTCTTTGAAGTCCCTCAGCTTTCTGGTCCTTCAAAATTCCCAGATTATTTTGAGCATTTCTTTACCCAGTCCTGAAATCAGCCATCTCGTTAAGATCATTTGATGAGAAATGTATTTGGAAGCTAGATGTTAGACCTTAGAATTGTCACTGTTGTCAAGTTGTCACTACTTTTAGGTTTTACAGTGGTCGGAGGAGGAAGGAAAGATTTTCCTTAAAAATCAAAATAAAAAGGAATATAATTAGTTGGTACAAACATGCTTTCAGTTCAAGATGTAAGACAGCAGGGTTTGAATTAAACTTCTATATGTTATGTGTGAGCCTCGTTTTCTGGGCACTGAAAGGCTTACTTCAAAACACTAGTTTCAATTATTGTCTTGCTTTTACCTGTTAACATACATATGATTCTTTCACAATAACAGAAACAATATGAGGAACAATAAGTTGTTGAATTATTGCTTGCCACAGCTGCGATGTTGGTGCAGATGCATGGCAGCTGCAACAGGAGTGCAGAAGCGCAGTGGAGAGGAACTACCCCACATCCACATCAGGAGCAGCAGCTGAGAGGAGCTACCCTACCTCCAAGGTAAGGAGCAGCGGCTGCACTTTGCTGGAGCAGCCGTGAAGAGATACCCCACGTCCAAGGTAAGAGAAACCCAAGTAAAATGGTAGGCACTGAGAGAGGGCATCAGAGGGCAGACAGACTGAAACCACAATCACAGACAACTAGCCAGTCTGTCACACGGACCACAGTGTTGTCTAACTCAATGGAACTAAATCATGCCATGTAGGCCCACCCAAGATGGACGAATCATGTTGGAGAGATCTGACAGAATGTGGTCCACTAGAGAAGGGAATGGCAAATCAGTATTCTTGCCTTGAGAACCCCATGAACAGTATGATAAGACAAAAAGATAGGACACTGGAGGATGAACTCCCCAGGCTGGTAGGCACCCAATATGCTACTGGAGATCAGTGGAGAAATAACTCCAGAAAGAATGAAGGGATGGAGCCAAAGCAAAGACAACACCCAGTTGTGTGTGGGACTCATGATAGAAGCAAGATTCGATGCTGTAGAGAGCAATATTGCATAGGAACCTGGATTGTTAAGTCCATGAATCAAGGCAAATTGGAAGTGGTCAAACAGGAGATGAGAAGAGTGAATATAGACATTCTAGGAATCAGTGAACTAAGATGGACTGGAATGGGTGAGTGTAACTCAGATGACCATAATATTTACTTCTGTGGGTGGGAATCCCTTAGAAGAAATGGAGTAGACATCATAGTCAACAAAAGATTCTGAAGTGCAATACTTGGATGCAGTCTCAAAAATGACAGTATGATCTCTGTTTGTTTCCAAGGCAAACCATTTAATATCACGGTAATCCAAGTCTATGCCATGATCAGTAATACTGAAGAAGCTGAATTTGAACAGTTCTATGAAGACCTACAAGAGCTTTTAGAAAACACCCAAAAAGGATGTCATTTTCATTATAGGGGACTAGAATGCAAAAGTATAAGTCAAGAATCACCAGGAGTAACACGAATTTGTCCTCGGAGTACAGAATGAAGCGGGGCAAAGGCTAATAGAGTTTTGCCAAGAGAACACACTGGTCATAGCAAACACCCTCTTCCAACAACACAAGAGAAGACTCTACACATGGACATCACCAGATGGTCGACACCAAAATCAGATTGATTATATTTTTTGCAGCCAAAGATGGAGAAGCTCTACACAGTCATCAAAAAGAGGACCTAGAGCTGACTATGGCTCAGATCACGAACTCCTTATTGCCAAATTCAGAGTGAAGTTGAAGAAAGTGCAGAAAAGCATTAGACCATTTAGGTATGATCTAACTCAAATCCCTTATGATAATACAGTGGAAGTGAGAAATAGATTTAAGGAACTAGATGTAATAGACAGAGTGCCTGGTGAACTATGGATGGAGGTTCATGACATTGTATAGGAGACAGGAATCAAAACCATCCCAAAGAAAAAGAAATGACAAAAAGCAAAATGGCCGTCTGAGGAGACCTTACAGATAGCTGTGAAAAGAAGGAAAGAAAAAAGCAAAGGACAAAAGCAAAGATATACCAATTTGAATGCAGAGTTCCAACGAATAGCAAGGAGAGATAAGAAAAACTTCCTCAGCGATCAATGCAAAGAAATAGAGGAAAACAACAGAACGGGAAAGACTAGAGATCTTTTCAGGAAAATTAGAGATACCAAGGGAATATTCCATGCAAAGATGAGCTCAATAAAGGACAGAAATGGTATGGACCTAACAGAAGCAGGAGATATTAAGAAGAGGTGGCAAGAATACAAAGAATAATTGTACAAAAAAAGATCTTCATGACCAAGATAATCACGATGGTGTGATCACTGACCTAGAGCCAGACATCCTGGAATGTGAAGTCAAACGGGCCTTAGGCAGCATCACTACGAACAAAGCTAGTGGAGGTGATGGAATTCCAGTTGAGCTATTTCAAATCCTGAAAGATGATGCTGTGAAAGTGATGTACTCAATATGCCAGCAAATTTGGAATCTCAGCAGTGGCCACAGGACTGGAAAAGGTCAGTTTTCATTCCAATCCCAAAGAAAGGCAGTGCCAAAGAATGCTCAAACTACAGCACAGTTGCACTCATCTCACACGTTAGTAAAGTAATGCTTAAAATTCTCCAAGCCAGGCTTCAGCAGTAAGTGAACCATGAACTTCCAGATGATCAAGTTGGTTTTAAAAAAGGCAGAGGAACCAGAGATCTTATTGACAACATCCAGTGGATTATCAAAAAAGCAAGAAATTCCAGGAAAACACCTAATTCTGCTTTAGTGACTATGCCAAAGCCTTTGACTGTGGATCACAATAAAGTGTGGAAATTTCTTAAAGAAATGGGAATACCAGGCCACCTGACCTGCCTCTTGAGAAACCTGTAAGCAGGTCAGGAATCAACAGTTATAACAGGACATGGAACAACAGACTGGTTCCAAATAGGAAAGGAGTATGTCAAGGCTGTATATTTTCACCCTGCTTATTTAATTTATATGCAGAGTTCATCATGAAAACGCTGGGTTGGAGGAAGCACAGGCTGGAATCAAGATTGCTGGGAGAAATATCCATAGCCTCAGATATGCAGATGACACCACCCTATTGCATAAAATGAAGAAGAATAAAGAACTTCTTGATGAAGGTGAAAGAGGAGAATGAAAAAGTTGGCTTAAAGCTCAACATTTAGAAAACTAAGATCACGGCATCTGGTCAAATAACTTCATGGCCAATAGATGGGGTAAACAGTGAAGACAGAGGTTGATTTCATTTTTCTGGGCTCCAAAATCACTGCAGATGGTGTTTGCAGCCATGAAATTAAAAGACGCTTACATCTTGAAAGGAAAGTTGAGACCAATCTAGACAGCATATTGAAAAGCAGAGACATTATTATGTCAACAAAGGTCCGTGTAGTCAAGTCTATGGTTTTACCAGTGGTCATGTATGGATGTGAGAGTTGGACTATAAAGAAAGCTGAGCCCTGAAGAATTGATGCTTTTGAACTGTGGTGTTGGAGAAGACTCTTGAGTGTTCCTTGGGCTACAAGGAGACCCAACATTTCCATCCTAAAGAAAATCAGTCTTGAATGTTCACTGGAAGGACTGATGCTGAAGCTGAAACTCCAATGCTTTGGCCACCTGTTGCAAAGAGCTGACTTATTTGAAAAGACCCTGATATTGGGAAAGATGGAGGGCAGGAGAAGGGGATGACAGAGGATGAGATGGTTGAATGGCATCACCAACTGATTGGACCTGCGTATGTGTTGACTTTGTGAGTTGGTTACGGATAAGGAGGCCTTGTGTGCTGCCATTCACGAGCTCACAGAGTCAGACACGACTGAGCAACTGAACTGAACGGAAGTTGTTGAATATAGTTTCAGATTTCTTTACTTGTTTCCTTTTTTTTTTAAAAAAAAAATTAATTTATTTATTTTAATTGGAGGCTAACTACTTTATAATATTGTATTGTTTTTTGCCATACTTCAACATGAATCCATCACGGATGTACAAGTGTTCCCCATCTTGAACCCCACTCCCATATCCCTCTCTGTACCATCCCTCTGGGTTATCCCAGTGCACCAGCCCCAAGCATCCTGTATCCTTCATCAAACCTGGACTGGCAATTAGTTCTTATATGATATTACACATGTTTCAATGCCATTCTCCCAAATCATCCCACCCTCTCCTTCTCCCAAAGACTCCAAATGTTGTTCTGAACATCTTGTCTCTTGCTGTCTCGCATACAGGGTCATCATCCCCATCTTTCTAAATTCCATATATATGCATTAGTATACTGTATTGGTGTTTTTCTTTCTGGCTTACTTCACTCTGTATAATAGGCTCCAGTTTCATCCACCTCGTTAGAACTGATTCAAATGTATTCTTTTTAATGCCCGAGTAACACTCCATTGTGTATATGTACCACAGCTTTCTTATACATTCATATGCTGATGGACATCTAAGTTGCTTCCATGTCCTGGCTATGATATACAGTGTTGCAATTAACATTGGAGTACACGTGTCTCTTTCAATTCTGGTTTCCTCAGTGTGTATGCCCAGCAGTGGGATTGCAGGATCATGCTGCTGCTTAGTCGCTTCAGTTGTGTCTGACTCTGTGCGAACCCATAGATGGCAGCCCACCAGGCTTCCCCGTCCCCGGGACTCTCCAGGCAAGAACACTGGAGTGGGTGGTTATTTCCTTCTCCAATGCATGAAAGTGAAAGTGAAGTCACTCAGTCGTGTCCGACTCCTAGCCACGCCATGGACTGCAGCCTACCAGGCTCAAGGCAGTTCTATTTCCAGTTTTTAAAGGAATCTCCACACTGTTCTCCAGAGTGGCTGTAGTAGTTTGCATTCCCACCAACAATATAAGAGGATTTCCTATTCTCCACAGCCTCTCTAGCATCTATTGCTTGTAGACTTTTGGATCGCTGCCATTCTGACTGGCATGAAAGGGTACCTTGATGTGGTTTTGATTTGCATTTCTCTGATAATGAGTGATGTTGAGCATTTTTTTTTTTCAAGAAGGCATATATAAGGATGTTTATTATAGCATTATTTGTAATTGTAAAAGACTGGAAACAATCTAAATGTCCATCAGCTATGGAATAATTAACACATTTTCACAGTAGATTATATGCAACAGTTTAAAACGAGAGATAAACCCATATGTTCTGACCTGGAAATATCTCTAATACATTTTATTTAGTTAAAATCCATTCAGTTTCAGGACATCATGCAGACCATGATACCATTTATATTAAGGATACTTATATGTTTATTTATATATTAATACATATAAATGCACACATTAAAGTCTAACAAATACACACCAAATTGATATCTATTGCTACTTTTGGGTAGAAGACTGTGGGATTTATTGGGAGAAATGTCAGGGATTTTTCACACTTTCTGTATTCTCTGTTTTTCCCGTATTTCATTATTTTCTATACCATGTGACATTTTTCAATGTGAATGTATTTACATTTCACCTATAAAATCATTATTTCTTTAGTGAGTGGTTGTAGGTTATATTTAATTCCTTCAGAAAAAGATGAAAGGAAGAACATGGGACTTTAGCATTAAATGGACATGCACCTTCAAGAAACTGCCTAATTTACTGGGACTTGTGACCTCCTGCATGAAAAGGGGAAGTCTGTTGTGAAGATTAAGTTTGACAAAAACTGCTAGATGTGTAGCTGAGTTCACAGTAGTCAGAAAGTATTGGTTGCCCCTTTCTCGCTCCTCCATTGGCCTCTGAGAACCTTGAGGGCCAAGATCTTAATCTCAGTTGCCTGTATAATATTGACACTTTAGAATTACACAGCCAGTTCCTGCAGGTGGCGCTATCCAGAACACCTGGATCCGCGTCCGCCTCCGTGGGGTGCTTTCTGTGACGGCAACGGGGCAATTACTCATAAACTGTGTTTCTTCTTCATCTATGATCTGGAAGGTCCCAGCATGGTCTTCCTCCTTATCACCCTCTCTGTTCTCTTTGAGGGCGATTAAGGTGAATCCTCTGAAATAGGAGGGAGGGGCAGCTGAAAGCGTCACCTACTGTGTTGAGCCTGTCGACTACCAAATGCTGATCCCTTATTCCAATTGCCATGTACTGGGGCAGCCAGTGCTGCTTTAGGAAATTCTGAAGGGCAGATCCTCAAGACAAGTGGTCCCAGCAGCTGCTAGGGCCTTACTGGAAAATTCCCTAACCAGGGTTGGCTGTCCACAAGCAGTTAGTCTCCTGGATGGCTCTACCAAAATTTTTTACTGAGTTCAAGCTTATACTGGTCACTGCACAGTGGACCAAGAAATGAAGAGACGAGTTGTTGGGACAAGGGGTTGCAACTTGATTTGGAAAGCCAGCAGACCCAGAAGATGACCCTCTAGTGTCCCAAAGAAAACATCTTTCCAGAGTTAGGAATTAGGCTTCTTTTACACTCCAAGAGGAGGGGCTAAGATTCTGGTTCCCAGCATTTTTTTTTTTTTTACATGTATTTGTTAGCCATCTGTATTCTTCTTTTGAGAAATGTCTATTTGGTTCTTTGGCCCATTTTTGGATTGGGTCATTTATTTTTCTGGAATTGAGCTGCATGAGTTGCTTGTATATTTTTGAGATTAGTTGTTTGTCAGTTCCTTCATTTCCTATTATTTTCTCCCATTCCAAAGGCTGTCTTTTCACCTTGCTTATAGTTTCTTTTGTTGTGCAGAAGGTTTTTTTTTTAATTTTTTATTTATATATTTTTTAAATTTTTATTTTAACTTTATTTTACTTTATAATACTGTATTGGTTTTGGCATACATTGACATGAATCCACCACGGGTGTACATGAGTTCCCAATCCTGAACCCCTCCCACCTCCTACCCCACATCATCTCTCTGGATCATTCCCGTGCACCAGCTCCAAGCATCCTGTATCCTGTATCGAACATAGACTGGCAATTCATTTCTTACATGATAGTATACATGTTTCAGTGCCATTCTCCCAAATCATCCCACCCTCTCCTTCTCCCTCAGAGTCCAAAAGTCCTTTCTATACATCTGTGTCTCTTTTGCTGTCTCGCGTACAGGGTTATCATTACAATCTTTCTAAATTCCATATATATGTGTTAGTATATTGTATTGGTGTTTTTCTTTCTGGCTTACTTCACTCTGTATAATCAGCTCCAGTTTCATCCACCTCATTAGAACTGATTCAAATGTATTCTTTTTAATGGTTAGTAATACTCCATAGTGTATATGTACCACAGCTTTCTTATCCATTCATCTGCTGATGAACATCTAGGTTGTTTCCATGTCCTGGATATTATAAATAGTGCTGAAATGAACATTGCGGTACATGTGTCTCTTTCAATACTGGTTTCCTCGGTGTGTATGCCCAGCAGTGGGATTGCTGGGTCATAAGGCAGTTCTATTTGCAATTTTTTCAGGAATCTCCACACTGTTTCCATAGTGGCTGTACTAGTTTGCATTCCCACCAACAGTGTAAGAGGGTTCCCTTTTCTCCACACCCTCTCCAGCATTTATTGCTTCTAGACTTTTGGATCGCAGCCATTCTGACTGGTGTGAAATGGTACCTCACTGTGGTCTTTATTTGCATTTCACTGATAATGAGTGATGTTGAGCATCTTTTCATGTGTTTGTTAGCCATCCATATGTTTTATTTGGGGAAATGTCTATTTAGTTCTTTGACCCATTTATTGATTGGGTTGTTTATTTTTCTGGAATTGAGCTGCAGGAGTTGCTTGTATATTTTTGAGATTAGTTGTTTGACAGTTACTTCATTTGCTATTATTTTCTCCCATTCAAAAGGTTGTCTTTTCACCTTGCTTATAGTTTCCTTTGTTGTGAAGAAGCTTTTAATTTTAATTAGATACCATTTGTTTATTTCTGCTTTTATTTCCAGTATTCTGGGTGGTGGATCATAGAAGATACTGCTGTGATTTATGTCGGAGACTGTTTTGCCTATGTTCTCCTCTAGGAGTTTTATAGTTTCTGGTCTTACATTTAGATTTTTAATCCATTTTGACTTTATTTTTGTGTATGGTGTTAGAAGGTGATCTAGTTTCATTCTCTTACAAATGGTTGACCAGTTTTCCCAGCACCACTTGTTAAAGAGATTCTTTTCTCCATTGTAAATTCTTGCCTCCTTTGTCGAAGATAAGGTGTCGATAGTTGTGTGGATTTATCTCTGGGCTTGCTATTTTGTTCCATTGAGATATATTTCTGTCTTTGTTCCAGTACCATAGTGTCTTGATGACTGCGGCTTTGTAGTAAAGCCTGAAGTCAGGCAGGTTGATTCCTCCAGTTCCATTCTTCTTTCTCAAGATTGTTTTGGCTATTCGAGGTTTTTTGTATTTCCATACAAATCTTGAAATTATTTGTTCAAGTTCTGTGAAAAATACAGCTGGTAGCTTGATAGGGATTGCATTGAATCTGTACATTGCTTTGGATAGTATACTCATTTTCACTATATTGATTCTGCTGATCCATGAATATGGTATATCTCTCCATCTCTTAGTGTCCTCTTTGATTTCTTTCACCAGTGTTTTATAGTTTTCTATATATAGGTCTTTAGTTTCTTTAGGTAGATATATTCCTAAGTATTTTATTCTTTTCATTGCAATGGTGAAGGGAATTCGTTCCTTAATTTCTTTTTCTACTTTCTCATTATTAGTGTATAGGAATGCAAGGGATTTCTGTGTGTTTATTTTATATCCTGCAACTTTACTATATTCATTGATTAACTCTAGTAATTTTCTGGTGGAGTTTTTAAGGTTTTCATGTAGAGGATCACGTCATCTGCAAACAGTGAGAGTTTTACTTCTTCTTTTCCAATTTGGATTCCTTTTATTTCTTTTTCTGCTCTGATTGCTGTGGCCAAAACTTCCAGAGCTATGTTGAATAGTAGCAGTGAAAGTGGGTAACCTTGTCCTCTTCCTGACTTTAGGGGAAATGCTTTCAATTTTTCACCATTGAGGATAAATGTTTGCTGTGGGTATGTCATATATAGCTTTTATTATGTTGAGGTATGTAACTTCTATTCCTGCTTTCTGGAGAGTTTTTATCATAAATGGATGTTGATTTTTGTCAAAGGCCTTTTCTGCATCTATTGAGATAATCATATGGCTTTTATTTTTCAATTTGTTAAAGTTGAATTACATTGATTGGTTTGCGGATATTGAAGAATCCTTGCATCCCTGGGATAAAGCCCACTTCGTCATGGTTTATGATCTTTTTAATGTGTTGTTGGATTGTGATTGCTAGAATTTTGTTGAGCATTTTTGCGTCTATGTTCATCTGTGATACTGGCCTGTAGTTTTCTCTTTTTGTGGCATCTTTGTCAGGTTTTGGTATTAGGGTGATGGTGTCCTCATAGAATGAGTTTGGAAGTTTACCTTCCTCTGCAATTTTCTGGAAGAGTTTGAGGAGGATAGGTGTTAGCTCTTCTCTAAATTTTTGGTAAAATTCAGCTGTGAAGCTGTCTGGATCTGGGCTTTTGTTTGCTGGAAGATTTCTGATTACAGTTTCAATTTC
>SJYQ01000474.1:144082-312277 GCA_006410935.1 Redunca redunca
TGCATTTATTTCTGCCCTAATTTTTAAGATTTCTTTCCTTCTACTTACCCTGGGCTTCTCCATTTCTTCCTTTTCTAGTTGATTTAGGTGTAGAGTTAGGTTATTTATCTGACTTTTTTCTTATTTCTTCAGGTATGCCTGTATTGCTATGAACTTTCATCTTAGCACTGCTTTTATAGTGTCCCACAGGTTTTGGGTTATTTTGTTTTCATTTTCATTTGTTTCTATGCGTATTTTGATTTCTTTTTTGATTTCTTCTGTGATTTGCTTGTTATTCAGAAGTGTGTTGTTCAGCCTCCATATGTTGGAATTTTTAATAGTTTTTCTCCTCTAATTGAGATCTAATCTTAATGCATTATGGTCAGAAAAGATTCTTGGAATGATTTAGATTTTTTTTGAATTTATCAAGGTTATATTTATGGCCCAGGATGTGATCTATCCTGGAGAAGGTTCCGTGCACACTTGAGAAAAAGGTGAAATTCATTGTTTTGGAGTGAAATGTCCTATAGATATCAATTAGGTCTAACTGGTCTATTGTATTATATAAAGTTTACGTTTTTTTGTTAATTTTCTGTTTAGTTGATCTGTCCATAGGTGTGAGTGGGGTATTAAAGTCTCCCACTATTATTGTGTTACTGTTAATTTCCCCTTTCATACTTGTTAGCATTTGCCTTACATATTGTGGTGTTCCTATGTTGGGTGCATATATATTTATAATTTTTATATCTTCTTCTTGGATTGATCCTTTGATCATTATATATTGGCCTTCTTGGACTCTTTTCACAGCCTTTGTTTTAACGTCTATTTTATCTGATATGAGTATTGCTACTCCTGCTTTCTTTTCATCTCTATTTGCATGGAATATCTTTTTCCAGCCCTTCACTTTCAGTCTGTATGTGTCCCTTGTTTTGAGGTGGGTCTCTTGTAGGCAGCATATATAGGGATCTTGTTTTTGTATCCATTCAGCCAGTCATTCAACCCATTTACATTTAAGCTAATTATTGATAAGTATGATCCCATTGCCATTTACTTTACTGTTTTGGGTTCAGGTTTATACACTCTTTTTGTGTTTCCTGTCTAGAGAATATCCTTCAGCATTTGTTGGAGAGCTCTGGTTTGGTGGTGCTGAATTCTCTCAGCTTTTGCTTGTCTGTAAAGCTTTTGATTTTTCCTTCATATTTGAATGAGATCCTTTCTGGGTACAGTAATCTGGACTGTAGGTTATTTTCTTTCATCACTGTAAGTACGCCTTGCCATTCCCTCCTGGCCTGAAGAGTTTCTATGGAAAGATCTGTAGTTATCCTTATCGAATCCCCTTGTGTGTTATTTGTTGTTTTTCCCTTGCTGCTTTTCATATTTGTTCTTTGTGTTTGACCTTTGTTAATTTCATTAATATATGTCTTGGAGTGTTTCACCTTGGGTTTATCCTCTTTGGAACTCTCTGGGTTTCTTGGACTTGGGTGATTATTTCCTTCCCCATTTTAGGGAAGTTTTCAACTATTATCTACTCAAGTATTTTCTCATGGTCTTTCTTTTTGTCTTCTTCTTCTGGGACTCCTATAATTCCAATGTTGGAGCGTTTCATATTGTCCCGGAGGTCTCTGAGATTGTCCTCATTTCTTTTAATTCGTTTTTCTTCTTTCCTCTCTGATTCATTTGTTTCTACCATTCTATCTTCTATTTCACTAATCCTATCTTCTGCCTCCTTTATTCTACTATTTGTTGCCTCCAGAGTGTTTCTGATCTCATTTATTGCATTATTCATTATATATTGACTCTTTTTTAAAAATTTCTTCTAGGTCCTTGTTAAACCTTTCTTACATCTTCTCAATCCTTGTCTCCAGGCTATTTATCTGTGATTCCATTTTGATTTCAAGATTTGGGATCATTTTCACTATCATTATTCAGAATTCTTTCTCAGGTATATTCCCTATCTCTTCCTCTTTTGTTTGGTTTGGTGGGCATTTCTCCTGTTCCTTTACCTGCTGGGTATTCCTCTGTCTCTTCATGTTGGTTATATTGCTGCGTTTGGTGTGGTCTTTCTATATTCTGGGAATTTGGTGGAGTTCTCTTTATTATGGAGTTTCCTTACTGTGAGCGGGGTTGTATTAGTGGCTTGTCAAGATTTCTTGGTTAGGGAGGCTTGTGTTGGAGTTCTGGCGGGTGGAGCTGGATTTCTTCTCTCTGGAGTGCAATGAAGTGACCAGTAATGGGTTATGAGATGTCAATGGTTTTGGAGTAACTTTGAGCTGCCAGTTTATTGAAGCTCAGGAGTGTGTTCCTGTGTTGCTGGAGAATTTGCATGCTATGTCTTGCTCTGGAACTTGTTGGCCCTTGGGTGGTGCTTGGTTTCAGTGTATCAGTGTAGGTATGGAGGCATTTGATGAGCTTCTATCGATTAATGTTCCCTGGATTCAGGAGTTCTCTGATATTCTCAGGCTTTGGACTTAAGCCTCCTGCTTCTGGTTTTCAGTTTTATTTTTACAGTAGCCTCAAGACTTCTCCATCTATACAGCACTGATGATAAAACATATAGGTTAAAGATGAAAAGTTTCTCCACATTGAGGGACATCCAGAGAGGTTCACTGAGTTACATGGAGAAGAGAAGAGGGAGGGGATAGTTAGAGGTGACTGGAATGAGATGAGGTGGGATCAAAAGAGGAGAGAGCAAGCTAGTCAGTTGTCACTTCCTTATGTGCACTCCTCAGTCTGGACCGCTCAGAGGTGTTCACAGAGTTATACAGGGAAGAGGAGAGGGAGGAAGTAGACAGAGGTAGCCAGGAGGATAAAAGAGGGAAATGAAAAGGAGAGAGACAGATCCAGCCAGTAACCAGTTCCCTAAGTGTTCTCCACAGTCAGGAACACACAGAGATTCACAGAGTTGGGTAGNCCTGCTTCTGGTTTTCAGTTTTATTTTTACAGTAGCCTCAAGACTTCTCCATCTATACAGCACTGATGATAACACATATAGGTTAAAGATGAAAAGTTTCTCCACATTGAGGGACATCCAGAGAGGTTCACTGAGTTACATGGAGAAGAGAAGAGGGAGGGGATAGTTAGAGGTGACTGGAATGAGATGAGGTGGGATCAAAAGAGGAGAGAGCAAGCTAGTCAGTTGTCACTTCCTTATGTGCACTCCTCAGTCTGGACCGCTCAGAGGTGTTCACAGAGTTATACAGGGAAGAGGAGAGGGAGGAAGTAGACAGAGGTAGCCAGGAGGATAAAAGAGGGAAATGAAAAGGAGAGAGACAGATCCAGCCAGTAACCAGTTCCCTAAGTGTTCTCCACAGTCAGGAACACACAGAGATTCACAGAGTTGGGTAGAGAAGAGAAGGGGGAGGGAAGAGACAGAGCCCACCTGGTGGAGAAAAAGGAGAGTCCAAAGGAGAAGAGAGTGGTCAAGCTAGTAATCTCGCTCTCAGGTAAAATTGGGTAGTGAAGATTGGGTTTTTAAATGCACAAAATTGACAACAAATACCAAAAAGCAAAGATTAGAAATCTAGAGTAGAGTTTGGATTTTCAAAAATACAATATTAAAGAAAAGAAGAAGAAGGAGAAGAAAGAAGAAGAAAAAAACAAAGCTATAAGAATTATTAAAAAACAACAACAACAACCACAAAAAGAGTATATACAGCATTTGCTTTAAAAATAGGGTCTTTTTTTTTGAAAAGTAATAGTAGGTTATAAAATTAAAAATTAAAGGAGAAATAGAGGACTTAAAAATTTAAAAAGGTTAAAAAAAAGAAGAGGAAAAATAAAAGAAAAAACAATCACACAACAATGAAAAAAAAAGAATGATCGTAAAAATAGTAAAGATATATCTGGCCCTTTCTCCGGTTTGTGGGCAGTGTGGGGTCACTTCCAAGGTGGTTCCCTCTGTTTAACTTCTTCCGTTCGCTGGTCTCTTCAATGTCTGATTTCTGCCCTGTCACGGGGCGGCAGTGGTGGACACATTTTTTTTTAGACTCACTTGTTCAGTCACGCTGTGGAGAGGGAGGGATGCTGCAAACAACTAACAATGGCATGTGCTGGCAGTGTCTCAGCCCCACTGGGCCTGCCCCTGCTCGCAGTGAACACCACTCAGGCTCTGCGTTGCTCTGCCAGGAACCGTCTGAGGCTGGCCCTAGGCTGCATGCACCTTCCTGGTTTAAGCCACTCAGGCTTGGTGCTCAGGTAGCTCTCAGAGGCACAGATTCGGTTGGGCCTGCGTTTTGTGTCCTTCCCAGGTCCAAGTAGCTCAGGTGTTTTGCGAGCACAGTTGCTGTGACTTATCACCTTTCCCGTCTCTGCTGCTCAGTTTTCTGGGTGTATCGCTGGCGTCCATTCTCTGGCGGCTGATGACTGTCCAGAAACCCCAGAAGTCTTAGCAAAAAGGCCTGCTTGCATTTTGGTAGGTAATGTCTTTCTTGGGCTGCAATTGCCCCCTTTCAGCCCTTACAGCTCTGGCTGCCTGTCACCGGAGGGGGATGGTCAGCAGCCGGCTATTTCTGTCCCATCCTTTGTTCTGTGTGTGGTTCTGGCGGTGTCCTATGTTTGAGCTTTTCTCATGGTAGCTATCCCACAGTCTGGTTTGCTAGCCCAAGTTAGTTTGCTCTGGTTATGCTCCAGGCATTCTGGCCTGAATCTTACAAAGCACTGCATCCCGCACCTTCCGCGCCTCCCTGACCAGCCCCCACTTGCTAGTGGTGGATGCAGGTGTCTGTGCTGCTTTTCCGCTGGGGGAGTTACTGTTGGGCTTGTAATCTGTTGGTTTAAATTATTTATTTATTTTTCCTTCCTGTTAAGTTGCCCTCTGTGCTTCCAAGGCTCGCCACAGACTCGGCAGTGAGTGTTTCCTAGTATTTGGAAACTTCTCTTAAGATTCCCTTCCCAGGACTGAGCTCCTTCCCTACCTCCTTTGTCTCCTTTTTCATCTTTTATATTTTTTCCTACCTGTTTTTGAGGACAATGATCTTTTCTGGGTGCCTGATTTCCTCTGCCAGGATTCAGAAGTTGTTTTGTGGAATTTACTCAGAGTTGAAATGTTCTTTTGATGAATTTGTGAGGGAGAAAGTGGTCTCCCCGGTCCTATTCCTCCGCCATCTTAGGACCACCCCCAGTGCAGAAGCTTTTAATTTTAATTAGGTCCCACTTGTTTATTTTTGCTTTTATTTCCAGTATTCTGGGTGGTGGGTCATAGAGGATCCTGCTGTGATTTGTGTCAGAGAGTGTTTTGCCTATGTTCTCTTCTAGGAGTTTTATAGTTTCTGGTCTTACATTTATATCTTTAATCCATTTTGAGTTTACTTTTGTGTGTGGTGTTAGAAAGTGTTCTATTTTCATTTTCTTACAAGTCGTTGACCAGTTTTCCCAGCACCACTTGTTAAAGAGATTGTCTTTTCTCCATTGTATATTCTTGTCTCCTTTGTCAAAGATAAGGTATCCATAGGTGTGTGGATTTATCTCTGGCCTTTCTGTTTTGTTCCATTGATCTATATTTCTGTCTTTGTGCCAGTACCATACTGTCTTGATGAATGTGGCTTTGAAGTAGGGCCTGTAGTCATGCTGGCTGATTCCTCCAGTTCCATTCTTCTTTCTCAAGATTGCTTTGGCTATTCGACAATTTTTTGTATTTCCATGCAAATTGTGAAATAATTTATTCTAGCTCTGTGATAAATACCATTGCTAGCTTGATAGGGATTGCATTGAATCTATAGATTGGTTTGGGTGTTATATGCATTTTCACCATATTGATTTTCCGATCCACGAACCCGGTATATTTCTCCATCTATTAGTGTCTTATTTGATTTCTTTCACCAGTGTTTGATAGTTTTCTACATATAAGTCTTTAGTTTCTTTAGGTAGATGTATTCCTAAGTATTTTATTCTCTTTTTTGCAATGGTGAATGGAATTGTTTCCTTCATTTGTCTTTCTATTTTCTCATTATTAGTGTATAGGAATGCAAGAGATTTCTCTGTGTTGATTTTATATCCTGTAACTTTACTCTATGTGATGATTAGCTCTAGTAATTTTCTGGTGGAGTCTTTAGGGTTTTCTATGTAGAGGATCATGTCATCTGCAAACAGTGAGAGTTTACTTCTTCTTTTCCAATTTGGATTGCTTTTATTTCTTTTTCTGCTCTGATTGCTGTGGCCAATGCTTCCAAAACTATGTTGAATAGTAGTTGTGAAAGTGGGCACCCTTGTCTTGTTCCTGACTTTAGGGGAAATGCTTTCAGATTTTCACCATTGATGGTAATGTTTGCTGTGGGTTTGTCATGTATAGCTTTTTTTATGTTGAGGCATGTTCCTTCTTGTCCTATTTTCTGGAGAGTTTTTATCATAAATGGATGTCGAATATTGTCAAAGGCTTTCTCTGCATCTATTGAGATAATCATATGCCTTTTATTTTTCAATTTTTTAATGTGGTGTATTACATTGACTGATTTGCAGATACTGAAGAATCTTTGCATCCCTGGGGTAAAGCCTACTTGGTCATGGTGTATGATCTTTCTAATGTGTTGTTGGATTCTGATTGCTTTAACTTTGTAAAGGATTTTTGCATGTATGTTCATCAGTGTATTGGCCTGTAGTTCTTTCTTTCTTTTTTTTTTTTGTGGCAGCTTTGTCAGGTTTTGGTATTAGGGTGATGGTGTCCTCATAGAATGAGAATGGAGGTGTACCTTCCTCTGCAATTTTCTGGAAGAGTTTGAGGAGGATAGGTGTTAGCTCTTCTCTAAATTTTTGGTAAAATTCAGCTGTGAAGCCATCTGGAACTGGGCTTTTGTTTGCTGGAAGATTTCTGATTACAGTTTCAATTTCTGTGCTTGTGATGGGTCTCTTAAGATTTTCTATTTCTTCCTGGTTCAGTTTTGGAAAGTTGTACTTTTCTAAGAATTTGTCCATTTCCTTCACGTTGTCCATTTTACTGGCATATAATTGCTGAGAGTAGTCTCTTATGATCCTTTGTATTTCTGTGTTGTCTGTTGTGATCTCTCCATTTCATTTCTAATTTTATTGATTTGATTTTTCTCCTTTTGTTTCTTGATGAGTCTGGCTAATGGTTTGTCAATTTTATTTATCCTTTCATAGAACCAGCTTTTGGCTTTGTTGGTTTTTTCTATGGTTTCTTTTGTTTCTTGTGCATTTATTTCTGCCCTAATTTTTAAGATTTCTTTCCTTCTACTCACCCTGGGGTTCTTAATTTCTTCCTTTTCTAGTTGCTTTAGGTGTAGAGTTACGTTATTTGTTTGCCTTTTTTCTTGTTTCTTGAGATATGCCTGCATGAACTTTCCCCTTAGCACCGATTTACAGTGTCCCACAGGTTTTGGGTTGTTGTGTTTTCATTTTCATTTGATTCTATGGATATTTTGATTTCTTTTTTTTTTAAATTTCTTCTGTGATTTGTTGGTTATTCAGCAGCATGTTGTTCAGCATCCATATGTTGGAATTTTTAATAATTTTTCTCCTGTGACTGAGATCTAATCTTACTGCATTGTGGTCAGAAAAGATACTTGGAATGATTTCAATTTTTTTGAATTTACAAAGGCTAGATTTATGGCCCAGGATCTGATCCTTCCTGGAGAAGGTTCCGTGTTTGCTTGAGAACAAGGTGAAATTCATTGTTTTGGAGTGAAATGTCCTATAGATATCAATTAGGTCTAGCAGGTCTATTGTATCATTTAAAGTTTGTGTTTCTTTGTTAATTTTCTGTTTAGTTAATCTATCCCATAGGTGTGAGTGGGGTATTAAAGTCTCCCACTATTATTGTGTTACTGTTAATTTCCCCTTTCATACTTGTTAGCATTTGTTTTACATTTTGTGGTGCTTCTATGTTGGTTGAATATATATTTAAAATAGTTTTATCTTCTTCTTGGGTTGATCCTTTGATCATTATGTAGTGTCCTTCTTTGGCTCTTTTCATAGCCTTTGTTTTAACATCTATTTTATCTGATATGTGTATTGCTACTCCTGCTTTCTTTTGGTCTCTATTTGAATAGAATATCTTTTTCCAGCCCTTCACTTTCAGTCTGAATGTGTCCCTTGTTTCGAGGTGGGTCTCTTGTAGACAACATATATAGGGGTCTAGTTTTTATATCCATTCAGCCAGTCTTTGTCTTTTGGTTGGGGCATTCAACCCATTTACGTTTAAGGTAATTATTGATAAGCATGGTAATGTTGCCATTTACTTTATTGTTTGGGGTTTGAGTTTATACCCCATTTTTGTGTTTCCTGTCTAGATAATATCCTTTAACATTTGTTGGAGAGCTGGTTTGGTGGTGCTGAATTCTCCCAGCTTTTGCTTTTCTGTAAAGCTTTTGATTTCTCCTTCATATTTGAATGAGATCCTTGCTGGGTTTCCCTATCCATCACCAACTTACGGAGCTTGCTCAAGCTCATGTCCATTGACTCGGTAATGCTACCCAAGCATCTCATCCTCTGTCTTCTACTTCTCTTCCTGCCTTCCATCTTTCCTAATATCTGGGTCTTTTTCAATGAGTCAGCATGTTTAGTGTGCATTCAGTTTCTTTTTAAATCAACCAACATGAATTAAGTTTCTCTCTTTCCCTACTACACTCCCAACTCTAGACCAGAAACAAAAAAATTGCAGAGACTGAAGGCTGATTCCAGCACATCACTGTGGAGATTTCATTCCCACTTTTTTTTTGGGAAAAAAAAAATTAGTTGTGAACATTAAAATCAGTAGATTGTATATAAATATCCAAACATTGATTCTCTTGAAAACATGGCCAACTTGCTTGGTTTCCAGCATGGATGAAGTGGAGAAAAGGCTGCTCCCAGTGGTAAGGCCTGTGCTGCCCAGATTCCAACATGACCACCTAGTCCTAGTACCATATCTCCTGCCTCCTGGGGCCATGAGCTTGTGAGAACAACACTTCTTTCTCTCTTAAGATATATACTGTTTTTGTTTTGATCAACTTTGACTTTGAAGCCTTTAACCCAGAACCTAGCACACAGTTCTTCCTTGTACAGTTGTTGGATGATATAGAATCTCTTGTGGATTCACATGACATTTCTTCCAGTACTGAAACCATGCAATTAAAGTATTGCTCTGCCATAAATCTTTGATGCAGACTGGCATCATAGGTGATCCTGATGTCTGCCATTAGACCCACTACCAAAGCCAGTTGTATGTCTCTGGGCTGTCCCTGAAGTCTTCACTTTGCCATTTGACAACTTATCCTCTTAGCAATCTCCCCTCCAATGAAGACAGCAATGCATGTCTCATGAAGTGGCTAGGAAGATGACATGAAACCACGAATGTCGAGCACCACCCCTAGTATCCATTTTCATGGTGTTCTTAGCAGTTTTTTCTCCATGTAGGCAAGGTTCTCTGTCTTCTTAGATGTCCATGCAGATCAGTTTGATTTTCCAGCCAAGCTTCAAGGAAGAGATTACAGTTGAATTCTCTGTATTTTGAGAAGCTTCAAAGGCCACTGACCAAGCACACTGATCAAGGTAAAGATTTAGTCAAAAGCTTTGTGGTTTTTTTTTTTCCAGATCTTTTAGTGGCCCAAAGGGGAAAACTAGGATAGGTCAGAGCATATATAACTAGGGGCTCATGGTCACCGCTACATGCTAAGAACCCAAACTTCCCTGAGTACTTGGATGCAGGAAAGAAGCATGAAGTGGCTTGTACTCCTCGGGCTAGTGTCCATCTCAGAGTGCATAGTCAAGTAAGTATGGGGACTATAAGTCACGTCATATTCCTTTCTTGGATTTTTCTTTTCATCTGGTTATTCTTCCACCCATCAGGTTCAGAAGGAAATGGAATATATCCCTAAGAGTCTTAAAGCTCCACTCTTACTTATTGATAAGTAACTTGCTATAGGAACTGTGGATCCCAAGGTCTTGGTTGGGTTGCACAAATCTTGGGGTCCAGTCCTGTCATGACCTATTGAAAATACAACTCCTTGTAACAGTTCAGTGTACAGTCTAGGCAGATGTCGATGTGGTCCTGTGGAAGAGCACTTTCTACATTTTATTCAACATGTTCTCTTTTTTCCCTGTCTACTTCAGTGTGTATATGCCTATGTCTGCATCTTTGTATCACTGTCATTTATCTCTCCATCTCTTTGAAGTCACAAGGAATGTATTTCTCTTTGTGTTATTTTCTTTTAATTTTTCATTTTACTCGTCCTTCCTTAACACCTTTGAATTTCCCTTACTTGTTCCCTATATCTTGGATTCTTCCTTCAATTCTCTCTTCTTTGTCAACTTGGAGAAAGATACACTGTTCTATATACACTGTTTTATATCTGACAAGCCGTGTGACCACAGCCAACTCAGAAACCTCCTGCATTTCAAATTGCTACTTTGTAAAGGAGGATGAGCCCCCCTTCTACCTACATCCTTGAGGTTTTATGAGAAAGAATGAGTGAGATGGCAACACTAATGATAATGGCTGTCATTGTTGAGACTGGAAGATCGCCTGGAGAAGGAAATGGCAATCCACTCCAGTATTCTTGCCTGGAAAATCGCATGGATGGAGGTGCCTGGTAGGCTACAGTCCATGTGGTCGCAAGGAGTTGGACATGACTGAGTGACTCCACTTTCACTTTATATACATCACTTCACTTATACCCAAGATATCCTATTTGGAGGGTTTGTATTGTTACATTCTACCTTTTTACTGAAGGGGAGACTGAGATACCACATGGTCATATGGCTTACCCAAGATTGCAGTACAGAACCAGTATTGAAATCTATGTCTTTGCCATAGTATATGCATAAAATTCTGATAATAATGTGCCTCATAAAAATGATTAGAAAACACACAGGGCCATTAAAATGACAGTTATATTTTAACAGTGACATCTAATTGTAGCATCTTCTTTGTTTTCTTTGTCAAATGTTCGGTGAAAGAATACCTCTAAGGAGAGTGAAGACCATGAGAAAAACCCTCAGTGAAAAAAACATGCTGAACAATTTCCTGAAGGAGCATGCTTACAGTCTGTCCCAGATTTCTTTTCGTGGCTCAAATCTAACTACTCACCCGCTGAGAAACATCAAGGACGTGAGTATTTTGGGAGGATGGTGCTCACAGCGCCCCCTGGTGCTCTAGCCTAGCACCGGGGCTCATCTGGAGGTGCCTGGTGGGATGATGAGGATGGGGTTCCTGCAGGAGGCAGAGACACTAGAAAAAACAGGGACCCTCAACCAGAGGAGAAGGCAGTCTCATCCTCAACTGTTGGTCTTTGTGACTGGGCCCAGAAATTACCAGGTGGCAGGTAAATATCCATTTCTGTGTCAAAGATGTGTCATTTGTTTGAGGGCGATTGTTCCTTCTGAACTAAGTGAGGTCCTCAGTTACAGATGAAGAGTGAACCATCACTGATCAAAAGGCAGAACCAACTGCAAAGCAATTGTGAATCTGCAGGCAGAGAAATTCAGTTTCCACAGATGCAAGAACGATAGCACTAAAAAGTTACTGAACCAGTATTCCATGTAGGGCCATAAGAATCACTGTGGTTACTGTTTTTAGATTAGACAAAGGACTTATTTTGTCTTCAAGAATGCACATGCCAGCCTGAGAGATAGGGAAAGAGTAAATACATGTCATATGAAAGGGTCACCTGTGTGGTGTCGACTGGATGTGGTCTGAGTTTGGAGGGAGTGGCTGGGGTTGATTAAGAAGGACCTCCTGGAGAAGTAGGTGCTAAGGCTGGGTTTGAAGAGACTACAGAGCTTCTCAAATGAAGGCAACAGGACTTCCCTGGGTGTCCAGTGGTCCTGGAGGCCCGGTGATTATGCCTATGGGATTCCCATGCAGGAGGAACCACATCAACGCCTAGGCATAGAGTCAACATCCTGCATATAATGTAGCACAGGAAAAATACATCAAATGCAGATACATCTGTGACCAAAGTCTGTGAGCTGCACGGTGATTAGAAAGTAATCTCAAGAGATATGTGACACCCAGATGGAGGCAGCAGTTTGGGAATAGAGGGTAGACAGTTTTGCACTAACCCACTCCCTGCATCTCCTTGTAGTTGTTCTACCTGGGTAACATCACCATTGGAACACCTCCTCAGGAATTTCAGGTTGTCTTTGACACAGGCTCAACTGACTTGTGGGTGCCCTCTGACTTTTGTGCCACTGAAGCCTGTTGTGAGTACAGATACCTTGTACCCAGACCATCCTTCACTTGCCCTGCCACTCTGTTTCCATCCTTGGCACCTGATGACACTCATCTCTTGTGTCTACAGCTACACACACTAGGTTCAGACATCTTCAGTCTTCCACCTTCCGGCCTACCAATAAGAACTTCAGCATCACCTATGGATGTGGAAGAATGAAAGGAGTTGTTGTTCATGACACAGTTCGGGTAACAGTGTGACATATGCTGAATCAAGACTCACTAGGGAGTGACCACTGGTTTCAAAACAGATGCAGGACCATCTGCCAGGACCCTTCCTAGCCTAACTCCCATAGATATTGGCCATCTTATCCACAGGATCATGTCTCTGGGGAGGCAGTGCCTGTGGTGACACACGAGCAAACAGATTAGCTAACCCAGAGAGTGGTTTGAGGTGTGGACTTGCAGCTCCTCTGCCCACTAGCAGTTCAAAGTTCATTTCCTGGGAGCGAGAAAAAAGGATAAAAGCACCCACTTTTGTATTCACGGACTGTTCCAGGCACTTTCAGGTGACAACTGGTTTAATCCTGCAACAACCCAACACAGCAGTTACTCTGACTAGCTCATGAGACATATAAGGAAACTGAGGTGTAGACAGCAAGGTCCTTGCTGAGGGCACACACGTGGTTAAAGGTGGAGTTAGAATGGCTTTTCAGGACTGAATTTGCTGTGGGGTGTTTGTGGACAGGATAAAACTGATCTGAGGACCCTGGGAGCAGTCAAGGAATTCAGAGTGGGAAACTGGTGGCCTGAGAAGTCAAGGGGATTGATAAATGATTTCTCACTCAAGAGGACCCTTGAGAGTCTAATAAAACTGTGGCCTGCCTCCCCCAAAATACTTGAGTAGTTCCGCCCTCTCTTTTCTCTCTCATACACAGTCACAGAAATATACACATGTCCCCAAAAGTGATTTCTGCAGGCAGTAATTTCATAGAGCCCGGCAAGCAAGATTGTGTTTTCAGCTTCTGTCTTCCTGGACAGATGCAGAATCCACAGTACATTACAGAGAATGTAGTCCATTCCTGTCATTAGGTCACAGTGATGCCAAAGAGAAGGCTCTCTTGCTCTTGACTGCTTTGTCCATAAGGTGGCACCAATGGGACCTGGCCTGACTCTTGGTTGCCCCACCTGGACAGAAGCCACGAGGCCAAAACGACTCACTCAAGTGGTGTTCTTCAGAGGGGTAGATGTTATAAAATTCATAGCCTCTCTCAAATGGAACCCAAATTCCCCTCCCAGCTTGATCTCACTGTCTGTCGGGCACTGAAGACAGAGCCCAGCCTCAGTTCTTCTCTGAGGATCTAATGGCAATGCACCCAGCCCAGTCCTAGCCCCACTTCACGTATCTGTAAGTGGGAACACTCTTCTTTCCCACAGATTGGGGACCTTGTGAGCACTGACCAGCCGTTCGGTCTAAGCACAGCGGAATACGGGTTTAAGCGTATACCTTTTGATGGCGTCTTGGGCTTGAACTACCCCAACATATCCTCTTCTGGAGCAATCCCCATCTTTGACAAGCTGAAGAATGAAGGTGCCATTTCTGAGCCTGTTTTTGCCTTCTACTTGAGCAAGTAAGTCTGAGATGGACAATCCCTTTCACCAAATTAGCTGTAAGATGCTTTAAGTTACCCCAAAATTATACAACACTTGATAAAGAAGTATCCTGAGAGATAATCTAACCCAGGATAACTATGGACCCAGGACCTTACCTGGCTTCACCCCTGGCTTTTAGAAATAAAAGTTTATTGGAACACAAGCCTACTCCTGGGCTCAAGACCAGTAACTTGGTCTAGGGGGGGTGAGTGAGGAAGAAGGTTAATGGAAGGCCACAGGAAACAAGTTGAAGGAAAAGGAATTAGGATTTGCTTATGAATTTGATCAGGAAGGAAGGGGAAAGATGGTGGATATCTTTCCTTCCTCATTAGCATTTCACTGGGAGCCCAGGACCAGCTACCCAATTTGTAGGAGCCAGTGAGAAATGAAAGTGTGGGACACAAAAGTGTGGGACCCCTTGTTTAAGAAGTATGAGGCATTTCAAGACAGGGAGAGCAGAGGTTGGGTCCCTTCTGAGTTTGGGGCCCTTTTGACAGTAGAGATCACAGGCCAGTGAAGCCAATGCTGGATGACCTGAACCCATAACCTTAGAACTCCCTGGCCTTGATTTTCCTGAAAAAATGACAAGCTGGACAAGGGGAAAGCCCAAACACTTCAGCACCCTGTCCTCTGAGGGTGTCTGAGCACTCAGGTAGCTGGAGGTCCAGGGCGTCTTCAGAAGACATAGTGGGTGGAACCCATGCAAGTGGGTTCAGCTTCTAACCTCCTCTGTGCCACTCATTAGCCAGTAACAGACCTCAGTCTGGATCTCAATCCTTCCTAGACTCTATTTCTGCATCTGCACAGGGGGACCTTATTAGGGCCTTGATGGGTGGACAAGCACAGCTCTCAGACAGTGCTGTTGTTACTGTCCTCCAAAGATTGCCCCCTCACTTCTCTTTACAGAGATGAGCAGGAGGGCAGTGTGGTGATGTTTGGTGGGGTGGACCACTGCTACTACAAGGGAGAGCTCAACTGGGTACCATTGACCCAAGAGGGCAGCTGGATTGTACGTATGGACCGGTAAGCCTCTCCTTCTGAGGGTCAGCCCAAGTGATGCTCCCACTACTGTACGTGGACACAGGCAGACACACACAAATGCATTCTCGGACACACAGTCCCACAGACATATACACCACCCACAATGACACAGACAGACACACAGACACATGGAAACACACAAGCAGACACATACAAACATACACAGCAACACATAAAAACATGCATAGCTAGTCAGCGACACACAGGCACACACAAAGAAACATGCAAACACACATACAAACAAACACACAAGCACAGAGATACACAACCCATGGGTTCATAATCCCAAAGCCTTCTGAGCATGGCTCTGATCAGGGTCCTAAAAGGCACCAGAGAGATCTGTGTAGCTGGGAGAAGGCTCCACCCACTGCCCTTTGGGTGGGGAGCATGGTTAGAGGACTCTACAGTGTGGTGAACAGAGGATCAGGGAGAATTTCAGCAGTCTGAACAGAGTTATGATAAGATGACTGACTGTCCAGGGCTACCTAGGAAATCAGGAAGGTGGGATCTAGGAGTGACCTGAGGACAAGAGGCATAATTGATAGGATTCTGTGTGATACACTCAGACAAAATCTGACCTGTCCTTTGGAGTTTCTGTGGGCTAGTCATGTATTTCCTGGCCAGGGTCTCAGGGTCTGAGCTGGTTGTAGGAGCAGTGCTGAGAGACACCCTCTCCCGGAGAAGCCCCTCTCTCCCCCTACTAAGAGAATCTGCTGCCCCTGCGAATTTCCATCTTCACTCTGTGTGCGACTTGTTATTTGTTCCCCACCAGATACAGCTCTCTGGAAGTTACTTATTGTTTTCTAAGTTTTCATTCACTCATTGAACAGACAATATTGGGCATCCACTGTGTGCTGGGCACTTTAGGGAGGCAAGGTACATAAAACTCGCCCTCACATCTAAGAAGGCAGATGTACAGAAAGTGACTTGCCCACATAGTGAATTGTGACTTTGGTACATGCTAGACATGAGGAGAAGAAGGCAATGGCAACTCACTCCAGTACTCTTGCCTGGAGAATCCCAGCGATGGCAGAGTCTGGTGGGCTGCCCTCTGTGAGGTTCCTCAGAGTCGGATACGACTGAAGTGAGTTAGCAGCAGGAGCAGCAGCAGACATGAAGAAGGGTCTACAGAGAGTGACTCAGACAGGAGACTCATAAACACCAGGGGAAAGACTTCCCCAAAACAATACAATTAAGCTGGAATCTGGAAGATGAGAAGAAATTTGCTCGTCAAAATGGAGTGGAGTCTTCTAGGAAGGAAGACCAGCTTGTGTCAAGGTACAAAATATCCTGGTGTATTCAAGTACTACATTCAAGGATGTCAAGAAAGGTACTGTGTCGAGAGCAAAGGAAAAGAGGGCGAGAGACCAAGGGCTGTTTAGGAGACAGTCGGGAAGGGGACAACTCTGGGGAGGCTCAGAGTGACCTTGATGCCCACTTTCTTCCTTTGTCTCTCAGCATCTCCATTGAAAGAAAGGTTATTGCTTGTTCTGGAGGCTGCTATTTCATTCTTGACACCGGGACAGCATTCATTGAAGGCCCAAAATCACTGGTTGATAACATGCAGAAGCTCATCGGCGCCAGGCCACGGGGTTCCAAGGTGAAAGGTCATGCCCCAGGGTCACTCCCAGTCTCCACACACAACAAGGATCTCCAGGGCTAACCTCTCACCCTCTCTCTAACAGTACTACGTTTCATGTTCTGCGGTCAATACCCTGCCCTCTATTATCTTCACCATCAACAGCATCAACTACCCAGTGCCAGGTCGAGCCTACATCTTCAAGGTGAGGGGACAATACTGAGGGTTGGTTTTCAAACTGGAGCTTGCAGGAACACTTGGGTTGCTGCTTGGAGGACGGCGCCCTCTGGAGGCCATGTCAAACCATTGCAGATGCTGCTGAGCCCTGTGGCTGGGCCAGTGACTCCCACAAAACCAATCACTTGACAGTAAAGGGCCGTGTGTGACAGATTTTCCTGAAATAAATGTGGAGAGGCCTCACCATATGGCATGGTGGGAGTCAAGGTGAGGGGAACACTAAGGTCCTCAGTCCTCAAAGAGCTTCAACTCAATCTGAACCCTTAGGTGCATGAACATGAAATTCAGCTCTAGCAGTCCCTGAAATAGGCCATGTGACAAGGAGAGTGGCTGGGGACAGTCCCAGTGTGATGTCCCAGCATACGTTAACAGGCTCCCTTCCCTTCTCAAAGTTTTCCTGGTTTGGATGATATATTACATCGTCAGCCTTGTTCTTGGCTGTATCTTCCCCTTGCTCTGGCCACGTGCCTCCTTTGTGAGTTCGGGTACCCAACAACTCTGTGGGGAGGTTGGATACTAATGTGAATAAAGAGTGTACTGTGACTGCTCAGCCGTGGTATAGGGTGGAGGCTTCATGTCAGCACCATAGGGAGTTCAGAGCAGGCTGATGGGCTCAAAGAAGGCTTTGAGGAAGAGAGAGAATTTCAGGAATCCTAAAACCACAAACTCATTGAGCCATATGGAGGGTTGCTTGATTCTAGGCAAAACTGCACAGGATTCCATGCAAATGGCATCTCAAGATGATCTGCACTGGGGCACTGGGGATTTACTAGGGGTGATGAGGGCTACAGACAGACCAGTGGGGATGGGTAACAAGAGTATGTTACCCAACCAAGCCTGGAGTAGCCAGAGAGGGTGAGTGTGGGCTGAAGGAGGCTTCACAGGGTTTCTGAGTTAAAGCTTCAAGAAAGTGTTGTGGGCACTGCTCTATTTAAGATGAATAACCAACAACGACTTGCTGTGTAGCACAGGGAACTCCGCTCAGTTATATGACAGCCTGGATGTGAGGGGTGTCTTTGTGACAGGATACCCGGATACATATGGTTGAGTCCCTTTACTGTCCACCTGAAATGCAGAATATTGTTATTCAGCTATACTCAAATACAATATAAAGTTTTTTAATAAAGTACAGATTACAGGGATGCAGGAGGAGAACCACCATTCTCTGCAGAGAAAACAAGGAGCAAGAGTCAGAAGGAAAGAAACAGGGAGTGAGAAGAACTATGGACACAATTGTTCTTTTTGAAAAAATTATATTGAAATGTGGCTAATCTTCATTGTGGCATTAAGTTCTGCTGCACAGCAATGTGACTCAGTTATACGCACAAATATATATATTTTCTTATTCTTTTTCATGTGATTTATCACTGAATGTAGAATATAGTTTCTTGTGCTTTACAGTAGGACTTTGTTGGTTTTCATTCCTCTGTTTCCCCAACACCCAGTCCTCCCCTAACCCACACCCTTCCTCATGGCAACCTCATGTCTTGGCCCTCTTTGATTGATGAACTCTCATATCCCCTGCTGCTGAGAAAACCCCCTGATACTTATCAAAAGAGGGAAATAAAACAAAGAATTGTGCTGGGTCTGGATATTGGGAGGAGTCACCGGTAAGGGCTCATGCTGACTGGTGTGTGTTTCTGATTCCTCCAGGATTCTAGAGGTCGCTGCATTACCACCTTTAAAGAGCACCAATTTAATCAATCTAAAAAGATCTGGATCCTGGGTGATGTCTTCCTGAGGCTGTATTTCTCAGTCTTTGATCGAGGAAATGACAGGATTGGCCTGGCACGGGCAGTATAAATGCTTGGAGTGGTTCAGGAATCGATAAGGCTGCTCCTAACACACTCACTCATGCTTGGGCACTGCTTCCCAGGATTTTGGTAAACTGTGTTTGGTAGTCTGCACACCCTATTCTCAGTAAAGAATAAAGGGTATCACTCTTAATGGTGCTGAAACAAATGGTTGCCTCTTTTTTTTTTGGTCTGGGAGTGCAGTATCTGGAACCAAATCTGAATCAAAATTGAGAGGAGCCCTCCCCCACTTGCCTTCAAGGAAAAGGAGGACTCATTGAAATGACTCTGGGAATCGAGGATACAAGAATCAGAGCAAATATAAAGATCTCTGTGACTGGACCCAAGAAATCAGAAGTCATCAGTTCTCTCTTTTTCTCCCTCGGCCTTTCCCTTCCCTCTTCTTTGACGGTCTTAGCTGGCAACTTTCTTCCTTAAGGCTTCTACACCTAGTGAGGGAGTACAAGCTACCTGCCTTAGGGTTTTATATTTTGAAGGCATCTCCTAGTAAAGAAAGAAGCTGGGAGCCATTAGAGTTCAAGGATATTCTCTGATTGATGCACCTCAGTTCACATGTACAGCCCTAGATCAGCCATCTTGGCAGGGCCATTTGGTCCTATGATAGGCTTTACATGGTCATTGGCCCTGACACAGCAGCACACATGATTGTCAATTTCCTCCAGAACTACACGACTGAAGCTGGGGAGAGGCAGCCCCAAGGATAGCGACTGGGGGATGGTCTAGGCCATGGAAGAGTTTGTGATTACCCACCAACTCTACCACCTCCTCATTCAGAGGAATTATAAGGGGTAATGAAATAGACTCTCTTCATCCCATCTCAGATGATTTTATCGCTGGACTTCTCCTCCAGGGGATTTTGGGAGAGGTACTTCATGCAGAGCTGGTTCCCTTTTGTTTCCACACCCCAGTCACAAGCTCTCTGCCAGATATGCCTGCTCTGTTCTTTCTAGGCCTACTTGGTAAGTGGTGACCCCAGTAGATCCCTGAGCCATCTCTCTCCTCCAGGGCTCAGAATATCCCTTCCTTGGCTTCCAGTGCTGCTGGGGAGAATGCAAAGCATGTATTGGAGGACCCAGGGTACACAGAGCCTTCTGCCTTTCTGAGCTTCCTCCATGGATGGAGCTACAAACTATTTGCTTGGAGCAGCCATGGTCAGGCAATTTTTCAGTGGAAGCATCCGTTCTTTACACCTGGAGACCCTCAGTAGATGCCTCAGCTAAGACAGCAGTGGTCAGAGGTTGATTTCCTTTCAGATTGACTGGTTTGATCTCCTTGTTGCATAAGGGACTCTCAAGAATCTTCTCAAGCACCACAGTTAAAAAGCTCAATTCTTTGGCATTCACCCTTTCGTATGGTCCAGATCTCACATCTGTACATGATTATTGGAAAACCATAGCTGTGACACTACAGACCTCTATAGCAAATTGAGTCTCTGCTTTTTAATACACCGTACAGGTTTTTCATAGCCTTTCTTCCTTCCAAGGAGAAAGTGTCTTTTAATTTTGTGGCTGCAGTCAAGGTCCATAGTGACTTTGGAGCCCAAGAAAATAAAATCTGCCACTGTTTCCACTTCTCCCTCATCTATATGTCATGAAGTCGTGGGACTGGATGCCATGAATGTTGAGTATCTTTTGGTGAATATTTTTTTGAATGTTGAGTTTTAAGCAAGCTTTTTTCATCTCCTCTCCTTATCAATTGGTCTTTAGTTCTTTGCTTTCTGCTATTATGGTGGTATCATCTTCATATCTGTAGATGTTGATATTTCTCCCAGCAGTTTTGATTTCATCTTGGGATTTATGCAGTCCAGCATATCGAATAATCTTTCCTACATACAAGTTCAATGATCAGAGTGACAATGTATACCTTGTCATGCTCCTTTCCCAATTTTAAATCTTTTATTTGTTCTATGTCTGATTCTAACTGCCACTTTTTGACCTACATATAGACTTTAAGGAGACAGGTAAGGTGATCTCCTACTCCCATTCTCTTAAGAATTTTCCTCAGTTTGTTGTGGTCCACACAGTGAAAGGCTTTGGCATAGTCAATGAAGCAGATGCAGATGTTTTTCTAGAATCCACTTGGTTTCTCTATGATCCAATGGATGTTGTCAATTTGATCTCTGCTTCCTTAAACCAGTTTGTACATCTGGAAGTTCTCACTTCATGTATTGTTAAGTTTACCTTGAAGGAATTTGAGCATTACCTTGTTAGCAAGTGAGATGAGCACAATTGCATGATAGGTTGAATATTCTTGGGAACTGCCTTTCTTTTGGATGGAATGAGAACTGACCTTTTCCAGCACTGTGGCCACTGCTGAGTTTTCCAAATTTGCTGCCACATTGAATGCAACACTGTTACAGCCTCATTCTTTAGGATGTTTTAAACAGCTCAGCTGGAATTCCATCACCTCCACTAGCTTTTCTTGTAGTGATACTTCCTAAGGCCCACTTAATGTTGTGCTATAGTGTATCTGGCTTTACATAAGTGACTCCAACATCATCTATATACAGGTCATTATGATCGTTTTTGTATAGTTTTTCTATGCATTCTTGCTAACTCTTCTTAATCTCATCTGCTTCTGTTAGGTCTTTGACTTTTCTGTCCTTTATTGTGCCCATCTTTGCATGAAGTATTCCTATGGTATCTCCAATTTTTCTGAAGGGATATATACTCTTTACAATTTGTTATTTTCCTCTAATTCTTGCACTTTTCACTTACAAAGACTTTATTATCTCTCCTTGTTATTCTCTGGAAGTCTGCATTTCATTGGGTATATCTTTCCCTTCTTGTTTGCTGTTCACGTCTCTTCTTTTCTCAGTTGTTTTCAAGGCCTCCTCAGGCAACTACTTTGCCTTCTCACATTTGTTTTTCTTGGGGATGGTTTTCGCCACCACTTCCCATACAACTTTACACTCCATCCATAGTTCTTCAGGCTACCAGACCTAATCCCTTGAATCTATTTTTCATCTCCATTGTATAATCGTAAGGGATTTGATTTAGGTCATAGCTTAATGGTCTAGTGGTTTTCTTTACTTTCTTCAATTGAAGCCTGAATATTGCTTGCTTCTGCTTAAGCAATAGTGCCAGATGACCACCCACCACTCCCTGTCGGTATGGAACAAAAAACACAATTTGAGGACTATACAGTGGAAGTCAGAAATAGATTTAAGGGACTAGATCTGATAGACAGAGTGCCTGATGAACTATGGACGGAGGTTCGTGACATTGTACAGAAGACAGGAATCAAGAGCATCCCCATGGAAAAGAAATGCAAAATGGCAAAATGGCTGTCTGGGAGACCTTACAAATGCCTGTGAAAAGAAGAGAAGTGAAAAGCAAAGGGGAAAACGAAAGATATAAGCATCTGAATGAAGGGTTCCAAAGAATAGCAAGGAGAGATAAGAAAGCCTTCCTCAGCGATCAGTGCAAATAATAGAGGAAAACAACAGAATGGGAAAGACTAGAGATCTCTTCAAAAAAATTAGAGATGCCAAGGGAACATTTCAAGCAAAGATGGGCTTGATAAAGTACAGAAAGTGTATGGCCCTAACAGAAGCAGAAGATATTAAAAAGAGGTGGCAAGAATACACAGAAGAACTGTACAAAAAAGAGTTTCATGACCCAGGTAAACACGATGGTGTGATCAGTCACCTAGAGCCAGACATCCTGAAATGTGAAGTCAAGAGGGCCTTAGAAAGTATCACTATGAACAAAGCTAGTGGAGGTGATGGAATTCCAGTTGAGGTATTTCAAATCCTGAAAGATGATGCTGTGAAAGTGCTGCACTCAATATGCCAGCAAATTTGGAAACTCAGAAGTGGCCACAGGACTGGAAAAGGTCAGTTTTCATTCCAATCCTAAAGAAAGGTAATGCCAAAGAATGCTCAAACTTCCACACAATTGCACTCATCTCACATGCTAGTAAAGTAATGCTCAAAATTCTCCTAGTGAGGCTTCAGCAGTACATGAACTGTGAACTTCCAGATGTTCAAGCTGGCTTTAAAAAAGGCAGAGGAACCAGAGATCAAATTACCAACATCTGCTGGATCTTCGAAAAAGCAAGAGAGTTCCAGAAAAACATCTATTTCTACCTTATTGACTATGCCAAAGCCTTTGACTGTGTGGATCACAATAAACTGTGGAAAATTCTGAGAGAGATGGGAATACCAGACCACCTGACCTGCCTCTTGAGAAACCTGTATGCAGGTCAGGAAGCAACAGTTAGAACTGGACATGGAAAAATGATCTGGTTCCAAATAGGAAAAGGAGTGTGTCAAGGTTGTATATTGTCACTCTGCTTATTTAACTTATATGCAGAGTACCTCATGAGAAAAGCTGGACTGGAAGAAACACAAGCTGGAATCAAGATTGCCGGGAGAAATATCAATAACCTCAGATATGCAGATGACACCACCCTTATGGCAGAAAGTGAAGAAGAACTAAAGAGCCTCTTGATGAAAGTGAAGCGGAAAGTGAAAAAGTTGGCTTAAAGCTCAACATTCAGAAAACTAAGACTATGGCATCTGATCCCATCACTTCATGGGAATTAGATGGGGAAACAGAGTCAGACTTTATTTTGGGGGGCTCTGTAATCACTGCAGATGGTGACTGTAGCCATGAAATTAAAAGACGCTTACTCTTTGGAAGGAAAGTTATGACCAACCTAGATAGCATATTGAAAGCAAAGATATTACTATGCCAACAAAGGTCCGTCTAGTCAAGGCTATGGTTTTTCCAGTGGTCATGTATGGATGTGAGAGTTGGACTGTGAAGAAAGCTGAGCACCAAAGAATTGATGGTTTTGAACTGTGGTGTTGGCGAAGACTCTTGAGAGTCCCTTGGACTGCAAGCAGATCCAACCAGTCCATCCTAAAGGAGATAAGTACTGGGGGTTCATTGGAAGGACTGATGTTGAAGCTGAAACTCCAGTACTTTGGCCACCTCATTCGATGAGTTGACTCACTGGAAAAGACCCTGATGATGGGAGGGATTGGGAGCAGGAGGAGAAGGGGACGACAAAGGATGAGATGGCTGCATTCGTTTTCCACCTAGTGCAGAATGTCTATCACGAGGCTGGCCCTCCAGCAACTGGTCACCTGGTTTTTGCAGACTTAGCCCACTCCAGATCCCTTCCACATCCGTCAGTAAAATCTAGAGAACAAACTCAGTCAAAGCTCTCACTTCTGCAGAAAATAGCTTTTGTTTTTTAAGAAAACAATATTTGGTAACACATTCAAAATCTTGTGCTCCTTGCCTTGGATTCAAGGACTTGTACCAGAGGATGGGATGCTTCCCTTTCCACCTAAATCTTTCTGTACTCCCACCAGGGCCAGAAGCTTCACTGGACCCTGTGTCCTCACTGGTATTGTTCAGTTGCTAAGTCATGTCTGACACTTTGTGATTACATGTACGGCAGCAAAAGAGGCTTCCTTGTATTTCATTATTTTGCGGAGTTTCCTCAAACTTACGTCCATTGAGTCGGTGATGACATCTCATCATCTCATCCTTTTGACACCTCTCCTTCTGCCAACAATCTTTCCCAGCACCAGTGTCTCTTCCAATGAACTGGCTCTTCACATAAGTTGCCCTAAATGTTGGAGCTTCATCTTCAGCATCAGTCTTTGCATTGAATATTGCTCTACCACTTCCAAAACAAAACTCATGTTTCCAATCACCTAACAATATTGAGCATTGATAAGGTTTCATAGAACAGGGATATTGTCCCCTGGGAAATCCCAGCACTGCCACCCTGCCTTTCTCTTACCATTCTCTCCATCTGGCATAGAATTGCTTCCTTACAGCTTCTCTTGCTTGAAAAGGCCTACCAACCTATCATTGTCAGCTATCCAGGAACTGTTTCTTCTTCCTTCCCCAAAGACTTCTGCCTGCTCCCTGATTGTACATCAGTTCAGAAGACTTGCTATATCATGCTAACTTCTTGCTATATCATGTGGTGCAGCACACCAGGCTTCCTTGTCCATCACCAACTTTTGGTTCCAAATAGGAAAAGGAGTACATCAAGGCTGTATATTGTCATCCTGCTTATTTAACTTATATGCAGAGTACATCATGAGAAACACTGGACTGGAAGAAACACAAGCTGTAATCAAGATTGCCGAGAGAAATGTCAGTCACCTCAGATATGCAGATGACACCACCCTTATGGCAGAAAAGTGAAGAGGAGCTTAAAAGCCTCTTGATGAAAGTAAAAGAGGAGATTGAAAAAGTTGGCTTAAAGCTCAACATTCAGAAAACGAAGATCATGGCATCCGGTTCCATCACTTCATGGGAAATAGATGGGGAAACAGTGGAAACAGTGTCAGACTTTATAATTTTGGGGCTCCAAAATCACTGAAGATGTTGACTGCAGCCATGAAATTAAAAGACGCTTACTCCTTGGAGGAAAAGTTATGAACAACCTAGATAGCATATTCAAAATCAGAGACATTACTTTGCCGACTAAGGTCCGTCTAGTCAAGGCTATGGTTTTTGCAGTGGATGTATGGATGTGAGAATTGGACTGTGAAGGATGAGTGCCAAAGAATTGATGGTTTTGAACTGTGGTGTTGGAGAAGACTCTTGAGAGTCCCTCGGACTGCAAGGAGATCCAACCAGTCCATTCTGAAGGAGATCAACCCTGGAATTTCTTTGGGAGGAATGATGCTAAAGCTGACACTCCAGTACTTTGGCCACCTCATGCGAAGAGTTGACTCATTGGAAAAGACTCTGATGCTGGGAGGGATTGGGGGCAGGAAGAGAAGGGGACGACCGAAGATGAGATGGCTGGATGGCATCACAGACTCAATGGATGTGAGTCTGAGTAAACTCTGGGAGTTAGTGATGGACAGGGAGGCCTGGCGTGCTGCGATTCATGGGGTCGCAAAGAGTCAGACACGACTGACCGACTGAACTGAACTGAATGGAATGGGATGCCATGATCTTCGATTTTGTGATTGGAATAGCAGACCATCTTATCTGCCTTCTGAGAAATCTGTCTGCAGGTCAAGAAGTAACAGCGAGAACTGAACATGGAAAAACAGACTGGTTCTGAATCAGGAAAGGAGTATGTCAAGGCTGTATGTTGTCACCCTGATTACTTAACTTATATGCAGAGTATCATGAAAAATGCTCAACTGGATGAAGCACAAACTGGAATCAAGGTTTCCAAGAGAAATATCAATGACCTCAGATATGCAGATGATACCACCCTCATGGGAGAAAGTGAAGAGGAACTAAGGAGCCTCTTGATGAAAGTGAAAGAGGAGAGTGAAACATCTGGCTTCAACTCCCCATTCAGAAAACGAATGTCATGGCATTTGGTCAAATCACTTCATGGCAAATAGATGGGGAAACAATGGAAACAGTGAGAGACTTTATTTTGGGGGGCTCCAAAATCACTGCAGATGATGACTGCAGCTATGAAATTTAAAGATGCTTCCTTGTTTGAAGAAAAATTATGACAAACCTAGACAGCATTTTTAAAAGCAGAGATATTACTTTGCTAAAAATTTTCAGTATAATCAAAGCTATGATTTTTCCAGTTGTCATGTGTGGATGTGACAGTTGCAACTTAAGGAGTGGTGAGTGATGAAGAATTGATGGTTTTGAACTGTGGTTTTGGACAAGACTCTTGAGAGTCCCTTGGATAGCAAGGAGCTCCAACCAGTCCATCCTAAAGGAGATGAATCCTGAATATTCATTGGAAGGACTGAATATGAACCTGAAGCTCCAGTACTTTGGCCAACTGTTGTAAAGAACAGACTCATTAGGAAAGACCCTGTTGCTGGGAAAGATTGAAAGCAGGAGAAGAAGAGGACGACAGAGGATGAGATGGTTGGATGGCATCACGGACTTGATGGACATGAGTTTGAACAAGCTTTTGGAGTTGGTGAAGGACAGGGAGGCCTGGCGTGCAGCAGTCCATGGGGTTGCAAAAAGTCAGACTTGACTGAGCAACTGAACTGAATTGAACATACCCCATAGCAAATACTATTTATAATTGGCATGTTTCTCCACAAGTCGGGGCTCCCTAAGGCCCCAACACTTATCCCCAATCAAGTCTGCACCCATTCACAGAAGTCAGTGCCTAGCATTCACAAGGCATTCAGTAAGTTCTGATTGCAGGGTGACCTCCATTTTGGTAGACATAGAGGAGCAAAGGACACATTTATCCTCCTGTCTCAAACAACTCCAAAATAGACAAGATAAATGAAAGAGCAGTTTTTTACATCAAACATCTGGCAGCAGAGAATGGATTCCTGGTGGGTGGGGTAGTCGGGAGCAAGCAAGGTGAGTTGTACAATTACCCCAACTCTAGAAGTAGTTTCCAACACATACATGGAAGAGGTATCTAGGCAGACAAACAGTCTCCCCAAGAATAGAGATGTGAGACTCTAGATAGTTAAGAGTTCACAGGAGAAAGCTGCACAGATAGAACTGTGGGAAGGTACAGATGATACCCCTCCAATTTTCAGGGTAGAGTTGATAATACTAGTCAGAATTATAGGGAATAACCCTTGAGCCTCAAATTGAGCCAAGTCTAATTGTGTCCTCACCCACCAGAGTGGAAATTATTCATAATTCCCATGACATATGTAGGGCCTTGAAGACAATATTGCCTTGCTTGTGGGGAGTAATAAACCTGGTCTGAAGGCTGGTCTCATCTCAGCATAAAAAACTGAACAACAAGCCTTCAAAATGTACAAGTGTTTCCAAGAAATTAACAGTGTTTGCAAACAGTGCCAGGAATAATTTATAATAATTAAAAAAAAATCCAGCATCCAAAGGGTAAAAATGACCACATTCCACATCCAATTTAAAACTTCCATATAAATTGTGAAAGTATTTGTCCTAGTTTCTTCACAATATTGTAAGTAATTATCCTCTAAATAAGATATATAAATTAAAAAAATTCCATATGTGCTAGGAAACAAGAAAATATCCAAAATGAGGAGAAATTCAATAAGTAAAAACACACTCAATCACTAGAAACATATCCAGATGATATTTGCCGAGTCTTCACATACACCAGTGAAAAATTGTTTCCTCCTCTTTTACATTTCTGGCTCTTTTCAACCAACCATGCCTCTTGAGCCACATCCTGCAATCTTGGTCCTCTGTCACTTGCAGTGATGTCCTAGTTCCATCAGTATAATGTAAAGTAATTATCCTCATATTAAGATGAATAAATTTAAAAAGAAAAAAATTCTGGACATGCAAAGAAGCAAGAAAATATACATAATGATGGAAAAATCAATTAGTAAAAACACAGTTAAAAATATACATTGCATAATTAGCAGGAAAGGACATTAAATGCTTATTATAACAATAATCCTTATATACATGAAGCTGAAGAGTATTGAGTATGTTAAATAGAGATATGGAAAATAGTAATGGAAAGAATGTGGGAAAAACTAACTGTCCATCACAGAACTTTGAAACAACTTTAAGAATACTAAAATATATGTAGATGTAATCCAACAGGAGGTTAGACACAGGAGATTAGAGAAAAGATCTTCTTAATTATTGGCTGAAAAATTTCCAGATATGATGAAAGCTTTAAATCCATAAACAAAGAAGCTCAATTAACTCAAGCACAAGAAGCATGACAACTATACAAAGACACATTATAATTCATTGCTTAAAACAATCAACCAAAGTGATGTAACCAGAAGGAATAACAGACACAGCAGAAGGAAAAATGGGGAATGACGGCAGATTAGGCATATGAAACAATGTTAGTCAGAGGACACTGACACCACATCTTAACGTGCTGAGAGTACTATAATTGACTCAGAATTCTATACCCAAGAAAAATACATATCAAAAACAAGGTAAAATACTTTCTCAGACATACAACAACTACCAGACTGCATCACCACCAACAGACCAATGCAATAAATGTTTTATAAAAGGTCTCAAGTCAGAAGGAATTTAAAAGGAAGGGGAAATCTGGTTATACAGAGGGAAGGAACAGTAGCCTAAATGATCAACATGCAATATATATTAAAAGGTAATTATAATGACTTTCCCAGTGGTCCAGTGGTTAAGGATCTGTTTTGCAATGCAGGGGATGCTGGTTTGTTTCTTTGCCAGAGAACTCAAATCACACATGCCACTGAGCAACTAGGCCTGTATGTCTCAAATAGAGTTTACACGCTGCAAGTACTGAGCTTTCCCTCCTCAAATAGAGAATCCCTACCACAAGGAAGATCCTGCATGCCACACTAAGACCCAACAGAGCCAAAGAAATGATAAATAAATATATAATTTACTAATTATTAATTATCATAATTAATAATGATAGACTGGAAAGTTAAAGATGCATAAAGTGACAAAGTCTATAAAAGGGAATCATAAAAACTACTCAGTCGCAAAGAAGTCAGGGATAAAAAGAGACATGGGAAGAAAGAACATGGGACAAACTAAAGATAAAGAGCAAGATAATCGATTTAAACCCAACTAGAGTTATCCCCTCAGATGTGAATCCAGACTGAAAATATACTCCAGGCCCCAGATGACAGCAGATCCCCATGCACTGCACTCTGCTGCTGAAACAGAGCCTGCCAGGCTCCAGGGCCCCATGTGCCTGGGCACAGACCAGCACCAAAACTTTATATGGAACAGTAAATTAGAAGCCTCCAATCATATGAAGTACATCCTCTGTTTATAAAGAAATGGCTTTATAAATCAATGTTCACTGGACAGAAGAAGATAAGGTGCTGGCATAGTGCGGACCTTCCCTCATTTACTACTCGAATTCTTTCTAGGAAGGAGCAGATAAATTGACAGTACTTACATCTCTTCACTACTAGATATACTTGACCTGGGACACATGTTCGATTTTCATGGTTCATTCTCCTCTCTTTGCTCATACTGAGCAACAGAGACTGCTCTTCTAAAGACAGCTCAATCACTACAAAAAAAATCCAGATGATATTCACTGAGTCTTTCACATAAACCAGTGAAAACTTGTTTCCTCCTAATTTGCACTCCTGGCTCTTTTCAACCAACCATGGTTCTTGAGGCACGTCCTGGAATCCTGGTCCTCTGTCACTTGCAAAGATGTTCCCATACACCAGGCCTCAATTATGCTCAATAGAATTCCTATTCAGATTGGCCATAATACATGCAAAAATGGAAAGAACAGGCAGCTCCTTACTCTCCTCTCTTGTTCATTCACTACATACATTCACTGAACACCTGTGTAGCAAGTTTGTTACAAACAAACCTTCAAGTTGAAAACTTTCAAACATGTAAAAATGCATTTTAATGTGCAATCACATCAGTTAGTTCACAGATCTGACACACATTGTCCTGGGCACATCCCAGACAAGTGGGTGTGCTTTTGTGTACTTTACTGTACAGAACTGTATGGAGTACAATAAGTGCTAGTCGCTCAGTTGGGCCTGACTCTTTGTGACCTCATAGACTGCAGCCCACCAGGCTCCATTGTCCATGAGATTTTTCCAGCAAGGTTACTGGAGTATCCTTGCCATTTCCTTCTCCAGGGGATGTTGCCAACCAAAGGTTTGACTCCGGGTCTCTTGCACTGCAGGCAGATTCTTTACCGACTGAGCTGCAAGGGAAGCTGATGGAGTACAATAGTGCAGTATTTTTATTTCAAGCCTACGATGTCTGAAAGGAAGCATAAATGCAGCTGTAATAAAATGGTTCTACTATTCTATTTTTAAAACTGTGCTTAGTTGCTCAGCTGTGTTCAGCTTTGGCAACATATGGACTGTAGTCAGCCAGGCTCCTCTTGCCATGGGGATTCTCCAGAGAAGAATAATGGACTAGGTTGCCATGCCTTATCTAGGTACTGCAAGATGAAAAATGTTTATTTTATTGCCTCTGTTTGTTTTTTTTTTAATGTATTATTTGCATGAAAAGTATCATAAAGCTATAAAACTACAGTAACATATAGCCATTTGTCTTAGTTGGCTGTATAAGTAACTTTGCTGGACTTATGAAGAAATTGGGATTTTTGAACACCTTTTTGAAATGTAACTTGTTCATACACAGGGTACTTACTGTCCTGCTAAGACCTGTGGATCCAAAAGTGAGCACATCCCCTCCAGGTCCAAGGAAGTCACATTCTTGGTAGGGATCTTAGAGGAAACTTGAGATCTCCATTATTCTAGCCATATCAGTCCTTCAAAAGACCTTGGTCAGGAGAAACTAATATTAAAGTAGAAATAGTCATTGTGTTTCTACACACTTCTAGAAAGTGTTGCTAACTCCTTAGTACTTTATCTTGTAATGCAGGTTACTGGACGGTGAAGTGATGTGAATAGAAGTAAGGAAAGTGAAAAAGGTAGATCAAAATGTGAGGTAACAAAGACAAGGTATTTAGAAGCTGAAGAATTGAGAGAGATTTGGGACCTGAGTTGGAAAAGCAGTTTTCAAAACAAATTGGGTCCTGTGGTATGTATAATCCTCACTTCAGTCCTTAGAAGATCTCTACTGACCAGTCTGTCTTTTTTTTTTTTTTTTCCCCTTGAGCACAGTTCAGATCCATCCAGCTGTCTCTCATTGCTGCTCCTTCCTCCCTGCTCCCACACTGTGCCCAGCTGTTCAGCCTAATATACTCAGAACAGGTTTGTTCTTTAAGGCAGACACTGCTGGCTGCCTACAAAATGATCTATTCTCTGCTTCTCTTTCAAACCTAAAAATAGTTTGTTATACAGTCATGAGCCTAGTAGCTACAGGACTGCACTTCCTACCCACTTGTGCTCTTGGTCATGACTGATGACTGAGATGCAAGCAGGCCTGCAAGAGGGATTTCTTGGAAGACTGCTTTCAAGGAGCTGATTTAGCTGAGAGATGAGTCTCTTCCCTTCCCTACCTTCTTCCTAACTGTTCCCTGGATTTTACTTGTGATGGCTGGAACTCCTGCAGTTGTATTGGACAATCATGTAACCTTGGAGATGGATACCACCCAAGCTCTCACTGGCCAACCTCCAGCTTTGTTTCATTGGGAGAGAGAAAAAAAATCAATTTCATCTTTCTAAAGTTTTGGTTGTTTTAGTATTTTGCAATGTGCATCCAAACTAATCTTGGTACTACTATGTGTTTAATGTGATATAGCCTTATTATTTTCTTGTGTTTAGTGAATATATTAATAATTTACATTTCTCTTATTTTTTTTATTTAAAAATTGATTCACCAATCACAGGTATATCTATGTTGTATAACTGTAAAATTATGAGTATAAGCATATTTTCCTATAGATTTTTTGTTTTTATACTTTCTTACCTTCTTTCTTTTCTTGCTTTCTCCATATTTTTACAGCCTAGACCATTTCCACTCTTATAACCTCATCCTTATCCATATCTGCAGGCCCAAATAGGCTGAAAGCTGCGTGGGGAGAACCAACGAAGAATGAATTACAGGGATATGAATGAAGAGTGGTGGCCCTTGTTACTCAGCGTGAATGTTCTGTAGTAGGACCACATTCCCCTGCCCTTCTGTGCATCCACCATCCCCAGGTTTGCCATGACCATGGGAAGATACTTCAACCCATGGAATTTGAGTAGAGTTGATATGTCACTTCCAAATGGAAGTAGTATTTTCTGTCCCACTAGCTGGAATGCAGATGTAATGACAGGGGCTGGAACAGCTATATTTGATCAGAGTTAAGTAGCACAGGTGGAAGTTGTAACAAGAAAGAAGTGGGTCCCCATTTCTGTGGAGAGACCTGCACTAGTATTATATGAAAGAGAATTGAAATTGTATTGTATTTAAGACAATGTTATTTAAGGTTCGATTACAGTAGTTGAACCTGTAACCTAACACTCATAATAGAATAGCTGATGTTTGTGTTAGCCTTGTCTTGACATTACAGTCTGGTCTAATGAGACAAAGTCTACTGACATAACCTACAAGTGAGTCAAGTGACAGCCCTGCACTCTGGAAGCTGTGGTCTAGTGTGGGTTTCAGAAACTCAAGCAAGAACAAAGCAACATGGGGAGGCAGGNGGGGGGGGAGGGGACAGCTTCAAGATGCTGTAGGAACACTTGGAAGGGGAACCTAAATCAGTCCTGGTCTCAGGAGGTTGCTTGAAGTAGCGACAATCCTCTATTGGTCTCCTTAAAAACGGGTCATGGTGCCAGGTTTCATGTAAAAGTGATGTATTTCAAATTCCTTCCAGAGTGTTTTTCCTTTTGATCCAGTGCTTAAGATATGCATTTGAGACCTGGCTTAGGAAGATTTCAAATACCCAAGGGCAACTAAAACATCGGGCCACAAATACTGAGCCTGAGTGCTCTAGAGCCTGTGATCTGCATCAAGAGAAACACAGGATTGAAAAGCCAGTGTACTGCAATTACAGAGTAGCCCCAGCTCACTGCAAATAGAGAAGTCCTGAGCAGCAATGAAAACCTAGTGAAGTCAAATTTTTTTTTAAAAAAATTGTTTATTTTTACTTTATTTTACTTCACAATACTGTATTGGTCTTGCCATACATCGACATGAATCTGCCACGGGTGTACATGAGTTCCCGATCATGAATCCCCCTCCTACCTCCCACCCCATATCATCTCTCTGGATCTTCCCCGTGCACCAGCCCCAAGCATCCTGTATCCTGTATCAAACATAGACTGGCAATTCGTTTCTTACATGATAGTATACATATTTTAATGCCATTCTCCCAAATCACCACCCCCTCCCTCTCCCTCAGAGTCCAAAAGTCCATTCTACACATCTGTGTCTCTTTTGCTACCTCACATACAGGGTCATAATTACATCTTTCTAAATTCCATATATATGTATTAGTATACTGCATTGGTGTTTTTCTTTCTGGCTTACTTAATTCTGTATAATTGGCTCCAGTTTCATCCATCTCATTAGAACTGATTCAAATGTATTCTTTTTAATGGCTAATACTCCATTGTGTATATGTACCACAGCTTTCTTGTCCAAATTTTATTTATTTATTTTTTTATTATGGGGAAATTAACAATAACACAAGAATTGTGGGAGACTTTAATATCTCACTCACACTTATGGATAGATCAACTAAACAGAAATAACAAGGAAACACAAACTTTAAATGATAGAATAGCCCAATTAGACCTAATTGATATGTATAGGACATTTCACCCTCAAAACAATGAATTTCACCATTTTTGCAAGTGCACATAGAACCTTCTCCAGAATAGATCACATTCTGGGCCAGAAATCTAGCCCTGGCAAATTCAAAATAATTGAAATAATTCCAAACATCTTTTCTGGCCACAATGCAGTAAGATTAGATGGCAATTACAGGAGAAAAACTATTAAAAATTCCAACATATGGAGGCTGAACAACACGCTGCTGAATAACCAACAATCCACAGAAGAAATAAAAAAGGAAATTAAAATATGCCTAGAAATGAATAAAAGTGAAAACACAAGAACCCCAAAACTATGGAACACTGTAAAAGCAGTGTTAAGGGGAAGGTTCGTATAAATACAGGCTTACCTCAAGAAACAAGAAAAAAGTCAAATAAATAACTTAACTCTACACCTAAAGCCACTGGAAAAGGAAGAAATGAAGAACCCCAGGGTTAGCAGAAAGAAACAAAACTTAAAAAGTAGGGCATTAATAAATGCAAAAGAAGCAAAGGAGACCATAACAAAAATCAACAAAGCCAAAATCTGGTTCTTTGAGAGGATAAATAAAATTGACAAACCATTAGTTTGTCATAAAGAAACAAAGAAGAATCAAATCAACAAAATTAGAAATGAAAATGGAGAGATCACAACAGACAACACAGAAATACAAAGGATCATAAAAGACTACTCTCAGCAACTATATGCCAATAAAATGGACAACTTGGAAGAAACGGACAAATTCTTCAAAAAATAACTTTCCAAAACTGAACCAGGAAGAAATAGAAAATTTTAACAGACCCATTACAAGCACGGAAATTGAAACTGTCATCAGAAATCTTCCAGCAAACAAAAGCCCAGGACCAGATGGCTTCACAGCTGAATTCTACCAAAAAATTAGGGAAGAGCTAACACCTATCCTACTCAAACTCTTCCAGAAAATTGCAGATGAAGACAAACTACCAAACTCATTCAATGAGGCCACCATCACCCTAATACCAAAACCAAACAAAGATGCCACATATAGGCCAATATCACTGATGAACATACATGCAAATATCTTTGACACAATTCTAACAAACAGAATCCAACAACATATTAAAAAGATCATACATCATGACCAAGTGGGCTTTAACCCAGGGATGCAAGGATTCTTCAATATCTGCAAATCAGTCAACATAACACACCACAGTAACAAATTGAAAGATAAGAACCATATGATAATCTCAATAGATGCAGAGAAGGCCTTTGACAAAATTCAACATCCATTTATGATAAAGCCCTCTAGAAAGCAGGAATAGAAGGAACATACTTCAACATAACAAAAGCTATATATGACAAACCCACAGCAAACATTATCCTCAATGGTGAAACAATGAAAGCATTTCCCCTAAAGTCAGGAATAAGACAAAGGTGCTCCCTGTCATCATTACTGTTAAACATAGTTTTTGAAGTTTTGGCCACAGTAATCAGAGCAGAAAAAGAAAGAAAACAATCCAGACTGGAAAAGAAGTAAAACTATCACTGTTTGCAGATGACATGATCCTCTACATAGAAAACCCTTTTGGAGTCTTTAGACTCCACCAGAAAATTACTAGAGCTAATCAACACATATAGTAAAGTTGCAGGATATAAAATCAACATACACAAATCCCTTTCATTCCTATACACTAATAATGAGAAAATAGAAAAGAAATTAAGAAAACAATTCCATTCACCATTGCAATGAAAAGAATAAAATACATAGGAATATATCTACTTAAAGAAACAAAAGACTTACATATAGAAAACTATAAATCACTGGTGAAAGAAATCAAAGAGGACACTAATAGATGGAGAAATATACCATTTTCATGGATAAGAAGAATCAATATAGTGGAATTGAGTATATTACCCAAAGGAATCTATAGATTGAATGCAATCCCTATCAGGCTACCAATGGTATTTTTCACAGAACTAGAACAAATAATTTCTGACTGTGTATGGAAGTACAAAAAAACCTCGAAAAGTCAAATCAATCTTGAGAAAGAAGCGTGGAACTGGAGGAATCATCCTGCCTGACTTCAGGCTCTACTACAAAGCTACAGTCATCAAGACAGTATGGCACTGGCACAAAGACAGAAATATAGATCAATGAAACAAAATAGAAAACCCAGAGATAAATCCATGCATCTATGGACACCTTATCTTTGACAAAGGAGGAAAGAATATACAATGGAGAAAAGACAAACATTTAACTAGTGTTGCTGGGAAAACTGGTCAACCACTTGTAAAAGATTGAGACTAGAATGCATTGTAATGCTATACACAAAAAAATACTAAAAATGGATTAAATATATAAACATAAGACCAGAAACTATGAAACCCCAAGAGGAAAACATAGGCAAAACACTCTGTGACATAAATCACAGCAGGATCCTCTATGACCCAACTCCGAGAGTATTAGAAATAAAAGGAAAATTCAACAAATTGGACCTAATTAAACTTAAAAGCTTTTGCACAATGAAGGAAACTATAAGCAAGGTGAAAAGACAGCCTTCAGAATGGGAGAAAATAATTGCAAATGAAGCAACGGACAAAGAATTAATCTCAAAAATATACAAGCAACTCCTTCAGCTCAATTCCAGAAAAATAAACAACCCAATCAAAAAATGGGCCAAAGAACTAGATATTTATTCAAAGAAGACATACAGATGGCTAACAAATACATGAAAAGTTGCTCAACATCACTCATTATCAGGGAAATGCAAATCAAAAACACAATGAAGTACAATTTCAAGCCAGTCAGAATGGCTGTGATCCAAAAGTCTACAAACAATAAATGCTGGAGAGAGTGTGCAGAAAAGGGAACCCTCTTACACTGTTGGTGGGAATGCAAACTAGTACAGCCACTCTGGAGAACAGTGTGGAGATTCCTTAAAAAACTGGAAATAGAACTGCCATATGACCCAACAATCCCACTGCTGGGCATAGGAAACCAGAACTGAAAGAGACACATGTATCCCAATGTTCATCACAGTCTTTTTTATAATAGCCAGGACATGGAAGCAATCTATATGTCCATCATCAAACACATGGATGAAAAAGCTGTTGTACATATACACAATGGAGTATTAGCCATTAAAAAGAATACATTTGAATCAGTTCTAATGAGGTGGGTGAAACTGCAGCCTATTATACAGCGTGAAGTAAGCCAGAAAGTAAAACACCAATACAGTATACTAACACATATATATGGAATTTAGAAAGATGGTAACCATAACCCTATATGCAAGACAGCAAAAGAGAAACAGATGTATAGAAGAGTCTTTTGGACTCTGGAAGAGGGCGAGGGTGGGAGGATTTTGGAGAATGGCATTGAAACATGCATATTATCACATGTGAAATGGATCGCCAGTCCATGTTTGATGAATGAGGCAGGGTGCTTGGAGACAGTGCACTGGGATGACCCAGAGGGATGTGATGGGGAGGTGGGTGGGAGGGGGGTTAAGGAAGGGGAACACATGTACACCTGTGGCAGATTCATGTCAATGTATGGCAAAACCACTACCATATTGTAAAGTAATTAGCCTCCAATTGAAGTAAATAAATTTATATTAAAAATATTCTCATAGAGAAATCAGTGAATTCTCAGGGGAAGCTGGACATGCAAAAGGATGAATCAATCTGAGTCTGATATCATGCAAGTCTTGGAGAGGAAAGTTACAGCTTGTTTTCATAGGGAACTTAGGACATAACTCATGCCTCAAACGTGCCCCACCCTGAGACTAGGGAGTTGGGATTTCACTCTCCCACTAGAACCTCCCTCTCATCCTTCAACTACACTGAACTGGTGTCTCAGAGCCTTTGCATTAGATCCTCCAAAGACAAATCAAAGGTGATACTGTAAGCAAAAATACACCAAAGCTCAGGAAAATGTAACCTCAGATAATGTCTCAAATTTTGCACCCACTCTGCCATCTCCAGCATCATATCTGGAAACCTGCGAGTCTAAAGAACTCCATGAGTCTCTAGACACATGCATTTTTCAAAATTCAGATTTTAATTTATATAGGAGTATACTTAGTTATTAATATTGGTTATATGGAAAATTAATTCCCTTATATATACACATGTATTCATTTTTTTCTTGTTTTTTTTTTCCCCATACAGGTTATTACAGATTATTAAGCAGAATTCCTTTGCTGTACAATAGGTCTTTGTTGATTATCTATTAAACAAATTAGTATACAGATAATAATCTCAAACTCTCAATTTATCCCTCTCCCACCTTTCCCCTTTCATAACTATATAATTATTTTTTTGATGGAGGGAAGTGTCTACAGGCAATTTTTGGATCAGGGTCTGTGCATGTGAGAGTGCAGTGGCCAGGGAAAGCAAGCCTGAGCGAGATTCATTTGAGATTATGCTAAATGTTGAGAAGAACCTAGCTAAGCAAAACCTGGGAGAGGAATATTGTAGATGTGGGAAGTAGACCCTGCTAAGGACCAAGGTAACCAAGCTTAATACATGGCTACCCTTCCACTGCCAACCTTCCTTTCATGCTTGGAACTTGGCCTACAGGTCAAACACCACGACCTCATCCCATGCTTCAGTTGTGAGTTAGCAGCAATGAGGCATGTCAGCATTCCCAAGAAGGGAGAACCTGAGGCTATCATGAGGCTGAAAATGCTCTGGACTCAGGGAAGTGTCCATAAACTGGTTATCCCCAGGAGCATCAGATGCAAGGTGCACCACCAATGCTTCTGACTATCTCCATATACTTGTTCTCAGGAGTAGGAACACCAAGGAAATGATAGAGCAAAGAAACAAGTAATGACTCTTGTTTCATCTTGCCCTGGGTGATTCCCAGGACTCTTTGAACACACTGCTCTTTGCCCAAAAACTCTTTCCTCTATTCTTTCCTCAAAGGTGGCTTGTGAATAACATCAGCACCTGACTCTGAAGCCTGGTGGCTGGAACTCAACTCACAATCAGCTGGGATCCAGAGATGTCCAGCCTTGTCTTATGTGTCTGTCCTTTTTCTCCATTTTCATAAAGTAAAGTTCTGAAAAAACATTAGTGTGATTGTAACCCTCTCAAGGCCTTTGAAGCTCTAAGGTCTATTTTGAGCATCAAAGAGGGAACAGATACGTTTCATGCAGGCTAGTCTCAGATCCACGCCTTGCTTACCACGGGTTCCCTGAGGAAACATAAGACACATATCTAAGTTACCAGAAGGCTGAGAAAGGGATGCTTCTCGTTTGAATGCAGCTGCATGTTATCCAGTCATCCAGAGTCTGTGTTGTGCGAATGAGTCGGAGCTCTGGAGATTCTGAGTTGGGAGTGAGTCAGTCACCACCTGCAGGACTGCCTACTGGGTCACTACAGCTGGGGCTCCCCCACTGTGCCTGGAGCCCAGAAGAAACAGCCCTGAATATTGCTTTCCTGCTGCTACATGGAGGCAGGTCTGCTGATAAAACTGGAACCAGACTTGAGGGACAAAGGGAAAGGAACTTCCACTCTGGTGCTTGCAGACATCTGAGCTACCCAGCAGTGGATACAATTGAGCTTTCTCTCATCTTTCCCTTCCTTGAAGTCATCTAGCCTGGGAACCAGAGTTCCTGGGTCCCAAGTCTTCACTAATTTACCTGCAGCTTTAAGGTGAGTCATACCCCCCTAGGGTTCAGTGTCCCATCTCTTGGATGAGAGAGACTGGACTAGCTCCAGAGCACTTGTTCCAGACTGAAGCTCAGTGCTAATCAGTGAACACGTGGCTCAGAGGTGGGTGTTTATGATGATTCTGAGGCTGCCTTTGGTGATCAGGGGGCTGTAACTGGTGATATTCATGGGTCCTCAGCTCAGGACTGGGAGTGGTAGACCACTTGGCACACAGCTGCTGTGACACCTAGGACTTTAAAAGCCTTGTCCCCTGGAACCTATCATCATTTGGGTTCTGTGGGATGAAATCAGGTAGTTATAAGTCCGAAGTTACCAGTGCTGAAGCTTGTAGAATCCTCAGCAGAAGCCAAATTAGACTAAGGAATCATCTCTTCTAAAAACACTGGGAACAAGCTATGCCAGGACTCTTAGACAAATTTTGTAGTATTTTAAACACTATTTAAAGTAGATCATCTTTTGGATGAGCTGCCATTTGCTCTCTGGCTTGGGACGATACCCACAGCTAAAGTGGAATCAAAGGGCTCCCAGGGGAGGCTGTCCCTCTTCCCATGACTTATTAGCAGTGAGTACAGCTCTATCTCCTCCACATCTGGAGCAGAAATTAAAGCACGAAGGAAGCGACCTCCAAATTTAACAAGAAGACTCAGGTAGGTCTGGGACTCAGGTAGGCACTATTCTTTTCCCAGTGCTTCTTCCTTCCCTCATGGGTCTTGTGCAAACTGCCCACCTCCTGGTTTTGGGGTTGTGAATTGCTCCTCCCTTCTCTTGCAAATATACATGCAGTCTCACTTGTGGCTTCCTCTCTAACCAGGCCCTATCCCTCATGTGAAGATGGCACTAAAGAAGAGAAAACCAAGGAGGGGTAGGCCCAGATCATTCTTTCTAAAAATGTCTGCATTCCTTCTCCTTCCAGACCCTGTCCTGAATCATCAAGGTCTCCAACCAGATGACTCAGTAGCTTAGCAGGGTAGTGGAGATGCAGATAGGTTTGGAGGTAAAGTTTTCAGGTATGGAGGGATGGTTTTCAGATGACAAGAGAAGAGTTGGAGTAAGGAGCATGTGGTCTTCGAACCACTCACTCATTGGGGACCTGCCTGAATCTCATATCTTGGGCCCCTCAGGGTATCACTAAAACAGAAACTTCATTCTATAAACTTATTACTACAAAACGATTTCAAACATAACAAATATAAGAAAGAAGAGGGTCATGAACCCTATATTTCATCATTTAGCATCAATAACTACAAAACTAACCTCTTAGTCCCACAGGTTGCCATAGACCGGAGATTATGTAACACCAAGGTCATGGACATTTCAGTTCCCGGTTAAGACATTCTTGACTTGCATCAGGTCTTTCCCTTCTTGCTATGATCTCATTTGTGGTGGGGGAAGGGAAGGAGGAAGAGGGAGAATAAGAGAGAAAAAGAGGGAGAGGATACTCCCATCATGAGGGACCATGATCAAAATCCCATGTCAACTTGCATACTTCCCAAAGGCCCTACTTCCTAATACCATCACATTGGAAGTCAAGTGTGGACACAATTCAATCCATAGCAGCTGTGCAGATCTGTTTTTAAACAGAGACAGACCCTCATTTCATTCTCTCTTTTACCCCTTGTTCATTTTTTCCTGAAGGGTTTTAGGGATGAGATGAATATTTCACAAAATATACATAATGAGTATTTGGGGTAAAATGATAGGATGTGAAAAAATGCTCTTTTGTTCTCAATAAAATTAACATATAGTATCCAGTCCATGTACAAATTTCCCTGATTTTTAAAAAGCAGTTTTCACAATTTATTGGAAGAATGTAGTCATATGTTGCACTTGGTTATTCTACTTTAAGACTAAATAAATGTTCCTCTCCCAATTTTAATGCCATTTATTTATCCAGAAACTGGGCGGAAGCAGGGTGGTTTTGTCTTACAGAATGTCCCATTATTGAGTTTAGAGCAGGAGTCCACAAAACCAGCACAGTAGGTCAGGACCAGTACCAGTCCTTTGTCTATTAGGAATCAGACCTGCACAGCAGGAGGTGAGCTGCAGGCCCAGTGAGTGAGGCTTCATCTATATTATAGCTGTTCCCCATCACTCTCTCATCATCCCCAGAAAGGACAGTCTGGCTTCTTTTCCTGGAACTGTTTGTAGTTACATAAAATATGCATAATAGAAACAAAAATAGCATGAATATTGATGGTTATTTTCCTTTCTCAATGCTCAGAATGGTGAGTTGGTGCCCTAATAATCTATCACAGTGAAAATTAGATGTTGCTTACTAACATTTGGACACATTCAGCCAGCTTAAAATTAAATCTTAAAAAACTAAGATCGTGGGATCCAGCCCCATCCTTCATGGCAAATAGAAGGAGAAAAGGTGGAAGCAGTGACAGATTTCTTCATCTCAGCCTCTAAATCCACTGTGGATGGTGACTGCAGCCATGAAATCACAGGACGTTTGCCTCTTGGCAGGAAAGCTGTGAGAAACATAAACAGTGTGTTGAGAAGCAGAAACATCATTCTGCCCAACAAACTGGTATATGTTTGGACTTTTCATTTGGATTCATAAAATTTCTGTCCAGTCCCCATTGGGCTTTGAAGTGCTTTAGCTTTCTGGTCCTTCACGATTCCCAAGATTATTTTTTTTCCCAAGATTATTTTGTGAATTTCTTTACCCAGTCCTGAAATCAGCCATCTCTTTAAGAATCCATGCATCACCTGATGGGAAATGTATTTAAAAGCTACATGTTAGACCTCAGAATAGTCACTGTTATCAACTGTCATTGCTTGTAGGCATTACATTGGTCAGAGTAGGAAGTACACATTTTCTTTAAAAAATAAAATATAAAGAATATAATTAGTTGGTACAAATTTATGCTTTCAATTCAAGATTTAAGACAGCAGGGTTTGAATTAAACTTTTTTTATGTTATGTGTGAACCTCTTTTTCTAGCCACTGAAAGGCTTACTTCAGAACATCAGTTTTAATTATTGTCTTGCTTTTACCTGTTACATGCATATGATTCTTCACAATAAGAGAAGTTATGAGGAACAATAAGTTGTTGAAAATAGTTTCAGATTTCTTTCCTGTTTTTATTTTCTATCTTTTTTTTTATGGATGGGCAGTATTTTTGTTTTTCCCTAGAAGATATTCCACTCTGAATGTAGCCATAATTCTGAAATTTAAAGCCACTTAAGTAATGTGTTTTTATGGGCAGCTAGTCACCAACTTGATACAATTATATTTATCAGTCTCTTTTTTCCAGAGAAGGCAATGGCACCCCACTCCAGTACTCTTGCCTGGAAAATCCCATGTGTGGAAGAGCCTGGTAGGCTGCAGTCCATGGGGTTGCACAGAGTCAGACACGACTGAAAGACTTCACTTTCACTTTTCACTTTCACACATTGGAGATGGAAAGGAAACCCACTCCAGAGTCTTTGCCTGGAAAATCCCAGGGATGGGGGAGCCTGGTGGGCTGCCGTCTATGGGATTGCACAGAGTCAGACAAGACTGAAGCGACTTAGCAGCAGCAGCATTCTCTTTGTTCTCAATTTGTTCAGTTCACTTCAGTCCTTTCAGTCATGTCCATCTCTTTGCAATGCCACGGACTGCACGATGCCAGTTTTCCCTATCCATCACCAACTCCCAGAGCTTATTCAAGCTCATGTCCATCGACTTGGTGATGCCATCCGACCATCTGGTCTTGTCTTCCCCTTCTCTTCCTGCCTCAAATCTTTCCTAATATCAGGGTCTTTTCCAATGAGTCAGTTCTTCCCATCAGGTGGGCAAATAATTGGAGCTTCAGCTTCAGCTTCAGCATCAGTCCTTCCAGTGAATATTCAGGACTGTTTTGTTTTTTTTTTTTTTTTTTTGGTGGGGGGGAGATGGATTGCTTTGATCTCCTCGTGGTCCAAGGGGCTCTCAAGAGTCTTCTCCAACACCATAGTTCAAAGGGCATATGTGTGTGTCATTTGTCAGTGATGTCATATTACCCCTGTTGGGATTTAACCACCAGAACTGAATTGAAACAACATGTAAAAATGAGGATTAAGTCACAGTGCCCCATCTAAACACATCTGGAAACAGAAGAGGCTCCTGATGTATTCAAGGGACAGGCATGGATAGATCTCATGCAGGAATAGGCCCTGGGAGTCCTAGATGAGTCATTAAACACGATTGTCTTTCCTTTTTCTGCCACAGTTCTTTTTTTCTTCTTTGATTGAGAAGACATTTCAAAATTATTTTTTTGTATGTTTGGTTTGGCAGACAAAAATTTTCATGGCACAGACCTTATGGGGAAATTATATCAGAAATGTATCCATTTATCTTCAGCAGTTAAATTTTGTTGGTTTGTATGTCTTTGATGATCTTTCTTTTTAAATAGAAAAGAAACACACATGTTCAGTATGCATTCAATCTCTTTTAAAATCAACCAACATGAATTAAATTCCTCTCTTTCCCCACTACACTCCCAACTCTAGGCAAGAAATAAAAACCTGCCCAGACTGAAGGCTATTTCCAGCACATCACTGTGGAGATTTAATTCCTACTGTTTTTTTGGGGGGAAAAAATTAGTTGCTAACATTAAAATCAGTACATTGTCCATAAATATCCAAACTGATTTTCTCAAAAACATGGCCAACTTGCCTGCTTCCCAGCAAGGGTAAAGTGGAGGAAAGGCTGCTCCTATTGGTAAGGCCTGTGTGGCCCAGGGTTCAACATGGCCATCTAGTCCTAGTATCATATCCTCTGCCTCTGGGGGCCATGACTTTGAGAGAACTAGAATGCTAGCTTTCTTAAGATAAAGACTACTTTTGTCCTGATCAACTTTGACTTTGAAGCCTTTAACCCAGAACCTAGCACACAGTTCTTCCTTGAACGTTTGGTGGATATTATAAAATATCTTGTAGATGCATATGACATTTCTTCCAATACTGAAACCATGCAACTGAAGTACTGCTCTGCCCTAAATCTTTGATGCAGACTTGCACCATAGTTGCCCCTGATGTCTGCCATTAGATCCAATACCTAAAGCCAGTTGTATGTCCCTAGGCTGTCCCTGAAGTCTCCATTTTGCCTTTTGACAACTTATCCTCCTAGAAATCTCCTCTCCAATGAAGACAGCAATACATATTTCACGAAGTGTCTAGGAAGATGACATAAAACCACGAATGTCCAGCATGGCCCTTAGTATCCATTTTTATGATGTTCTTAACAGTTTTTTTTTTTTTTCTCCAAGTTGGCAAGGTTCTCCATCTTCTTAGATATCCATGCAGATCAGTTTGATTTTCCAGCCAAGCTTCAAGGAAGAGATTACAGTTCAATTCTCTGTATTCTGTGAAGCTTCAAAGTCCACTCGCCAAGGACACTGATGAAGGTAAAGATTTGATTGAGAGCTTTGTGTTTTTTCCAGACCTATTATTGGCCTAAAGGGCTAAACTAGGGCATGTCGGGGCATATATAACTAGGGGCTCCTGGTCACCATTCAGGTTCATGCTAAGAACCTGAACTTCCCTGAGTCCTTGGAGCCAGGAAAGAAGCATGAAGTGGCTTGTGCTCCTCGTGCTGGTGGCCTTCTCAGAGTGTAGAGTCATTTAAGTAGGGAGACTGTAAGCCACATCATCTTTCTGATATTTTTCTTTTTATCTGATTATTCTTCCATTCATCAAGTTTAGAACACAATGGAATATTTCCCTGACAATCTTAAAATTCAACCCTTACTTGTTGATAAGTACCTTGCTACAGGAACCATGGGACCTTAGGTTCTTGGTGTAGATTTGTATAGTTTCATAACTCTTGGGGTCTATTCATGTCATGACCTATTGAAATTGGAACTCCTTGCAATTGTTCAGCACACAGTCAATTCTGATGTAGGTGTGGTCTTGTGTAATAGCCCTTTTCTACCTTTTATTTTGTATGTCCTCTTTGTTCCCTCTCTACTTAAGTGTGTATATGTCTATGTCTGCATCTCTGTATCACTATTATTTATGTCTCCATCCCTTTGGAAGTCTCTGTGAGTGTATTTCTCTCTGTAGTGTTTTCTTTTAACTTTCTACATTTCCTGAACTTGTTCCCTATACCCTGGATTCTTCTTTCAACTCTCTCTTCTCTTTCAACTTGGAAAAAGATTGGGAGAGGTACTTACACACTGTTTTATATCTAACAGGCAGTGTGACCACAGCCAATTGACAAGCCTCTTGTATTTCAAATTCCTCCTTGTAAAAGAGGATATGAACCCGCCTTCTACCCCATTCCCCGAGCTTCTATGAGAAGGATATAGTGGGGTCACAACAGCAATGCTAATTGCTGTTCTTGTTGAGACTTCCTATTTATCAGGTACCTTATATTCACCACTTCACTTATCCCCAAGATATTCTATTTGGAGGGTTTGAATCGTTACATTCCACCATTTTACCAAAGAGGAGACTGAGATCCCACATGGTCATATGGCTTACCCAATATTATACAACAGAAACTTTATTCAAACCTATTTATTTGCCATGGAATATGCATAAAATTCTTATAATAAGGTGACTCATAAAAATGATTAGAAAATACACAGTGCCATTGCAATGACAGTTGTACCTTAACACTGACACCTAATTGTAGCATCTTCTTTGTTTTCTTTGTCAAATGTTTGGTGAAAGAATACCTCTAAGGAAAGTGAAGACCATGAGAAATACCTTCAGTGAAAAAAACATGCTGAACAATTTCCTGAAGGAACATGCTTACAGACCTCCCCAGATTTCTTCTCGTGGCTCAAATATAACTATTCACCCCCTGAAGAACATCATGGATGTGAGTGTTTTGGGAGGATGGTGCTCCACATAGCTCCCTGGTGTTCTAGCTTAGCACTGGGGCTTATCTGGAGATGCTGCATGGCATGTTGGGGCTGGGGCTCCTGCAGGACGCAGAAACACAGGGCCAAAGGGGACCCACGCAGAGGAGAAGGCACTATCATCCTCAATTGTTGCCTTGGTGACTGGGCTCAGAAATTACCAGGTGGCAGGAAAACATCCATTTCTGTGTCAAAGATGTGTCATTAGTTTGAGGGAGATTGTTCCTTCTGAGCAGAAGGTAAAGACGACCCATTACAGTACTCGTGCCTGGAAAAACCCAAGGACGGAGAGGCCTGGTAGGCGGCAGTCCATGGGGTTGCTAAGAGTCGGACATGACTGAGCGACTTCACTTTCACTTTCACGCACTGGAGAAGGAAATGGCAACCCACTCCAGAGATCTTGTTGGAAAATCCCAGGGATGGGAGAGTCTGGTGGGCTGCCAGCTATGGGGTTGCACAGAATCAGACACGACTGAATCGACTTAGCAGCAGCAGCAGCAGCAGCAGTAGCACTTCCTTCTGAGCTAAGGCAGACAACTAGTTACAGATGAAGAGTGAACCATCTCTGGTCAAAAGGTAGAACTAACTGCAAAGCAATTGAGAATAACCAGGCAGAGGAATTCAGTTTCCACAGATGCAAGAACCACAGCAGTAAAAAGTTACTGTACTCGTATTCCGTGTAAGGCCTACAGAATCTAACACAGTGCTTACTGTTTTTAGATTAGAAAAAAGGCTTATTTTGTCTTCAAGAATGCCCATGCCAGCCTGAGAGTAAGGAAAAGAGTAAATACATGTTAAATGAAAGGGTCAGCTTCTAACCTCCTCTGTGTCACTCATTAGCCAGTAGCTGACCTCGGTCTGGATCTCAATCTCTCCTAGCCTTGATTTCTGCATCTGTATATGGGGACCTTATTAGGGCTTCGATGGGTGGACAAGCACAGCTCTCAGACAGTGCTGTTGTTACTGTCCTCCAAGGATCCTCCATCTCTTCTCTCTACACACGCAGGGTGAAAGGCAGTGTGGTGATGTTTGGTGGGGTGGATAAATCCTACTACCAGAGAGCACTCAACTGGGTACCATTGATCCAAGCTGGCAACTGGAGTGCACACATGGACCAGTTAGCCTCTCCCTCTGAGGGTCAGCCCAAGTGATGCTCCTGCTACTGTACATGGACACAGGCAGACACACACAAATACATCCTCGGACACATGGTCACACAGACATATACACCACCCACAATGACACAGACACACAGACACATGGAAACACACAGGCAGACACATATAAACATACACAGAGACACATATAAACAAGCATAGCTAGTCAGAGGAACACAAGCACTCACAGAAACACATACAAACACAAACACACATACAAACACAAGCACTCACAGAACACAAGCACTCACAGAAACACATCCAAACACAAACACACATACAAACATATATACAAAAAAACACACACAAGCAGATAGATATGCAAACAACCAGCGGGTTCATAATCCCCAGGCCTTGTGACAAGGTCTCTGATCAGGTTCCTAAAAGGGTCCAGAGAGGTCTATGCAGCTGGGAGATGATTGCACCCACTGCCCTGTGAGGTGTGGAGCATGGTTAGAGGACTCTACAGTATGGTGAACAGAAGACCTGGGGGAATTTCTCCAGCCTGAACAGAGGTATAAGATGACCAACTGTATGGGGCTACCTGGGACCAAGGAAGTTCTCAGTACAGATAAATGTCAGTTTTAAAACAGGGAAAGTCCTGAGCAAATGGGGAGAACTGGTTTTCTAAGAAAGCAACTACTGAGCAATGTAGACAGATTTGCTGAAGTCTTAAGATGTGAAAGCAACTGATAAAAAAAAGATACCCCACATTCATGGATACAGAGTGGGGCAGGGGCTATAACAGAGAATCAGAAAGGTGGATCCAGGAGTGACCTGAGGACAAGAGGAATAATTGACAGGATTCTGTGTGATACCCTCAGACAAAAGCGGACCCATCCTTTGGAGTTTCTGTGGGCTAGTCATGTATTTCCTGGCCAGGGTCTCAGGGTCTGAGTTGGCTGTAGAAGCAGTGCTGAGAGACACCCTCTCCTAGAGGAGCCCCTCTCTCCCACCACTATGAGAATCTGCTACCCTCGTGAATCTCCATCTTCACTCTGCCATTGACCCTTTATTTGTTCCCCACCAGATACAGCTCTCTGGATGTTTCTCATTCATTATTTTCACTGTATTCATTCACTCACTAAACAGACAAGCCTTGTGCATCCACTGTGTTTCAGGCACTTTAGGGAGGCAATGAGAATAAAACTCACCTTCACATCTAAGAAGGCAGATGCACAGGAAATGAGACACACACATAGTGAATTGTGATTTTGGTACATACTAGACATGAGCAAGTGTCTACAGAGACTGTCAAGAAAGGAGATTGATAAACACCAAGGGAAAGACTTCCCCGAAACCATGACAGTTAAGCTGGAATCTGGAAGATGAGAAGAAATTTGCTAGTCAAAGCGGAGGGAGCTCCTCTAGGAAGGAAGACCAGCTTGTGTCAAGGTGCAAAAGAGCCTGCTGTATTCAAGTACTGCATTGAAGAATGTCAAGGAAGGTGCCATGTTGAGAGCAAAGGACAAAGGACTGTTTAGAAGACAGAAGGGAAGGGGGCGACTCTGGAGAGACTCAGAGTGACCTTGATTCCTGCTTTGTCACACTGTCTCTCAGCATCTCCATGAAAAGAAAGGTTATTGTTTATTCTGGAGGCTGTGAGACCCTTGGGGATACCAGGACATCACTGATCCTTGGCCCAAGAAGATTGGTCAGTAACATCCAGAAGCTCATCGGCTCCATACCATGGGGTTCCGAGGTTAAGGGTCATGCCCCAGGGTCACTCTCAGTCTCCACACACAACAAGGATCTCCAGGGCCAACTTCTCTTCCTCTCTGTCTAACAGCACTACATTTCATGTTTTGCAGTCAATATCCTGCCCTCTATTATCTTCACCATCAATGGTATCAACTACCCAGTCCCAGGTCAAGCCTCCATTCTCAAGGTGAGGAGAGAGCCCCGAAGAAAGGTTCTCAAATAGGAACTTGCAGGAACCCTTGGGCTGCTTCTGGGAGGAGGGCGCCCACTGCAGGCCATCTCCCACTATTGCAGATGCTGCTGAGCCCTGGGGCTGGCCAGAGCCTCCCACTACACGAACCACTTGAGAGTAAAGGGCCCTCTGGGACACTGATCATCCTGAAATAAATGTGGAAACACCACACCCTGCTGGCATGGTGGGAGTCACAAGGAGAGGGGAACACTCAGGTCCTCAGTGTTCAAAGAGCTTCAGTTCAATCTGAACCCTCAGATGGGTGAACACGGAAAGTCAGCTCTAGCAGTCCTTAAAATAAGTCATGTGACAAGGAGAATGACTGGGGACAATCCTAGTGTGCTGTCCCACTGTAGGGATTAACAGTCTCCCTTCCCTTCTTGCAGTTTTCCTGGTTGGCATGATAAATTACATGGTCACCCTGTTCTCAGATGCATCTTCCCCTAGCTCTGGTCATGTGTCCCATTTGTGAATCAGGTGACTGGACCCCTCTGTGGGGAGGATGGATGCTAAGGTGAATAAAGTGTGCAGTGACTGCTCAACCCTGGCACAGGGTGGAGGCTTCCCAGCGGGAGTTCAAAGCTGGCAGATGGGCTCAAAGAAGACTTTGAGGAAGGGAGGGAATTTCAGGAATTCTAAAACTGTAAACTCATGGAGCCATATGGAGGGTTGCTTGGTTCTAGGCAAAGCTGCACTGGATTCCATGCAAATGGCATCCCAAGGTGTGCTGCACTGGGGCACTGGGGACATACTCAGGGTGATGAGGGCTATGGACTGACCGGTGGGGATGGGGAACCAAAGTAAGTTACCCAATCAAGCCTGGAGTGGCCAAAGAGGGTGAGTGTGGGCTGAAAGAGGCTTCCAAGTGTTCCTAAGTTACGTCTTGAAGAAAATGTTGTGAGCACTGCTCTATTCAAGATGGATAACCAACAACGAGTTACTGTGTAGCATGGAGAACTCTGCTTAATTATATGACAACCTGGATGGGCGGGGTATTTTTGGGACCAGAATACATGGATACATATGGTTGAGTGCATTTACTGTCCACTGGACATTCAGAATATTGTTAATCAGCTATACTCCAATACACAATAAAGGTGTTTTTTTTTTTTTTTTTTAAATAAAGCTTTGATTGTGGGGATGCAGGAAGAGAACCAGCATTCTCTGCAGAGAAAACCAGGAGAAGGAGTCAGAAGGAAATAAACAAGGAGAGAGGAGAACTATGGACACTCTTGTTCTTTTCTAAAAATTTCATTGAAGTGTGGCTAATCTTCAGTGCTGTGTTAAGTTCTGCTGCACAGCAATGTGAATCAGTTATACACATACAGAAATATATATTCTTTTTCTTATTCTTTTTCATGTGGTTTATGACTGGATAGTTAATATATTTCGCTATGCAATACAGTAGGACTTTGTTGTTTATCATTCCTCTGTATCCCCAACTCCCAGTCCTCCCCTCCCTCACATCTCATGGCAACCTCATGTCTTAGTCCTTTTTGTTGGTGGATGAACTCTCATATCCCCTGCTAATGAGAAAATGCCTTGATACTTACCAAAGGAGGGAAATAAAACCAAGAGTTGTGCTGGGTCAGGATATTTGTGGGAGTAGTACATAAGGGCTCATGCTTACTGGTATGTGTCTCTGACTCCCCCAGGATTCTAGAGGCCACTGCTATACCATCTTTAAAGAGAACACAGTGAGGACATCTAGAGAGACCTGGATCCGGGGTGACGTCTTCCTGAGGCTGTATTTCTCAGTCTAAATGCTTGGAGTGGTTCAGGAATCAGTAAGGCTGCTCCGAGCAAGCACTAAATCACACTTAGGGTACTCCTGCCCAAGATGCTGGTGAACTGTATTTGATGGTCTGCACACCTTATTCTCAATAAAGAATAAAGTGCTTCACTCTTAATGGTGCTGAAACAAATTGGTGCCTGTTTGTGTCTGGTAGGTGTACAATGATCGGGAAGTATCTAGAACAAAGTCTGAATCACAGTTGAAAGGAGCCCACTTCCAACTGGCTTCCAGGAAATGGGAGACTCACTGAAATGATTCTGGGAATCCAGGATACAAGAATCAGAGCAAATAAAAAGATCTCAGTGACTGGACCCAAGAAACCAGAAGTCATCAATTCTCTATTTAACACCCTCACACTTCATTCCCTCTTCTTTGATGGTCTTAGCCTGACAACTTTCTTCCTTAAGGCTTCTACTCCTAGTGAGGGAGTCCAAGCTACCTGCCCTAAGGTTTTATATCCTGAAGGCATCTCCTAGTAAGGAAAGAAGCTCAGAGCCATTAGAGTTCAAGGGTGTTCCCTGAATGACCCACCTCAGTTCACATGTACAGCCCTAGATCAGCCATCCTGGCAGAGACATGGGTCTTATGACTGGCTTTACGTGGTCATTGGACCTGACATATAGCAGCACACGATTGTCAATTTCTTCCAGAACTACATGACTGAAGCTGGGGAGAGGCAGTGCCAAGGATAGCGACTGGGGGATGGTCTAGGCCATGGAAGAGTTTGTGATGACCCATAAAATCCACCATCTCCTCATTCAGAGGAATTATAAGGGGTAATGAAATAGACTCTCTTCATTCCATCTCAGATGATCTTATTGCTGGACTTCTCCAGGGAATATTGGGTGAGGTGCTTCACACAGAGTTGTTTCCCTCTTGTTCCCACACCCCAGTCACCAGCTCTCTGCCACATACGCCTTCTCTGTCCTTTCCAGTCTTGTTTGGTAAGTGGTGGCCCCAGTGGATCTCTGAACCATCCCCCTCCTCCAGGGCCCAGAATGCCCCTTCTTTGGCCCCCAAGGCTGCTGGGGAGAATTCAACGCATGTATCAAGAGACCCGGGGTACACAGAGCCTTCAGCCTTTCTGAGCTTCTCCATGGGTGGGGCTACAAACTGTTTGCTTGGAGCTGTCATGGTTAGGCACTTTTGCAGTGGAAGCATCCGTTCTTTCCACCTGGAGGCCCTCAGTAGATGCCTCAGCTGAGACAGCAGGGGTCAGAGGTTGATTTCCTTTCAGATTGACTGGTTTGATCTCCTTGTTTTATAAAGGACTCAAGAATCTTCTCAAGCACCACAGTTCAAAAGCTCACTTTTTGGCATTCACCGTTTATTTTTTAATTTAAATTTATTTACTTTTATTGGAGGCTAATTACTTTACAATATTGTATTGGTTTTGCCATACATCAACATGAATCCGCCACGGGTGTACACGTGTTCCTCATCCTGAACCCCCTCCCACGTCCCTCCCGGTACCATCCCTCTGGGTCATCCCAGTGCAACAGCCCCAAGCATCCTGTATCATTCTTCAAACCCGGACTGGTGATTAGTTTCTTGTATGGTATTATACATGTGTCATTTCCATTATCCTAAATCATACCACCCTCTCCCTTTCCCTCAGAATCCAAAAGATTGTTCTATACATCTGTATCTCTTTTGCTGTCTCTCATACAGTGTTACCATTACCATCTATCTAAATTCCATATATATGTGTTAGTGTACTGTATTGGTGTTTTTCTTTGTGGCTTACTTCACTCTGTATAATAGGCTCCAGTTTCATCCATCTCATTAGAACTGATTCAAATGTATTTTTTTAATGGCTGAGTAGTACTCCATTGTCTACATGTACCACAGCTTTTTTATCCATTCATCTGCTGAAGGAAATCTAGGTTGCTTCCATGTCCTGGCTATTACAAACAGTGCTGCGATGAACATTGGAGTACACGTGTCTCTTTCAATTCTGATTTCCTTGGTATGTATACCCAGTAGTGGGATTTCTGGGTCATAAGGCAGTTCTATTTCCAGATTTTTAAGGAATCTTCTTAGGGGCTCTACTTGTTTGCATTCCCACCAACAGTTTAAGAGGGTTCCCCTTTCTCCACACCCTCTCCAGCATTTATTGCTTTTAGACTTTTGGATTGCAGCCACTCTGACTGGCGTGAAATGGTACTTCATAGTGGTTTTGTCCAGATCGTGCATCTGTACCTGATTACTGGAAAAACCATAGCTTTGACACTACAGACCTCTGTAGCATAGTGAGTCTCCAAATTTAATACACTGCGCAGGTTTTTCATAGCCTTTATTCCTCCCAAGGAGCAAGTGTCTTTTAATTTTGTGGCTGCAGTCAAGGTCCATAGTGATTTTGGAGCCCAAGAAAATAAAATCTGCCACTGTTTCCACTTTTCTCTCATCTATATGCCATGAAGGGGTGGGACTGGATGCCATGAATGTTGAGTATCTTTTTGTGAATAGTTTTTGAATGTTGAGTTTAAGCTAGTTTTTTCATCTCTTCTCATTGAGAGGATCTTTAGCTCTTTTTTGCTTTTTGCTGTTAGGGCAGTGTCATCTTCATATTTGTGGATGTTGATACTTCTCCCAGAAATCTTGATTCCAGCTTCAGATTTATCCAGACCAGCATATTGAATAATGTGTTCCACATATAAGTTAAATAACCAGAGTGACAATGTATACCTTGACACGGTCCTTTCCCAATTTTAAATCTTTCAATTGTTCCGTGCCTGATTCTAACTGCTGCTTTTTGACTTACACACAGTCCTGTTAGGAGAAAGGTAAGGTGATCTGGTACTCCCATTTTCTTAAGAAGTTTCCACAGTTTGTTGTGGTCCACACAGTGAAAGGCTTTAGCATACTCAGTGAATCAGATGGAAATGTTTTTCTGGGATTTCGTTGCTTTCTCTATGATCCAATGGATGTTGGTAATTTGATCTCTGCTTCCTCAAACCAGTTTGTATATCTAGAAGTTCTCAGTTCATGTACTGTTGAAACTTAGCTTGAAGGATATTGAGCATTACCTTGCTAGCAAGTGAGATGAGCACAATGGCATGATAGGTTGAACATTCTTTGGAATTGCCTTTCTTTTGGATTGGAATGAAAACAAACCTTTTTCAGCACTGTGACCACTGATGACTATTCCAAATTTGCTGACATATTGAATGCATCACTTTTACAGCCTCATTATTTAGGAATTAAAACAGCTCAGCTGGAATTTCATTACTTTCCCTAGCTTTTCTTGTAGTGATGCTTCCTAAAGCCCACTTGACTTCATACTCCAGTATACCTGGCTTTATGTGAGTGACCCCAGCATCATCCCTATCCGGGTCATTATGACAACTTTTGTATAGTTCTTCTGTGCATTCTTGTCACCTCTTCTTAATCTCATCTGCTTCTGTTAGGTCTTTGACTTTTCTGTCCTTTATTGTGCCCATCTTTGCATGAAATGTTCCTCTGTTATCACCACTTTTCTTGAAGAGCTCTATATTCTTTACAATTCCATTCTTTTCTTCTAATTCTTACACTATTCACTTATGAATACTTTCGTATCTCTTCTTGCTATTCTCTGGAAGTCTGCATTCTATTGGGTATATCTTTCCCTTTCTCCTTTGCCTTTCACTTCTCTTATTTTCTCAGCTATTTTTAAAGAGTCCTCAGGCAACCACTTTGCCTTCTCACATTTGTTTTTCTTGAGGATGGTTTTGATGGCCTCCTCTCATACAATGTTACAAAACTCCATCCATAGTTCTTCAGGCTAACAGACCTAATCCCTTGAATCTATTTCTCATCTCCATATCCATAAGGGATATGATTTAGGTCATAGCTGAATGTTCTAGTGGTTTTCCTTACTTTCTTCAATTTAAACGTGAATATTGTTTGCTTTTGCTTAATCATTGTTGCCAGATCACCACCCACCACTCCCAGTGGGTGTGGGGCAAAAACACACAATTTGAGGACTGGTACCCTGGGTTTGTGCTTGGCATTTCACATGCTTAGCTATGTGAGCTTGATCAAGTCTCCTAACCTCAGTTTTCTCATCTGGAAAATGGGCACCAGGATGATAATTCCACCTTCTAGATTGCATGTGTGCCTGCAAAGAGCAAGTGGCCCTGAGAGGGCTTTCTGCGTTCCTGAGTATGAAACACATATGAATTATTCTGCCACCTGGGAGAAGGAAGTCTTCTGTTTAGAGGTTATGATTGCCATCCCCAAGGCTAAATATTGATTCAAGCCAATAGATGTTCAGACATCTATTTCGGAACCCTGACCCAGAACTCTGACTGAGCCGATGCTTCTGTTTTCTGGGCTCCCACAAGAACTAATGATTACTGGCTCAGATTATTCCCTTCCTCAGCCTTACCAGTCAGCCTTTCCTTGTCGACTACTTCTCCCCTGAAATCACACTGCAAGGAGAGTCATAAAGGCTCTTGGTCTCTTGTCAGTTTCCCACATCTCCAGCATAGCAACAAGTAGCTGTTATGGCTACTTGTCATAGCAACAACTATGGCAACCTGTACAGTCCAATCTCAGCCTGTTAAATGAATCTTTCCTCATTTAGCCCCTCATGGTAACATATTAAGAAGAGGTTGAAAGAATACATAGAAGAACTGCTCAAAAAAAGATATTAATGACCCAGATAACTATGAAGGTGTGATCACTCACCTAGAGCTAGACAACCCTGAAATGCGACGTCAAATGGATCTTCAGAAGCATCACTAGGAGCAAAACTAGTGGAGGTGATGGCATTGCAGTAGAGTTATATCAGATCCTAAAAGTTGATGCTGTTAAAGTGCTGCACTCAATACACCAGCACATGTGGAAAACTCAGCAGTGGCCACACGACTGAAAAGGTCGTTTTCCTTGCAATCCCCAAAAAAGGTGATTTCAAAGAATGTTCAGCTACCACACAGTTGCACTCTTCTCACATGCTACCAAAGTAATTTCTCCAAGCAAGTCTTCAACAGTACGTGAACTGTGAAATTGCATATGTTCACGCTGATTTTAGAAAAGGCAGAGGAACCAGAGATCAAATTGTCAACATTCGTTGGATCATAGAAAAAGCAAGAGATTTCTAGAAAAACACATACTTTTGCTTTATTGACCATGCAAAAACGTTTGACTGTGTGGATCACAACAAACTGTGGAAAACTTACAGAGATGGGAATACCAGACCATCTTACCTGTCTTCTGAGAAATCTGTGTGCAGGTCAAGGAGCAACAGTTAGAAGTGAACATGGAACAGCAGACTGCTTCCAAATCGAGAAAGGAGTATGTAAAGGCTGTATATTGTCAGCTTGCTTATTTAACTTATATGCAGAGTACATCAGGTGAAATGCCCAACTGGATGAAGCAAAAGCTGGAATCAAGATTGCTGGGAGAAATATCAAATAGTCTCAGATAGGTAGAAGATACCACCCTCATGGCAGAAGTTGAAGAGGAACTAAAGAGCCTCTTGATAAAATTGAAATAGGAGAGTGAAACATCTGGTTTAAACTTCACATTCAGAAAATGAAGATCATGGCATTTGGTCCCATCACTTCATTGCAAATAGATGGAACAATGGAAACAGTGAGAGACTTTATTTGAGGGGGGGGCTCCAAAATCACTGCAGATGATGACTGCAGCCATGAAATTAAACGATGCTTGCTCTTTTGAGGAAAAACTATAACAAACCTATACAAATTTTTTAAAAGTAGAGACATTACTTTGCTAAAAAAGTTCAGTATATTCAAAGCCATGATTTTTCCAGTTGTCATGTATGGATGTGACAGTTGCACCATAGAGAATGGTGAGCAATGGAGAACTGATGGTTTTGAACTATGGTGTTGGACAAGACTCTTGAGAGTGCCTTGGACTGCAAGAAGATCCACCCAGTCATCCTAAAGGAAATCAAACCTGAATATTCATTGGAAAGACTGATGCTTAAATTGAACCTCCAATACTTTGGCCAACTGATGTGATGAACTGACTCATTAGAAAAAAAACCCTGTTACTGGGAAAGATTGAAGGCAGGAGGAGAAGAGGATGACAGAGGATGAGATGGTTGGATGGAATCACCAACTCAATTGACATGAGTTTGCCCAAGCTTCAGGAGTTGGTGAAGAACAGCTAGCCCTGACGTGTTGCAGTCCATGGGGTTTCAGAGTCAGACATGACTGAGCAACTGAACTGAACTGAACATACCACATAGTAAATATTATTTGTAATTGGCATGTTTCTCCAGCAAGACTGAGGCTCCCTAAGGCCCGAACACATATCCCCAGTTAAGTTTGCACCCATGCACAGAAGTCAGTGCCTAGCATTCACAAGGCATTCAGTGAGTTCTGATTGCAGGGGACCTCCATTTTAGTCGACATAAAGGATTAAAGAAGATATTTATCCTTCTATCTCAAATAACTCCAAAGTAGAAAAGACAAATGAAAGAGCACTGTTTTACATCAAACATCTAACAGCAGAGAGTGGGTGCCTGAGGCGAGGAGCAAGCAAGGAGAGTTCTATAATTGCCTCAACTTTAGAAATAGTTTCCAACACATACATGAAACGTGTACCTAGGCAGAGACAAACAGTCTTCCCAAGAAGAGAGATTTATGACTCTATATGGTTAGAGTTCAAAGGAGAGAGCTACATACAGAGAACTGTGGGAAGGTACAGGTGATACCCTTCCAGGTTTCAGCAGAGTTGATAATACTGGTCTGAATTATAGGGAACAATCCTTGAGTCTCAAATTGCAGCAAGTCAAATTGTGTCCCCACTCACCAGCGTAGAAATAACTCATTTTTAAATATAAATTTATTTATTTTAATTGGAGGCTAATTACTTTACAATATTATATTGGTTTTGCCATACAATGACATGAATCCACCACGGGTGTACACGTGTTCCCCATCCTCTACCCCTCTCCCACCTCTCTCCCCATACCATCCCTCTGGGTTAGCCTAGTGCACCATCCCTGAGCATCCTGTTCAGTTCAGTTCAGTTCAGTCACTCAGTCGTGTCCGACTCTTTGGGACCCCAAGAATCGCAGCACACCAGGCCTTCTTGTCCATCACCAACTCCCAGAGTTCACTCAGACTCATGTCCATCGAGTCAGTGATGCCATCCAGCCATCTCATCCTCTGTCGTCCCCTTCTCCTCCTCCCCCCAATCCCTCCCAGCATCAGAGTCTTTTCCAATGAGTCAACTCTTCTCATGAGGTGGACAAAGTACTGGAGTTTCAGCTTTAGCATCATTCCTTCCAAAGAAAACCCAGGGCTGATCTCCCTCAGAATGGACTGGTTGGATCTCCTTGCAGTCCAAGGGACTCTCAAGAGTCTTCTCCAACACCACAGTTCAAAAGCATCAATTCTTCGACACTCAGCCTTCTTCACAGTCCAACTCTCACATCCATACATGACTACTGGAAAAACCATAGCCTTCTCAAGAGGGGGCAGATAAATTGACAAGACTTATATCTCTTCAACACTAGATATACTTGGCATACACAGACAATATTAGACATTCATGTTTGATTTTCATGGTTCAATCTCCTCTATCTTCTCCTCTCTTGCTCATCCTGGGCAACAGGGAATGCTCCTCTAAACCACAGCTCAATCACTATACACAAATCCGGATGATATTTGCTGAGTCTTTCACATAAACCAGTGAAAACTTGTTTCCTCCTATTTCACACTCTTGGCTCTTTACCTTCTGGGATTCTGGTCCTCTGTCACTTGCAGTCATGTTCCCATACACTGGGCCTCAATTACACCCAATGAAATTCCTATGCAGAGTGGCCATAATACATGCAAAAGGGAAAGAACAGGCAGCTCTTTTCTCTCCTCTCTTGTTCCTTCACTACATACATTCACTGAACACCTGTCCAGCAAGTCTGTTACATACAAACGTTCAAGCTGACAACTTCCAAACATGTAAAAGTGCATTTGTATGTGCAATCACATCAGTTAGTTCACAGATCTGACACACATTGTCGTGGGCATATCAAAGACAAGTTGGTGTGCATTTGTGTACTTTACTGTACAGAACTGTATGGAGTACAATAGTGCAGGACTTTTATTTCAAGCGTATGCTGTCTGAAAGGAAGCATAAATGCAGTGGTAATGCAGACAGTACTACTATTCTATTTAAAGGTGTGCTTAGTTGCTCAGCTGTGTCTGAATTTTCAACACATGGACTGCAGTCCGCCAGGCTCTGCTTGCCATGGGGATTCTCCAGACAAGAATACTGGAGTGGGTTCCCATGCCCTGTCCAGGTACTGCAATATTAAAAATGTTTCTTTTATTGTGTTTGTTTTTTATGTATTACTTGTGTGAAAAGTATCATAAAGCTATGAAACTACAGTAATATATAGCCAATTGTCTTAGTTGGCTGCCTAAGTAATTTTGCTGGATTTATGAAGAAATTGGGATTTTTGAACACTCTTTTCAAATGTAGCTTGTTCATATACGGGGGACTTACTGTTCTGCTAAGACCTGTGGATCCAAAAGTGAACGCATACTCTCCAGGTCCAAGGAAGTCACATTCTTTGTTGGGATTTTAGAGGAAACATGAGATCTCCATAACTCTAATAGTTTCAGTATTTTCAAAAGACCTTGATCAGGACAAACAAATACTAAAGTAGAAATAGTTATTGTGTTTCTACCCACTTCTAGAAAGTGTTGCTAAGTTCTCAATACTGGATCTTATAACACTGGTGGATTAGATGGAGAAGTGATGTGAACAGAAATAAGGAAGGTGAGACAGGTAGGTCAGAATGTAAGGTAACAAAGACAAGGTATTTAGAAGCTGAAGAATTGAGAGAGATTTGGGACCTGAGTTGGAAAAGCAGTTTTCAGAACAAATTGGGTCATGCAGTATGTGTAATCCTCACTTCAGTCCTTAGAAGATCTCTACTGACAAGTCTGCCTCTATTTTCTGGAGCACAGTTCAGATCCATCTAGTTGTTTCTCATTGCTGCTCCTTTCTCTTGGTTCCCACACTCTGCCCAGCCGTTTAGCCTATTCCATTCTTTTTGTTGCTGTTGTTCTTTAAGGCAGGCGCTGCAGGCTACCTACAAAATGATCGATTCTCTGCTTCTCTTTCAAAAGTGAAAATAATTTGTTTTATAGCCATGAGCCCAGTAGCTATGGGATGTCATATTCTGCCCATCTGTGTTCTTAGTCATGACAGGTGACTTAGAGATGCAAGCAGATCTGTAAGAGGGATTTCTTGGAAGACTGCTTTCAAGGACCTGATTTAGCTGAGAGATGGGACTCTTCCCTTCCCCACCTACTTCCTAACTGTTGTCTGGATTTTAGTTGTGATGGCTGGAACTCCTGCAGTTGTATTGGACAATCATGTAACCGTGGGGATAGATAGCACCCAAGCCCTGGCTGGCCCAGCTCCAGCTTTGTTTCAGTGGGAGAGAAAAATCAAGTTTATCTTGCTAAAGTTATAGTTGTTTTAGTTTTACACAATGTGCATCCAAACTTAATCCTGATACTACTATGTGTTTAATACGATGTAGCCTTATTATTTTGTTGGGTTTAGTGAATATATTTATATTTTACATTTCTCTAAATTTTATTTTATAAATTGATTCATCAACCATTATACCTAAATTGTATAAATGCAAAGTTATTATTTTAACCATGCTTTCCTTTAGATTTTGCATTTTTATACTTTCTTTTCTTCTTTCCTTTACTGTTTTCTTCATATTTGTACAGCCAGGGACATGTCCTCTCTTATAACCTCATCCATATCCATATCTGCATGCCAAAACAGACTGAGAGCTGTGTGGAGAGAACCAAAGAAGAATGAATTACAGGGACATGAATGAAGGGTGTTGGCCCTTGCTACTCATCATGAATGTTCTTCAGAAGGATGACATTCCCCTGCCCTTCTGTGTGCCCACCACCTCCAGGTTTGCCATGATCATGGAAGATTCTTTGGCCAGTGGAATTTGAGTAAAGGTGATATCTCACTTCCAAATGGAAGTATTTTCTGTCCCACTAGCTAGAATGCACATGTAATGACAGGAACCTGGAGCAGACATGTTAGACCAGAGGTAAGTAGTACAGGCGGAAATGTGGCAAGAAAGATGTGGGCCCTCATCTGTGTGGAGAGACCTGCACTAAGATTATATGAAAGAGAATTGAAATTGTGTTGTATTTGAGACAATGTTATTTAGGGTTTGATTACAGTCGTTGAACCTATAACCTAACACTCAGAATAGCTGATCTTTGTGTTAGCCTTTTCTTGACATGAGGGTCTGAATGAGACAATATGTACTGACGTATACTTAGAAGTGAGTCAAGTGACAGCCCTGCCCTCTCGGACCTGTGCTCTAGTGTGGGATTCAGAAACCCCAAGCAAGAACAAAGCTACATGTTAGGAGAGCTTCAAGATCCTGTAGGAACCCTTGGGAGGGGAACCTCAATCAGTCCTGATCTCAGGAGGTTGCTTGAAGCAGTGAAAACCCTTGATCAGTCTCCTCATAAATAGGCCATGGTGTCAAGTTTCATGTAAAAGTGGTTTATTTGAAATTCCTTCCAGAGTGTTTTCCCTTTTGATCCAGTGGTTAAGATATGCGTTTGAGACCTAGTTTGGGAAGATTGCAACTGCCCCAGGGCGACTAAGCTGGTGGGCCATAACTACTGAGCCTGAGTGCCCTAGAGCCTGTGATCTACATCAGGAGAAGCACAGGACTGTAAAGCCAGTGCACTGAAATTACAGAGTAGCCCCTGCTCCCTGCAAATAGAGAAGTCTTGAGCAGCAATGAAGACCTGCTGCTTCTGCTAAGTACTTCAGTCATGTCTGACTCTGAGTGACACCACAGACGGCAGCCCATCAGGCTTCCCTGTCCCTAGGATTCTCCTAGCAAGAACAGTGGAGTGGGTTGCCATTTCCTTCTCCAATGAATGAAAGTAAAAAGTGAAAGTGAAGTCATTCAGTCCTGTCTGAGCCTCAGTGACCCCATGGACTGCAGCCTTCCAGGCTCCTCTGTTCATGGGATTTTCCAGGCAAGAGTACTGGAGTGGGTGCCATTGCCTTCTCTGCAATGAAGACTAGTGCTGCCAAAATTAAAAAAAAAAAAAAATTCTCCCAGAGAAACCAGTGAGGTCTCAGGGGAAGCAGAACATGAAAAAGGATGAAACCAGTCTGGGTCTGATTTCATACAAGTCATGGAGAGGGAAGCTACAGTCTGTTTTCACAGGGAACTTGGGATGTAAGTTGTGCCTCAAATGTGTCCCAACCCAAGGCTAGGGAGCTGGGATTTCACTCTCCCACTAGCGCCTCCCTCTCATCCTTCAACTAACACCCAGCTGGATGTCTCTAAGACCTTGTATTAGATCCTCCAAAGACAAATCAAAGGTGATGCTAGAAGCAAAAAACATCAAAGCTCAGGAAAATGCAACCTCAGATAATGTCTAGATTTCTGCACCCATTCTGCCTTCTCCAACATCATATCTGAAATCCTGTGAGTCTAAAGAACTCCATGGGTCTACACACATAAGCATTTTAAAAAAATCAGGTTTTAATTTATATAGGAGTGTAGTTGATTTACAGCATTGTAATAATATTAGTTGTATGGGAAATTAATTCCCTTATACATACACATGTACCCATTGTTTCTTAGATTCTTTTCCCACACAGGATATTACAGACTATTGAGCAGAATTCCTATGCTGTACAGTAGGTCTTTGTCAGTGATCTATTAAATAAAGTAGTATACATATATTAATCTCAAACTCTCAATTTCTCCTTCTCCCACCTTTCCACTTTGTTAACTATAATTATTGTTTTGATGGAGGGAAGTGTCTAGGCACTTTTGGATGAGGGTCTGTGCTTGTGAGAGTGCAGTGGACAGGGAAAGCAAGCCTGAGAGAGACTCCTTTGAGATGATGGTAAATGTTGAGAAGGACTAGCAGTGCAAAAAGCTGAGAGAAAAGCATTCTAGATGTGGGAAATAGTCCCCGCTAAGGACCAAGGTAACAAAGTTTAATAAATGGCTAGCCTTCCACTGCCAATCTTGTTTCCATGCTTGGAACTTGGTCTACAGGTCGACCACCATGAACTCATCCCATGCTTCAGTTGTGAGTTAGCAGCAATGAGCCATGTCAGCCTTCCCAAGAAGGGAGAACCTGGGGCTATCACGAGTATGAATATGCTCTGGACTCAGGGATGTGCCCACAAACTGGTTATCTCCAGGAGCATCAGGTGCCAGGGGCACCACCAATGCTCTGACTATCTCCATGTACTTTTTCTCAGGAGTAGAAATGCCAAGGAACCAATAGAGCAAAGAAACAAGTAATGACTCTTGTTTCATCTTGCTCGATGTGATTCCCACAGGCCTTTGACCACACTGCTCTCTGACCAAAAACTCTTTCCTCTATTCCTTCGTCAAAGGTGGCATGTGAATAACATCAGCACATGACTGTGAAGCCTGGTTGCTGGAAGTCAATTCACAGTCAGCTGGGACCCACCGATGTCCAGGCTTGTCCTGTGTTTCTGTCCTTTTTCTCCAACCAGATTCATAAAGCAAAGTCCCTACAAAATATAAGGGTGATTGTAATTCTCTCAAGGCCTTTGAATCTCCAAGGTCTATTTGGTGCATCAAAGAGGAAACACATCCCCTGCATCCAGGGGCACATATCTAAGTTGCCAGAAGGCTGAGAAGAGAATGCTTCTCACTGTGAATGGGGAGATTCATGATACCCAGTCACCCAAGGGTCTGTCTTGTGTGAAGGAGGAGCGGGAGATCTGGGGGTCTGAGGTCGGAGTGAGTCAGTCACCACCTGCATAACTGCCTCCTAGGGTCACTACAGCTGGGGCTTTCCCACTGTGCCTGGACCCCAGAAGAAACAGCCCTGAATATTGTTTTCCTGCTGCTACATGGAGGTAGGTCTGCTGATAAAATCAGAACCAGATTTGAGGGTCAACGGGAAAAAAAACTTCCACTCTGGTGCTTGCAGACATCTGAGAGCTACCCAGTAGTGGATGCAATTGAGCTTTCTCACATTATTCCCTTCCTGGAAGTCTCCTAGCCTGGGAACCAGAGTTCCTGGGTCCCAAGTCTTCACTGACTTACCTGCAGCTAAGGTGAGTCATAACCCCCAGGGTTCAGTTTCCCATCTCTTGGATGAGGGAGACTGGACTTGCTCCAGAACATTTGCTCCAGACTGAGGCTCACTTCCAATCAGTGGACACGTGGATCAGAAGTTTCTGTTGCTGACGATGCTGAAGCTGCCTTTGATGGGCAGGGGGATGTAACTGTCTGGTGATGTACACGGGTCTTGGGCTCAGGACTGGGAGTGGTAGACCACTTGGCACACAGCTGGTGTGACACCAAGGACCTTAGAGGCCTTGCCCTCTGGAACTTACCATCATTTGGGTTCTGTGGGATGAGATTAGATAGTTATGTCAGAAGTTACTAATGGGTAAGCTTGTAGATTTCTCAGCAGAAAGCCAAATTAGGTTGATGGATCAACTCTCCAAAAAAAAAACTCTGAGAACTAGATATGCCAGGACTCTTAGACAAGTTTTGTATATTTTGAATACCATTTAAAGAAGGTCATCTTTTGTTTGACCTGCCATTAGAGTGGAATCAAAGGGCCTCTGGGGGAGGCTGTCCCTCTCCCTGTGACTCATTAACAATGAGTACAGCTCTCTCCCCTCCACCTCTGGAGCTGGAATTCCAGCAGAAGGACGTGACCTCCAAGTTTAACCAGAAGACTCAAGAAGGTCTGGCCCTCAGGTAGGCACTATTCTTTTTGCAGTGCTTCTTCCTTCCCTCCTGGGTCCTGCGCAAGCTGCTCATCTCCTCATTACTGGGTTCTGAATTCCTCCTCCCTTCACTTGTAGCTATCTAGGCAGTACCACTTATGGATCCATCCCTATCCAGGCCCAATCCCTCACCTGAAAATGGCAATAAAGAAGGAAAAACCAAGACGGTCTTCACAGTTAATTCTTTCTAAAACTGTCTTCGTTCCTTCTGCTTCCAGACCATGCTCTGAATCATCAATATCTCCAGCTAGATGACTCAGCTTAGCAGAGTGATGGAAATGCAGATGGGGGAGGTGGGCGATAAGGGTGTCAGGTGTGGGGGACAGATTTCAGATGACAAGTGATGAGTTGGAGAAAGGAGCATGTTGTCCTCCAACCACTCATTTATTTGGGACCTGCCTGAATCTGTTATCTTGGGATTCTCAGGGTATCTTTAAGACAGAATCTTCAAAATGGACTTTCTATAAACTTCTTATTGCAAAACAATTTCAAACATAAACATAAACATAAATATAAGAAAGAAGAATGTCATGAACCCTATATTTCATCATTCGGCATCAATAACTACAAAACTAACCTCATAGTCCCACTGGTTGTCATAAACTGGAGACTATGCAACATCAAGGTGGTGACCAATTGAATTCCCAGTGGAGACATTCTAGACTTGCATCAGTCTTTATCTTCTTGCTATGTTCTCACATGTGGTGGTTAAAGGGAAAGAAGAAGAGGGAGAATAAGAGCGAAAAAGAGGGAGAGGCTAATCCCATCATGAGGGACCATCATCAAAACTCCATGTCAATCTGAGTACCTCCCAAAGGCCTTACTTCCTAATACCATCACATTGGGAATCAAGGGTGGACACAATTCAATCCGTAGCAGCTATGCAGAGCATAGCAGCTCTCTGTTTTTAAATCAAGACAGACCGTCATTTCATCCTATCTTTTATTCCTTATTCATTTTTCCTGAAGTGTTTTAGAGACAAGATGAACACTTCACAAAATGTACATAATGAGTATTCATGGTAGAATGATAGGACATGAAAAAATGCACTTTTGTCCCAATAAAATGAATATTTAATATCCAGCCCATGTACAAATTTCCTTGATTCTCGAAAAGTAGATGTCTTTTTGCAGTTTATTGAAAGAATATAGTCCTATTTGATCTTGGTTGTTTTCCTTTAGGACTAAATAAGTGTTCCTCTTCCAATTTTAACGCCATTTATTTGTTCAGAAATGGGGAGGAAGAAGGGTGGTTTGTCCTACAGAATGTACCACTATTAGTTTTAGAGCAGGAGTCCACAATACCAGCATAGTGGGTCAGGACCAGTACCAGTCCTTGGTCTATTAGGAACCAGACCTCCACAGAAGGAGATGAGCTGCAAGCCAGTGAGTTAGGCTTCATCTGTATTATAGCTGCTCCCCATCACTCTGTCATCACCCCCAGAAGGGACAGTATAGCTTGTTTTCCAGGAACTGTTTGTATTTACATAATCTATGCTTAATAGAAACAAAAATATCATAAATATTGATGATTATTTTCCTTTCTCAGTGCTCAGAATGGTGAGCACTAGCAGTCTATCACAGTGACAAAATAGATGTCTCCTATTAACATTTGGACACATTCGGCCAGCTTAAAATTACATCTTAAAAAACTAAGATCATGGTATCCAGCCCCATCCTTCATGGCAAATAGGAGAAAAGGTGGAAGCAGTAATATATTTCTTCATCTTAGCCTCTAAAACCCCTGTGGATGGTGCCTGCAGCCATGAAATCAGAAGACATTTACTTCTTGGCAGGAAACCTATGACAAACATGAACAGTGTGATGAGAAGCAGAACCATCATTCTGCCCCAAAAAACTGGTAGGTGTTTGGCCTTTTCATTTGGATTCCAAACTTTCTCTCCAGTCCCCACTGGTCTTTGAAGTCCCTCAGCTTTCTGGTCCTTCACGATTTCCTAGATTATTTTGAGTATTTCTTTACCGAGTCCTGAAATCATCCATCTCTTTAAGATCGTCTGATGTGAAATGTATTTAGAAGCTACATTTTAGACCTCAGAATAGTCACTGTTACCAAGTTGTCACTGCTTCTAGGCTTTACAGTGGTCGGAGGAGGAAGTACATCTTTTCCTTAAAAATTAAAATAAAAAGGAATATAAATAATTGGTACAAACTTATGCTTTCAGTTCAAGATTTAAGATAACAGGGTTTGAATTAAACTTCTATGTATTATGTGTAACCTCTTTTTCTAGCCACTGAAAGACTTACTTCAGAACATTAGTTTTAATTATGATCTTGCTTTTATCTGTTAACATACATATGATTCTGTCACAATAACTAAAACAATATCAGGGACAATGAGTTGTTGAATTATTGCTCTCCTCAGCTGTGATGGTGGTGCAGATGCATGGCTGCTGCAACGGAAGTGCAGAAGCGTGGTGGAGAAACTACCCCACATCCAAATCAGAGGAGGCAGCCAAGAGGAGCTACCCCTACTTTCAAGGTAAGGAGCAGTGGCTGCACTTTGCTGGAGCAGCTGTGAAGAGATACCCCACGTCCAAGGTAAGAGAAACCCAAGTAAGATGGTAGGCACTGAGACAGGGCATCAGAGGGTAGACAAACTGAAACCACAATCACAGACAACTAGCCAATCTGTCACACGGATCACAGCCTTGTCTAACTCAATGAAACTAAGGCATGCCATGTGGGGTCACCCAAGCTGGACGGGTCATGGTGGAGAGGTCTCATAGAATGTGGTCGACTAGAAAAGGGAATGGAAAACCGCTTCAGTATTCTTGCCTTGAGAACCCCATGAACAGTATGATAAGACAAAAAGATAGGACACTGAACAATGAACTCCCCAGGTCAGTAGGTACCCAATATGCTATTGGAGATCAGTGGAGAAATAACTTCAGAAAGAAGGGATGGAGCCAAAGCAAAGACAACACCCAGTTATGGGTAGGACTTGTGATAGAAGCAAGATTCCATGCTGTAGAGAGCATAGGAGCCTGGATTGTTAGGTCCATGAATCAAGGCAAATTGGAAGTGGTCAAACAGGAGACGACAAGAGTGAACATAGACATTCTAGGAATCAGCGAACTAAGATGGACTGGAATGAGTGAGTGTAACTCAAATGACCACAATGTTTACTTCTTTGGGCAGGAATCCTTTAGAAGAAATGGAGTTTACATCATAGTCAACAAAAGATTCTGAAATGCAGTACTTGGATGCAGTCTCAAAAATAACAGTATGATCTCTGTTTCCAAGGCAAACCATTCAATATCATGGTAACCCAAGTCTATGCCCCGATCAGTAATGCTGAAGAAGCTGAAGTTGAACAGTTCTATGAAGACCTTAAAGACCTTCTAGAAGTAACACCCAAAAAAGGTGTCATTTTCAATATAGGGGACTGGAATGCCAAAGTAGGAGTCAGGAAACACCAGAAGTAACACGCAAATTTGGCCTTGGAGTACAGAATGAAACAGGGAAAGGGCTAATAGAGTTCTGTCAAGAGAACGCACTGGTCATAGCAAACACCCTCTTCCAACAACAAAAGAGAAGACTCTACACATGGACATTACCAGATGGTCAACACCAAAATCAGATTGATTATATTCCTTGCAGCCAAAGATGGAGAAGCTCTATACAGTCAGCAAAAACAGGACAGGGAGCTGATGGTGGCTCAGATCATGAACACCTTATTGCCAAATTCAGACTGAAATTGAAGAAAGTGGAGAAAAGCACTAGACCATTGAGGTATGACCTAAATCAAATGCCTTAGGACTATACAGTGGAAGTGAGAAATAGATTTATGGGAGAAGATCTAATAGACAGAGTGCCTGATGACCTATGGATGGAGATTCGTGACATTGTATAGGAGACAGGAATCAAGACCATCCCCAAGAAAAACAAATACAAAAAACCAAAATGGCTGTCTGAGGAGGCCTTACAAAGAGCTGTGAAAAGAAGGGAAGCAAAAAGCAAAGGACAAAAGCAAATATATACTCATTTCAATGCAGAGTTCCAAAGAATAGCAGGGCAAGATAAGAAAGCCTTCCTCAGTGATCAATGCAAAGAAATAGAGAAAAATAATAGAATGGGAAAGACTAGAGACCTCTTCAAGAAAATTAGAGATACCAAGGGAATATAGTTGTTGAATATAGTGTCAGGTTTCTTTCCTTTTTTCTTTTGGTTTTCTTTGGTTTTGCTTTTGTGCTGGGGTCCAGCCCCAGTGGATCCAGGGAATTTGAAGCGAGGATGGCGTTGGCGGGGAAAACTTATGTATTTATAGATATAAGATTAGATTAAAAAGAAATAGTGTAGTAGGAAAATTAAGTAGAGATAAGAGGCTGAATAACTTGGTTTACGGGGAAGGCCAATAAAGTTCCAGACAAGGAGCTTGCACCATCTACGTTAGGCCACCAGCGCCTACTTGAATATTGAAGGGTGCCCCGCCTTAGGCTCCCTTTTGCGTGGGTCTTAAAGCCAGGGCAAGTAAGTAGACTTGGTGAGCCGCCCTGTTCCAGATGGGAATTTAGCCTGAAATTAGAGTAAAGAAGAGACACGGGGGAAACCAGTCCTTCCAACGACTGGCTCCGGCTTCTATTGTTCAGAAGGCCTTATATACCTTTTTGATTGTACATAGAGATCGATGGGTAATACAAAATTATGCAGAGTTAGCAGTCCAGACTTTTATCTAAACCAGGCTTTTCTCTCTGCATACCTGATTGTATACACAAGTCTTAGGTAATTTACATCATCTTCCTGCCAAAAGGGCCAATTAACATTTTAAAGCCTTTTTTCTGATAAGGGTTTGTCAACCAGAAGACTTATTTGTGTTGATCTTCCCGAAGTCTGGTGCCACTCTTCAGAAAGCACTAAATAAAGTTACATTCTTACATAGCAAGGACACAAGAGGAGTGCAGTGATATATAACAAAGAAAAGTAATTAACTCAAAAGTCTAGTGTTGCTAACATCAAAACTACTATATATCTTTTTCCATATCTTGTTTACATTGATTAACATCCTCCCGGGTGCCTAAAAGATAAAGAATATGGAGGCCTGGCGGCAATCATTGAGTCAACAGTGAAAACCCGTCACCAATATGATTTTTAACTCTTTAGAAAAGGCTCTATATCTTTAAGATGCTTTTAAGCTTTGTGCCTCTCACGGTTGGGGGGGCTGTAAGCAATTCACCAGCTGTAAGAGGTCCGGGGAACCTGTTAGGCAAGCTAGAGAACTATCAGAGGAGGTTTAACTGAAACATCCCTTTCAAATGCAGAAGACTAAAGCTTAGAGATAACTTTTTCCAGAGTATATCAGAAGAGTAGAGAAGCAGAGTACAAAAGCCAGCAGATTTTTAGTTTTTGGGGTACATGCCTGGGAAATACCAGGGGGAAAACCTGAGATCTGACTAGACCTTGCACATCAGATCTCTGCTGCATGACCTTGTCACAGGTGGAATTCCTCAAGCTGGCTCCTGGCACTTTTGATGGGCAGTATTTTTTTTTTTTTTCCTTAGAAGATATTCCACCCTGAATGTAGAGTCATATGTCTGAATTTTAAAGCCATTTAAGTAATGTGTTGTTATAGGTAGCTAGTCAACAATTTGATAAAATTAGATTTATTAGTCTTTGTTCTCAATTTGTTCAGTTCAGTTCAGTCCTTCAGTTGTGTCCGTCTCTTTGCAGTGTCATAGACTGCAGCATGCCAGGCTTCCTTATCCATCACCAATTCCCAGAGCTTACTCATGCTCATGTCCATCGACTTGGTGATGCTGTCCAACCATCTCATCCTCTGTCTTCCACTTCTCCTCATGCCTTCAACCTTTCTTAATACCAGCATGTTTAGTATGCATTCAGTCTCTTTTAGAATCAACCAACATGAGTTAAATTCCTCTCTGTCCCCACTGCACTCCCAACTCTAGGCCAGAAACAAAAACCTGCAGAGACTGAGGGCTGATACCAGCACATCGCTGTGGAGATTTGTTCACACTTTCTCTTTGGGAAAAAAAGAATTAGTTGCTAACATTAAAATCAGTAGATTGTACATAAATATCCAAACTTCTGATTCTCTTGAAAACATGGCCAACTGACCTGCATTCCAGCATGGGTGAAGTGGAGGAAAGGCTGCTCCCAGTTGGAATCTGTGCTGCCCAGATTCCAACATAGATTCCAGCATGGCCATCTAGTCCTAGTATCATATCTCCTGCCTCCTGGGGCCATGAGCTTGTGAGAACTAGACTTCTAGCTCTCTTAAGATAAAGACTACTTTTGTCTTGATCAACTTTGACTTTGAAGCCTTTAACCCAGAACCTAGCACACAGTACTTCCTTGTACATTTGTTGGATGGTAGAAAATATCTTGTGGATTCATATGACATTTCTTCCAATACAGAAACCATGCAATTGAAGTACTGCTCTGACCTAAATCTTTGATGCAGACTGGCATCATAGGTGCCTCTGATGTCTGCCATTAGACCCACTACCTAAGGTAAGGTGTATTTCCCTGGGCTGTCCCTGAAGTCTTCACTTTGCCACTTGACAACTTATCCTCCTAGCAATCTCCTCTCCAATGAACACAGCAATGAATATCTCATGAAGTGGCTAGGACGATGAAATGAAACCACGCGTGTCGAGCATGGCCCCTAGTATCCATTTTCATGATATTTTTTAGCCATTTTTTCTCCAAGTAGGCAAGGATTTCCATCTTCTTAGATGTCCATGCAGATCAGTTTGATTTTCCAACCAAACTTCAAGGAAGAGATTATGGTTCAATTCTCTGTATTCTGAAAAGCTTCAAAGTCCACTCGCCAAGGCTACTGATGAAGGTAAAGATTTTATCAAGAGCTTTGTGTGTGTGTGTGTGTGTGTGTGTGTGTGTGTGTGTGTTTTTCAGATCCTTTAGTGGTCTAAAGGGGAAAACTAGGGTAGGTCAGAGCATATATAATTAGGGGTTCCTGGTCACCACTACATGCTAAGAACCCAAACTTCCCTGAGTACTTGGAGCCAGTAAAGAAGCATGAAGTGGCTTGTGCTCCTCGGGCTGGTGGCCTTCTCAGAGTGCATAGTCAAGTAAGTATGGGGACTGTATGTCGCATCATATTCTTTTCTCAGACTTTTCTTTTCATCTGATTATTCTTCCAGCCATCGGTTTAGAAGGTAATGGAATATTTCCCTAAGAGTCTTAAAGTTCAACTCTAAATTACTGATAAGTAACTTGCTATAGGAACTGTGGATCCAAAGGTTTTGGTGTATATTTGAGTTGTTCAAATCTTGCAGTCCAGTCATGTCATGACCTACTGAAAATGCAACTCCTTGCAACTGTTCAGTGCACAGTCTATGCAGATGTCGATGTGGTCCTGTGGAATAGCACTTGTTTACATTTTATTCAACATGTCCTTTTTTTTCCCCTGTCTACTTCAGTGTGTTTATGTCTATCTCTGCATCTTTATATCACTGTCATTTATCTCTCCATGTCTTTGGAAGTCACTAGGAGTGTATTTCTCTTCGTTTTGTTTTCTTTTAATTTTTCATTTGACCCTTACTTCCTTCTCAAGCCTCTGAATTTCCCTTATTTGTTCCCTATCTCCTGTATTCTTCTTTCAACTCTCTCTTCTTTATCAATTTGGAGAAAGATACACTGTTTTATATCTGACAAGCAGTGTGACTACAGCCAACTCAGAAATTTCTTGCATTTCAAAATGCTCCCTTGTAAAAGAGGATAAGAGTCCCCCTATATCTCCTTCCTTGAGGTTCTATGAGAAGGAATGAGTGGGATGGCAACATCAATGCTACTGGATGTCATTGCTGAGACTTACTATTTATCAGGTACCTTATATCCATCACTTCACTTATCCCCAAGATATTCTATTTGTAGGGTTTGTATTGTTACATTCCACCATTTTACTGAAGGGAAGATTGAGACACTCATGGTCATATTGTTTACCCAAGATTGCAGAATAGAGCCTATATTCAATCCTATGTCTTTGCCATGGTATATGCATACAATTCTGATAATAATGTGATTCATAAAAAAGATTAGAAAAAACACAGGGCCATAACAATGACAGTTATACCTTCACATTGAGAGCTATTTGTAGCATGTTCTTTGTTTTCTTTGTCAAATGCTTGGTGAAAGAATACCTCTAAGGAGAGTGAAGACCGTGAGAAATGCCGTCAGGGGAAAAAACATGCTGAACAATTTCCTGAAGGAGCATGCTTTCAGACTGTCCCAGATTTCTTTTCGTGGCTCAAATCGTACTCACCCGCTGAGGAATGTCAGGGATGTGAGTATTTGGGGAGGATGGTGCTTCACAGGACCCCTAGTACTCTAGCCGAGCACTGGGACTCATCTGGAAGTGCCTGGTGGGATTTTGGGGTTGGGATTCTTGTAGAAGGCAGAGACACTGGAAAACAGGGACCCCACCCAGAGGAGAAGGCACTCTCATCCTCAACTGTTGGTCTCTGTGACTGGGTCTGGCAATTACCAGGTGGCAGGTAAACATCCATATCTGTGTCAAAGATGTGTCATTAGTTTGAGGGTGATTGTTCCTTCTGAACTAAGAGAGCCACTCAGTTATAAATGAAGAGTGAACCATCACTGATCAAAAGGTATAACCGACTGCAGAGCAATTGTGAATCCCCAGGTAGAGGAATTCAGTTTCCACAGATGCAAGAATGACAGCAGTAAAACGTTACTGAACTTGTATTCTGAGTATGGCCATAACAATCACTGTGGTTCCTGTTTTTAGATTAGAAAGGGGGCTTATTTTGTCTTCAAGATGTCTTCAAAAATGCCCATGCCAGCCTGAGATATAGGCAAAAAGTAAATACATATCAAATGACAGGGTCACCTGTGTACTGTTGATTGGATGTGGTCTGAGTTTAGAGGGAGTGGCTGGGGTTGATCAAGAAGGACCTCCTGGAGAAGCGGGTGCTAAGGCTGGGTTTGAAGAGAAAACAGAGCTTCTTAAATGAAGGTACCAGGATTCCTGGGGTGTCCAGGAGCCCTGGAGGCACAGTGGTTATGCCTCTGGGCTTCCCATGCAGGAGGTACCACTTCAATGCCTGTTCATACAGCCAATATCCTGCATACAATGTAGCACAGGAAAAATATATCAAATGCAGATACACCCGTGACTAAAGCCTGTCAACTGCACGGTCGTTAGAAAGTGATCTCAAGAGATATGTGACACCCAGAGGGAGGCCTCAGTGTGGGAAGAGAGGGCAGCCAGTTCTGCACTAACCCACTCTGTCCTTCTTCCTGTAGATGCTGTACATGGGCAACATCACCATTGGAACACCCCCTCAGGAATTCCAGGTTGTCTTTGACACAGCTTCATCTGACTTGTGGGTGCCCTCTGACTTTTGCACCAGTGCAGCCTGTTGTGAGTACAGATACTCTGTACCTGGACCATCCTTCACTTGCCCTGCCACCGTGTTTCCACGCTTAGCACCAGATGACAGTCATCTCTTGTGTCCACAGCTACACAGGTTATGTTCAGACATCTTCAGTCTTCCACCTTCCACCCTACAAATAAGACCTTCAAGATCATCTATGGATCTGGGAGAATGAAAGGAGTTGTTGTTCATGACACAGTTCGGGTAACAGTGTAACAAATGCTGAGTCAGGACTGACTATGGAGTGATCACTGCTTGAAAACAGATGCAGGACCATCTGACAGGACACTTCCTAGCCTAGCTCCCATAGATATTGGCCATCTTATCCTCAGGATCATGTCTCTGGGGAAGCGATGTCTGTGGTGACACATGAGAAAACAAATTAGCTAATCTAGAGATTGGCTTGAGGCATGGACTTGCAGCTCCTCTGCCCGTGAGCAGTTCAAGGTTCATTTTTCTGGAAGCGAGAAGAAGGGATAAAAGCACCCACTTTCTTATTCATAGACTGTTCCAGGCAATTTCAGGTGATAGCTGGTTTAATCCTGCAACAACCCCACACAGCAGGTGGTCTGATTAATTCATGAGACATATGAGGAAACTGAGGTGCAGACAGCAAGGGCCTTACTGAGGGCACACATGTGGTAAGAGTTGGAGTTAGGCTGTCTTTTCAGGACTGAAGTTGCTGTGGGGTGTTTGGGGACAGGATAAAACTGATCTGGGGACCCTGGGGGCAGTCAAGGCCTTCAGCTATCCAGAGTGGGAAACTGGGGGCCTGAGAAGTCAAGGGGTATGATAAATGAGTTCTCACTCTAGAGGACCCTTGAAAGTCTAATAAACCTATGGCCTGCCTCTCCCAAAGTACTTGAGTAGTTCCTGTCTCTCTCTTTCTCTCTCATACATACTCACAGAAATATACACATGTCCCCAAAAGTTAAATTCCCCAGCAGTAATTTCATAGAACCTTGCAAGCAAGATTGTGTTTTCGGCTTCAGTCTTCCTGGACAGGTGCAGAATCCACAGTACATTGCAGACAATGTGGTCCATTCCTGTCATTAGGCCACACTGATGCCAAAGAGAAGGCTATCTTGCTCTCAGTTGTTTCGTCCATAAGGTGGCACCAATGAGTCCTGACCTGACTCTATTGCCCCACCTATTCAGAAGCCACGAGGCCAATTTGACTCACTCAGGTGGTGTTTTTCAGAGGGGCAGATGTTGTAAAATTCACAGCCTATCTCAAATTGAATCCAAATTTTCCTCCCAGCTTGGTCTAACCATCTGTGGGCCACCGAAGACAGAGCCCCGCTTCAATTCTTCTCTGAGGATCTAATGGCAATGCACCCCATCCCAGTCCTAGCCCCACTTCATGTATCTGTAAGTGCGAACACTCTTTTCTTCCACAGATTGCGGACCTTGTAAGTATTGACCAGCCGTTTGGGCTAAGCGTGGAGGAATATTGGCTTGAGGGCAGAATTTATGATGGTGTCTTGGGCTTGAACTACCCCAACAAATCCTTCTCTGGAGCCATCCCCATCTTTGATAAGCTGAAGAATGAAGGTGCCATTTCTGAGCCTGTTTTTGCCTTCTACTTGAGCAAGTAAGTCTGAAATGGACAATTGTTTTCTTCAAATTACTAGTAAGATGATTTCTGTTGCATGAAAATAATAGAACATTTGATAAAGAAGTATCTTGAGAGATAATCTAACCCAGGATAACTGTGGACCCAGGGCCCAACTGGCTTCACCCCTGGCTTTTATAAATAAAAGTTTATTGGAACACAAGCCTACCCCTGCACTTAAGATTAAGTAACATGGTCTAGGGGGGTGTGTGAGGAGGAAGGCTAATGGAAGGCCACAGGAAACAAGTTGAAGGAAAGGCATTAGGATTTGCTTATGAATTTGATAAAGAGGAAAGGAGAAGGATGGTGGATATCTTTCTTTCCTCATTAGCATTTCACTGGGAGCCCAGGACCAGCTACTCAATTTGTAGGAGCCAGTGAGAAAAGAAATTGTGGGACACAAAACTGTGGGACCCCTTTTTCAACAAATATTAGGCATTTCAAAGACAGAGAGAACAGAGGTTGGGTCCCTTCTGAGTGTGGGGCCCTTTGGACAGTAGAGGTCACAGGCCAGTGGATCCAACTCTGGGTGACCTGATCCCACACCCTTAGAACTCCCAGGCCTTGATTTTCCTGAAAAATGACAAGGTGGACAAGGGGAAAGCCAAAACACTTCAGCACTCTGTCCTCTGATGGTGTCTGAGCACTCACGTTACTGGAGGTCCAGGGCGTCTTCAGAAGACATAGTGGGTGAAGCCCAGCCAAGTGCTTCAGCTTCTAACCTCCTCTTTGCCACTCACTAGCCAGTAACAGACCTCAGTTTGGATCTCAGTCTCTCCTAGATGCTGTTTCTGCATCTGTACATGGAGCTCTTATTAGGGCTTTGATGGGTGCACAAGCACAGCTCTCAGACAGTGCTGTTGTTACTGTCCTCCAAGGATCCCCCCTCCTCTCTTCTCTCTACAGAGATGAGCGGGAGGGCAGTGTGGTGATGTTTGGTGGGGTGGACCACCGCTACTACGAGGGAGAGCTCAACTGGGTACCATTGATCCAAGCGGGTGACTGGAGTGTACACGTGGACCGGTAAGCCTCTCCCTCTGAGGGTCAGTCCAAGTGATGCTCCCACTACTATACATGGACACAGGCAGACACACACAAATGCATTCTCAGACACCACCTTCAAAGACACAGACAGACACACAGACACATGGAAACACACTAGCAGACACATATAAACCTACACAGACACATAAAAATATGCATAGCTAGTCAGAGACACACAAACACACACAGAGACACACACAAACACACATACAAACAAACACACAAACACATAGATACACAAACAAACCATGCGTTCATAGTCCCCAGGCCTGCTGAGCAAGGCTCTGACAAGGGTCCTAAAAGGGTCCAGAGAAGTCTGTGCGGCTGGGAGAGGGCTGCACCCACTGCCCTTTGAGATGGGGAGCATGGTTAGAGGACTCTACAGTGTGGTGAACAGAGGATCATGGAAAATTTCACCAGCCTGAACAGAGTTATGATAAGATGACTGACTGTCCAGGGCTACATAGGACATAGGAAGTTCTCAGTAAAGATAAATCTGATTTTAAAAACAGGGACAGTCCTGAGAAAATGGGGAGAACTGGTCTTATTAGGGAGCAGCTACCCAGCAGTGGAGAGAGGTTGGCTGCAGTCTTAAGATGTGAAAGCAACTAATAAGGACACCCCACTTTCTTGGGCACACAGAGGGACAGGGTCTATAATAGAATCAGGAAGGTGGGATCCAGGAATGACCTAAAGACAAGAGGCATATTTGATACTGTTCTGTGTGATACCCTCAGACAAAACTGACCTATCCTTCGGAGTTTCTGTGAGCTAGTCATATGTTTCCTGGCCAGGGTCTCAGGGTCTGTGCTGGTTGTAGGAGCAGTGCGGTGAGACACCCTCTCCCAGAGAAGCCCCTCTCTCCCATACTCTGAGAATCTGCTGCCCCTGTGAATCTCCATCTTAACTCTGTGTGCGACCCATTATTTGTCCCCCATCAGATACAGCTCTCTGGAGGTTTCTTATTATTTTCTCAGTCTTCATTCACTCATTTAACAGACAAGCTTTGGGCATCCACTGTGTGCCAGGCACTTTAGGGAAGCAAGGAGCATAAAACTCCCCCTCACATCCAAGAAGGCAGACGTACATGAAGTGACTCACCCACATAGTGAATTGTGACTTTGGTACATGCTAGACATGAGGAAGAGAAGGCAATGGCAACCCACTCCAGTACTTTGCCTGGACAATCCCAGGGATGGCAGAGCCTAGTGGGCTGCCCTCTATGAAGTTCCACAGAGTTGGATATGAGTGAAGTGAGTTAGCAGCAGCAGCAGGCGACATGATGAAGGGTCTACAGAGAGTGACCAAGATAGGTGACTGATAAACACCGTGGTAAAGACTTCCCGAAAACAACACAATTAAGGTGGAATCTGGAAGATGAGAAGAAATTTGCTAGTCAAAAGGGAGTAGAGTCTTCTAGGAAGGAAGACCAGCCAGTGTCAAGGTACAAAAGATCCTGGTGTAATCAAGTACTGCATCCAAGGATGTGAAGAAAGGTGTTGTGTCGAGAGTAAAGGAAAAGAGGGCAACAGATGAAGGGCTGTTTATGAGACAGTTGGGAAGGGGACAATTCTGAGGAGACTCAGAGTGACTTTGATGCCTGCTTTCTTCCATTGTCTCTCAGCATCACCATTGAAAGAAAGGTTATTGCTTGTTCTGACGGCTGCAAGGCCCTTGTGGACACTGGGACATCAGATATCGTAGGCCCAAGAAGACTGGTCAATAATATTCATATGTACATCGGCGCCATGCCACGGGGTTCTGAGGTGAAGGGTCATGCCCCAGGGTCACTCCCAGTCTCCACACACAACAAGGATCTCCAGGGCCAACCTCTCTCTTTCTCTCTAACAGCACTACGTTTTGTGTTCTGAGGTCAATACCCTGCCCTCTATTATCTTCACCATCAATGGCATCAACTACCCAATGCCAGGTCCAGCCTACATCCTCAAGGTGAGGGGACAATACTGAGCACTGGTTCTCAAACTGGAGCTTGCAGGAACCCTTGGGCTGCTGATGGGAGCGGGGAGCCCTCTGGAGGCCATGTCACACCATTGCAGATGCTACTGAGCCCTGTGGCTGCGCCAGTGCCTCCCACGAAACGAATCACTTGAGAAGTAAGGGCTGTGTGGGACACTGATCTTCCTGAAATAAATGTGGATTTGCTACACCATATGGCATGGTGGAAGTCACAAGGAGAGGGGAACACTAAGGTCCTCAGTCCTCAAAGAGTTTCAATTCAATCTGAACCCATAGATGCATGAGGATGAAATTCAGCTCTAGCAGTCCCTGAAATAGGCCACGTTACAAGGAGAATGGCCATTTCCATTCCTTTCTCAAACTTCTTGTTTGGATGATAAATTACATGGTCAGCCTAGTTTTTGGCTGCATGTTCCCATTGCTCCGGCCAGGTGCCTCCTTTGTGAGATGAGGTACCCAATCCCTCTGTGGGGAGGTTGGATGCTAAGGTGAATAAAGGGTGCACAGTGACTGCTCAGCCCCGGCACAGGGTGGAGGCTGCATGTCAGCTCCATGCAAGAGTTCAGAGCAGGCTGATGGGCTCAAAGAAGGCTTTGAGGAAGAGAGGGGATTTCAGGAATTCTAAAACCACAAACTGATTGAGTCATATGGAGGTTTGCCTGGTTCTAGGCAAAACTGAACTGGATTCCATGAAAATGGCATCTGAAGGTGGTCTGCCCTGGGGCACTGGGGACTTATGAGGGGTGATGAGGGCTACGGACTGACCAGTGGGGATGGGGAACCAGAGTACATCAGTCAACCAAGCCTGGAGTGGCCAAAGAGGGTGAGTGAAGTCTGAAGGAGGCTTCTCAGAGTTCCTGAGTTAAGTCTTCAAGAACGTGTTGTGGGCACTGCTCTATTTAAGATGGATAACCAACAACAAGTTACTTTGTAGCTCAGGGAACTCCACTCTGTTATATGACAGCCTGGGTGGGAGAGGTGCCCTTGGGACCAGGATACCTGGATATATATGGTTGAGTCCCTTTCCCGTCCACCTGAAACTCAGAAGATTGTTAATCAGTTATACTGCAATACAAAAAAAGTTTTTTTTTTTAATAAAGTTTGGATTGTGGGGACGCAGGAGGAGAACAAATATTCTCTGCAGAGAAAATGGACACACTATGGACACACTTGTTCTTTTCTAAAAAAAATTATATTGATGTGTGGCTACTCCTAAGTGTTGTGTTAAGTTCTGCTGTACAACAATGTGACTCAGTTATACACAGAAAAAATATATATTTTTTCTTATTCTTTTTCATGTGGTTTATCATTGAACATTGAATATAGCTCCTTATGCTCTACAGTAGGACTTTGTTGTTTTTCATTCCTCTGTTTCCCCAACTCCCAGTCCTCCACTCACCACACCCTTCCTCATGGGAAGCTCATGTCTTGGCCCTCTTTGGTTTTGGATGAACTCTCATATTCTCTGCTGCTGAGAAAACCCCTTGATACTTACCAAAAGAGGGAGATAAAGGAAAGAATTGTTCTGAGTCTGGATATTGGGGGAAGTCACGGGTAAGGGCTCATGCTGACTGGTGTGTGTCTCTGATTCCCCCAGGATGACAGAGGCCGCTGCTATACCACCTTTCAAGAGAACCGAGTGAGTTCATCTACAGAGACCTGGATCCTGGGTGACGTCTTCCTGAGGCTGTATTTCTCGGTCTTTGATCGAGGAAATGACAGGATTGGTCTGGCACGGGCAGTATAAATGCTTGGAGTGGTTCAGGAATCAGTAAGGCTGCTTCTAACACACACTCCCTCGCACTTTGGGCACTGCTGCCCAGGATGCTGGTGAACTGTATTCAGTGGTCTGCACACCCTATTCTCAGTAAAGAATAAAGGATTTCACTCTTAATGGTGCTGAAACAAATGGTTGCCTCTGTTTGTGTCTGGGAGTGAAGGATCTAGAACCAAGTCTGAATCAAAATTGAGAGGAACCCTACTCCAAATGGCTTCAAGGAAAAGGGAGACTCATTGAAATAATTCTGGGAATCCAGGACACAAGAATCAGAGCAAATACAAGGATCTCAGTGACTAGACCCAAGAAATCAGAAGTCATTAATTCTCTCTCACCTTTGCTCATTCCCTTCAGTCTACTTTGATGATCTTCTCCTGGCAACTTTCTTCCCTAAGGCTTCTATACCTAGTGAGGGAGTTCAAACTACCTGCCCTAGGGTTTTAAATCCCAAAGGCATCACCTAGTAAGGAAAGAAGATTGCAGGCATCAGAGTTCAAGGGTGTTCTCTGAATGACCCACCTCAGATCACATGTACAGTCCTAGATCAGCCATCCTAGATCAGCCATCCTGGCAGGGACATGGGGTCTTATGACTGGCTTTACATGGTCTCTGGCCCTGACTCAGCAGCACACATGGTTGTCAGTTTCCTCCAGAACTACATGACTGAAGCTGGGGAGAGGCAGCCCCAAGGATAGTGACTGGCAGATGGTCTAGACAATGGAAGAGTTTATGATGACCCACCGACTCCGCCACCTCCTCATTCAGGGGAATTACAAGGGATAATGAAATAGACTCTCTTCATCCAGTCTCAGATGATCTTATCACTGGGCTTGTCCTCCAGGGGATTTTGGGTGATGTACTTCATGCAGAGCTGGTTCCCTCTTGTTCCCACACCCCAGTCATCAGCTCTCTGCCACATATGCCTGCTCTGTTTACAGTCCTACTTGGTAAGTGGTGGCCACAGTGAATTCCTGAGCTATCCTGCTCTTTCAGGGCCCAGAATGCCCCTTGCTTGGCCTCCAATGCTGCTGGGGAGAATGCAACACATGAATCGGGGGACCCAGGGTACACAGAGCCTTCAGCCTTTCTGAGCTTCCTCCAGGGGGGGAGCTACAAACTATTTGCTTGTAGCTGCCATGGGTAGGCAATTTTGAAATGGAAGCATCCGTTCTTTCCACCTGGAGGGCCTCAGTAGATGCCTCAACTGAGTCAGCAAGGGTCACAGGTTGATTTTCTTTCAGATTGACTGGTTTGATCTCCTTGTTGTATAATGGACTCTCAAGAATCTTGTCAAGCACCACAGATCAAAAACTCAATTCTTTGGCATTCATCCTTTCTTATGGTCCAGATTTCACATCTGTACAGGATTACTGGAAAAATCATAGCTTTGACACTAGAGACCTCTGTATCAAAGTGAGTCTCTGCTTTTTAATACACTGTGCAGGTTTTTTCATAGCCTTTCTTCCTTCCAAGGAGCAAATGTCTTTTAATTTTGTGGCTGCAGTCAAGGTCCATAGTGGTTTTGGAGCCCAAGAAAATAAAATCTGTCCACTGTTTCCACTTTTCCCTCATTTACATGCCATGATGTGGTGGGATCGGATGCCATGAATATTCAGTATATTTTTGTGAATAGTTGTTTGAATGTTGAATTTTAAGCAAGTTTTTGCATCTCCTCTCCTCACCAAGAGCCTCTTTAGTTCTTTTTTGCTTTCTGCTATTAGGGCAATGTCATCTTCATAGCTGTGGAGGTTGATATTCCTCCCAGCAATCTTTATTCCAGCTTGGGATTTATGCAGTTCAGCATATTGAATGATGTATCCTACTTAGAAATTAAATAACCACAGTGAGAATGTACACCTTGTCACACTTCTTTCCAAGTTTTAAACCTTTCAGTTGTTTTGTGTCTGATTCTAAGTGCCACTTTTTGAGCTACATACAGACTTTTCAGGAGACAGGTAAGGTGATCTGGTACTCCCATTTCCTTAAGAATTTTCCACAGTTTTTTTGTGGTCACACAGTGAAAGGCTTTATCATAGTCAGTGAAGCAAATGGAAATATTTTCTGGGATTCCTGCAGGGAGAAAGCTCATGTGGAGAGACCTGACGGGCAAGGCGGATCAGGACCTGAGGGATCCCCTGAACCTGCTCACGCATCTACCCCCAAACCAGAATCTGTCTGTCTTACTATTTCATGCCTCTCACCAACAACTTCCGACATTAATGAGGAGCTATCCCCAACCACCTCTCTCTGAAGAAAATCAACTTAGAACTTTAGTTAATAAGCCTCCTTGGCATAATAAGAGTGTTCCAATCCAAACCCCTCTGATGACTTTCTAGCTTGCCTGACAAGTTTTGTTCAGACTGCTGCAGTTACACATGTGATTGTTTATAGCCTCGCAACCATGAGAGGCACGGGAAGCCTATAGTATTCTAAAAATGTAGAGCCCTACGGGGAGTTAAGAAATTATTAGAATAGTACTGGTGGAGGGTTTCATTGTTGAGCCAATATTTCCTGCTAAGTTTCCATATCCCTTATCCATTAAGTTTTTGAGAGTATACATTAATTAGTATAGTTGGTATGTGGAAAAATAAGTTATAGCCTTTGGTTTAACCACATCAGAAATTCTTTCCATGTTACAGCCTCAGTTCAGTTCTGTTCAGTTCATTCGCTCAGTTATGTCCCACTCTTTGCGACCCCATGAATCGCAGCATGCCAGGCCTTCCTGTCCATCACCAACTCCTGGAATTCACTCAGACTCATGCCCATCGAGTCAGTGATGCCATCCAGCCATCTCATCCTCTGTCGTCCCCTTCTTCTCCTGCCCCCAATCCCTCCCAGCATCAGAGTCTTTTCCAATGAGTCAACTCTTCACATGAGGTGACCAAAGTACTGGAGTTGCAGCTTTAGCATCATTCCTTCCAAAGAAATCCCAGGGCTAATCTCCTTCAGAATGGATTGGTTGGATCTCCTTGCAGTCCAAGGGACGCTCGAGAGTCTTCTCCAACACCACAGTTCACAAGCATCAATTCTTTGGCGCTCAGCTTTCTTCACAGTCCAATTCTCACATCCATACATGACTACTGGAAAAACCATAGCCTTGACTAGATGGACCCTAGTCGGCAAAGTAATGTCTCTGCTTTTGAATATGCTATCTAGGTTGGTCATAACTTTTCTCCAAAGGAGCAAGCATCTTTTAATTTCATGGCTGCAATCACCATCTGCAGTGATTTTGAAGACCAGAAAAATAAAGTCTGACACTGTTTCCCCTGTTCCTCCATCTATTTCCCATGGAGTGATGGGACCAGATGCCATGATCTTTGTTTTCTGAATGTTGAGCTTTAAGCCAACCTTTTCACTCTTCTCTTTTACTTTCATCAAGAGGCCTTTTAATTCCTCTTCACTTTCTGCCATAAGGGTGAAGTCATCTGCATATCTGAGGTTATTGATATTTCTCCCGGCAATCTTGATTCCAGCTTGTGCTTCTTCAAGCCCAGTGTTTCTCATGATGTAGTCTGCAAATAAGTTAAATAAGCAGGGTGACAATATACAGCCTTGACGTACTCCTTTTCCTATTTGGGACCAGTCTGTTTTTCCATGTCCAGTTCTAACTGTTGCTTCCTGACCTGCATACAGATTTCTCAAGAGGCAGGTTAGGTGGTCTGGCATTCCCATCTCTTTCAGAATTTTCCTCAGTTTATTATGTTATAGCCTACTTCACCCTTAACCTATAAGAATGTAACCTTATCTAGTGCTTTCAGAGAGTGGTGCCTGACTTTAGAATAATCACCTTTGGAGAAAATAAGTTTTCTGGTTGACTAATCATTATCAGAAATGGTCATAAAATGTTAGCAGGCCAGAAGATGATGTAAATCACCTGAGAACTTTGTATATCGGAAGCAAGGCAGAAAGAAAGTGTGGTCTCAGTCAAGGTCAGGACTGCTGACCCTGCATGACTCTGCACCTGCCATTACTTTGTATGTAAAACTCAAGGTATATAAGCTCCTTGGAAAAAATAAAGTTTGGGCCTTGCTTGATGAAGCTTGGTCTCCCCGTGTCGCTATTATCCTCTTTATTTTCAGGCTGAATCCCTGGAGCACACGGGCCCTCTGAGTTCACTTCTCTGCCTGGGCTTTTAAGACCCACACGAGAGGGAGCCCAAGGTGGGGCACCCTCTGCTGTTCAAGTGGGCGCCTGTGGCCTATGTGAACAGTGCAAGTCTCTTGTCTGAGACTTTATTGGCTTTCTGTGTAAACCAAGGAATATCAACCTCTTTTCTCCTCTATTTTCTTAACTGTAATACTCCCTCTTTATCTCCTTCTAGATCTCTAATTAATCTCTTTTCAGTTGCCAGTGACGTCCCCCTGAGTATACCCTGGATCCATTCAGGGCTGGATCATGGTAGATTCCCTTGCTTTCTCTAAGATCCAGTGGATTTTGGCAATTTGATCTCTGGTTCCTCAAACCAGTTTGCACATCTGGAAGTTTTCAATTCATGTATTGTTGAAGCTTAGCTTGAAGGATTTTGAGCATTATCTTGCTCGCAAGTGAGATGAGCTCTATTGCATGATAGGATGAACATTTTTTGGAATTGCCTTTCTTTTGGATTGGAATGAAAACTGACCTTTTCCAGCACTGTGGCCACCGCTGAGTTTTCCAAATTTGCTGACATATTGAATGCATTACTTTTACAGCGTCATTCTTTAGGATTTTTAAATAGCTCAGCAGGAATTCCATCACCTTTCTTATCATTCTTTGTAGTGATGCTTCCTAAAGCCCACTTGACTTCATACTCCAGTATACCTGGCTTTATGTGAGTGACCCCAGCATCATCCTTATCCTGGTCATTATGACCACTTTTGTATAGTTCTTCTGTGCATTCTTGCCACCTCTTCTTAATCTCATCTGCTTCTGTTAGATCTTTGACTTTTCTGTCCTTTATTGTGCCCATCCTTGCATGAAGTCTTCTTCTGGTAGCTCCAGTTTTTCTGAAGTGATCTATACTCTTTACAATTCTATTTTTTCCCTCTAATTCTTTCACTTTTCACTTATGAAGACTTTCTTATATCCCCTTGCTATTCTCTGGAAGTCCACATTCCATTGGGTATATCTTTCCCTTTTTCTCCTTTGCCTTTCACTTCTCTTATTTTCTCAGCTGTTTTTAAGCCCTCCTCAGAAAACCCCTTTTCTTTCTCACATTTGTTTTTCTTGGGGATGGTTTTGGTGACCACCTCTCGTAAAATGTTACAAACCTCCATCCATAGTTCTTCAGGCTAACAGACTTAATCCATTTAGATTTAGATTTAGATTTAGATCATAGCTGAATGTTCTACTGGTTTTCCTTACTTACTTCAATTTAAGCCTGAATACTGCTTGCTTCTGCTTAAGCATTGTTGCCAGATCACCACCCACCACTCCCAGTGGGTGTGGAGCAAAAACACACAATTTGAGGACTATTACCCTGGGTTTGTGGCTTTTCACGTGCTTAGCTGTGTGACTTTCATCAAGTACCTTAACCTCAGTATTCTAGTCTGGTCAATGGGCACGATGATGACAATTCCAGCTCTAGATGCTTGTGTGCCTGCTAAGAACAGGTGGCTGTGAGAGGGCTTACTGCATTCCTGAGTTTGGAACAAATATGAATTATTCTGCCACCTGGGGACAAAGAAATATTCTGCTTAGAGGTTATGGCTGTCATCCCAAAGGATAAATATTGACTCAAGCCAAATGACATCTATCTCTGAACAGAACTCTGACTGAGCTGATGCTTCTGTTTTCTAGGCCCCAACAAGAGCTAATGATTACGGGCTCAGATTGCTCCCTTCCCAGCCTTACCAGTCAGTCTGATCTTGTCAACTATTTCTCCCCTGAAATCACACTGCAAGTAGAGTTGTAAGGCTTTCGTCTCTTTTCGGTTTCCTACATCTCCAGCATAGCAAGAAGTAGCGGTTATGGCTACTTGTCATAGCAACAGCTATGGCAACCTGTACAGTCCAATCTCGGCCTGTTAATGAAACTGTCCCCATTTGGCCCTTCATGTTTAAATTACCTACAGTTGCCTTAGAAACCTTCCTATGCTTGCTGTTTAATGACCAAATATGTGTGGACTTGATCTAGTTTTCTTTCCCAAGATCATGCAATGAAGTAAGCAAACATTTGGTCATCTAACTACCCACAGGAATTGAAAATAGAAAACCCTCCATTCATTTCTTGCTTGCCACAAACAACATTGAAGTGATCTGTTGAAACAATGTGAGAGATTGACATGTATACGCCAGAAGGGACACTTTCTCTGGATTCGTTTTCCACCTAGTGCAGAATGTCTACCACAAGCTTCGCCCTGCAGCAGCTGGTCACTTGGTTTTGGCAGACTCATCCTACTCCAGATCCCTTCCACATCCCTCAGTAAAATCTAGAGAAAAAACTCAGTCAACACTCTCTTTCCTGCAGAAAAGAGATCTTGTTTTTTAGAAAAAAAAAATACTTGGTAACACATTCAAAATCTAGTGCTCCTTGCCTTGGATTCAAGGACCTGCACCAGAGGATGAGAAGCTTCCCATTCCAACTAAGTCTTTCTCTACTCAAACCAGGACCAGAGCCTTCACTGGACCCTGTGTCCTCATTGGTATAATTTAGTTGCTAAGTCATGTCTGACTCTTTGTGATTACATGTTCGGCAACAAAACAGGCTTCCCTGTCTTTCACTATTTCGTGTTGTTTCCTCAAACTCATGTCCTTTGAGTAGGTGATGCCATCTCACAATCTCATCCTTTTACTCCCTCTCCTTCTGCCCAAAATCTTTCCCAGCATCAAGATGTATTCCAAAGAGCTGGGTCTTGACACCACTGGCCTAAGTGTTGGAGCTTCATCTTCATCATCAGTCCTTCCATTGAATATTGCTCTACCTCTTAAAAACAAAACTTATGTTTCCAACCACCTAACAATATTGACCATTGATAAAGCTTAATAGAAGTGGGATCTAGTCATCTGAGAAATCCTCGTACTGCCACCCTGCCTTTCTTTTACCATCTTTTCCACTTGGCATAGACTTGCTTCCCTAGAGCTTCTACAGCTTGAAATGGCCTGCTGACCCATAATTTTCAGCTATCCAGGAATTGTTCTTTCCTCCTTCCTTAAAGATTTCTGCCTGCTCCCGGACTGTCCTCTGTACATCAGTTAAGTTCAATCTCTCAGTCATGTCCAAGTCTTTTCTATATCATGGGGTGCAGCATGCCAGGCTTCCCTGTCCATCACCAACTCCCAGAGCTTGCTCAAACTCATGTTTACCAAGTTCAACATGTTGATGCCACCCAACAATTTCGTCTTCTGTCTTCACCTTTGTCTTCTTTAATCTTTCCCCGCATTGGGGTCTTTTATATTGAGTCATTTCTACCCATCAGTTGGCCAAAGTAAAGGAAGTTCAGCTTCAGCATCGGTCCTTCCAATGAATATTCAAAATAAATTTCCTTTAGGATGGACTGGTCGAATCTCCTTGCAGTCCAAGGGACTCTCATGAGTCTTGTCCAACACACAGTTGAAAAGCATCAATTCTCTGGAGCTCAGCTTTTTTTTGGTCCAACTCTCACATCTGTCATGGCTTCTGGAAACACCATAGCTTTGACTATACAGACTTTTGCTGGTAAAGTAATGTCTCTGCTTTGTAGTATACCGTCAAGGTTTTTCATAGTTTTTTTTCTAAGGACCAAGTGTCTTTTTTTTTGTTCACAGCTGCAGTCACTATCTGCAGTGAATTTGGAACCCAGAAGAATAAAGTCTGTCACCGCTTTCATTGTTTCTCCATGTATTTGCCATGAAATAATGTAACTGGATGCAGTGATCTTCATTTTTTGATACGTACATACATCATCAAGACCATCCCCAAGAAAATGAAATGCAAAAAGGCAAAATGGTTGTCTGAGGATGCCTTAGAAGTAACTTAGAAAAGAAGAGAAGCAAAAGGCAAAAGAGAAAATAAACACCTATCAATCTGAATGCAGAGTTCCAAAAATAGCAAGAAGAGATTTTTAACAGCCTTCCTAAGTTATCAATGCAAAGATATAGAGGAAGACAATAGAATGGGAAAGACCAGAGATCTGCTAAAGAAAGTTAGAGGTAGGGAAGGGTCATTTCATGCAAAGATGGGCCAAATAAAAGACAGAAATGACATGGACCTAAGAGAAGCAGAATATATTAAGAAGAGGTTGAAAGTATATATAGAAGACCTATACAAAAAGGATATTAATGACCCAGATAATCACGATGGTGTGATCACTCACTTAGAGGTGACATCCTGAAATGTGAAGTCAAGAGGGCCTTAAGAAGCATCACTATGAGTAAAGCTAGTGGAAGTGATGGAATTGCAGTTGAATTATTCCAAATCCTAAAAGATGATGCTGTTAAAGTGCTTCACTCAATATGCTAGCAAATTTGGAAAACTCAGTGGTGGTCATAGGACTGGAAAGGCCATTTTCATTTCCAATTCCAAAGAAAGGTGATTTCAAAGAATTTTCAACTACCACACAGTTGCACACATCTCACATGCTACCAAAATAATTAAGTCTTCAACAGTACATGAACTGTGAATTTCCATATGTTCAAACTGGATTTAGGAAAGGCAGAGGAACCAGAGATCAAATTGACATCATCTGTTGGATCATAAGTAAAGCAAGAGAATTCCAGAAATATACACACTTCTGCTTCATTGACCATGCAAAAACCTTTGTGTGGATCACAACAAACTGTGGAAAACTTACTGAGATTGGAATACCAGACCATCTTATTTGCCTTCTGAGAAATCTGTATGCAGGTCAAGAAGCAACAGTTAGAACTGAACATGGAAGAGCAGACTGGTTCCAAATCAGGAAAGGAGTACATAAGGCTGTATATTGTCACCCTGCTTATTTAAATTCTATGTTGAGTACATCATGCAAAATGCCCCACTGGATGAAGCAAAATCTGGAATCACGTTTGCTGATAGAAATATAAATAAACATATACGCAGAAGTCACCACTCTCATGGCAGAACGCGAAGAGAAACTAAAGAGCCTCTTGATGAAAGTGAAAGAGGAGAGAGAAACATCTGGCTTAAACTCCACATTCAGAAAATACAGATCATGGCATCCAGTCCCATCACTTCATTGCAAATAGATGGGGAAACAATGGAAACAGTGAGAGACTTTATTTTGGGGGGGGCTCCAAAATCACTGCAGATGATGACTGCAGCCATGAAATTAAAACATGCTTGCTTGTTTGNGAAACAATGGAAACAGTGAGAGACTTTATTTTGGGGGGGGGGCTCCAAAATCACTGCAGATGATGACTGCAGCCATGAAATTAAAACATGCTTGCTTGTTTGAAGAAAAGCTATGACAAGCTTAGCAGCATTTTTAAAAGCAGAGACATTACTTTGCTGAAAAAGTTCAGTATAAACAAAGCTGTGATTTTTTCCAGTTTTCACGTATGGATGTGACAGTTGGAGCATAAAGAATGGTGAGTAATGAAGAATTGAAGGTTTTGAACTGTGGTGTTGGATAAGACTCTTGAGAGTCCCTTGGACTACAAGGAGATTCTACAAGTCCATGCTAAAGGAAATCAATCCTGAATATTCATTGGAAGGACCGACACTGAAGCTGAAACTCCAATACTTTGGCCCACTGATGTGAAGAACTTACTCATTAAAAAAGACCCTATTACTGGGAAAGATTGAAGGTAGGAGGAGAAGAGGATGACAGAGGATGAGATGGCTGGATGGCATCACTGACTCGATGACATGAGTTTGAGAAAGATCCAGGAGTTGGTGAAGGACAGAGAAGCCTGGCGTGCTGCAGTCCATGGGGTTGCAAAGAGTTGGACATGACTGAGAGACTGAACTGAACTGAACATACCCCATAGGAAATGCTAGTTGTAATTATCATGTTTCTCCAGCAAGACAGGGCTCCCCAAAGCCCCAACACATATCCCTAGTTAGTCTGCACCCATGCGCAGAAGTCACTGCCTAGCATTCACAAAGCATCCAGTGAGTTCTGATTGCAGGGGAACCTCCATTTTGGTGGACATAGAGGAGCAAAGGACACATTTATCCTCCTGTTTCAAACAACTTGAAAGTAGATGAGATCAATGAAAGAGCAGTTTTTTACATCAAATGTGAGGCAGCAGAGAATGGATTCCTGAGGCGGGGAACAAGCCAGGTGAGTTCTACAATTGCCCCAACTCTAGAAATACTTTAGAATATTTGGAAGGGAAATACATGGAAGGGATATAAGCAGAGACAGTCTCCTCAAATAGAGAAATTTGAGACTCTAGATAGAGTTCACAGGAGAGAGCTACACACAGAGAACTTTTCAGCAGAGAGTTGATAGTACTGGTCAGGATTATAGGGAACAATCCTTGAGTCTCAAATTGCACCAAGTCTATTGGTGTGCCCCCCACCCCACCACCAGCATGGGAATTACTCATAATTTCCACGACATCAGTGTGGCCCTGAAGACAATATTGCCTTACTAGTGAGGAATAGTAAACCTGATCTAAAGCCTGGTCTTATATCAGTTAAAAAACCTGAACAGCAAGCCTTCAAGAAATACAATTGTTTCCAAGAAATTAACAGTATTTGCAAATGGTTCCAGGAATAATTTATGAAAATTAAGTATATCCAGCATCCAAAGGGTAACAACTGACATATCCATACATCTATGTCTCTATTGCTGTCTCACATACAGGGTTATCACTATATCTTTCTAATCCAATATCCAATTTAAAATTTCCATATGAATTGTGAAAATATTTGTCCTAGGTCAATCAAAATATTGTAAAGTAATTATACTCTAATTAAGATAAATACATAAATTTAAAAATAAAAAAATCCAATGTGTAAAGAAGCAAGAAAATATCCATAATGAGGGAAAATCAATTAGTAAAAACTCAGTTAAAATATACATTATAATTAGCATGGAAGGACATTAAAATGTTTCCTAGAATAATAATCTTAATAGTCATGAAGCTGAAGAAGATTGAGTGTGTTAAATACAGATATGGAATATAGGAATGAAAAGACTGGCAAAAAATTAATTGTGCATCACAGAGATTTGAAACAAATTTAATAGCACTGAAATATATGAGAATGGAATCCCACAGGAAGTGAAAGAAGGAGAATAGAGAAAAGAATTTCATAATTACTGGCTGAAAAATTTCCAGATATGATGAAAGCTTTAAACCCATTAACACAGAAGTTTAATTAATTCCAGGACAAGAGATAGGACAACTATTCAAAGGTGCATGATAATTCATTGTTTAAAACAATCAACCAAAGAAATGTAACCAGAAGGAAAAACAGGCACAGTAGAACAAAAAATGGGAAAGACAACAGATTAGGCATATGAAACAATGTTAGCCAGAGGACACTGATACCACATCTTAAAATGCTGAGAGAAATATAATTGACTCAGAATTCTATACCCAATAAAAATACATATCAAAAACAAGATAAAATACTTTCTCAGACATACAACAACTATGAGACTGCATCACCACCAACAGACCAATGTAACAAGAAATGTTTTTTAAAAGGCCTCAAATGTGAGATCTCTATAATTCTAGCCATATCAGTCCTTCAAAAGACCTTCATCAGGAGAAACTAATATTAAAGTAGAAATAGTCATTGTGTTTCTACACGCTTCTAGAAAGTGTTGCTAACTCCTCAGTACTGGGTCTTTTAATGCTGGTGGACTAGATGGAGAAGTGATGTGAACAGAAGTAAGGAAGGTGAGACAGGTAGGTCAGAATGTGAGGTAATAAAGACAAGGTATTTAGAAGCTGAAGAACTGAGAGGGATTTGGGACCTGAGTTGGAAAAGCAGTTTTCAAACCAAATTGGGTCCTGTGGTATGTATAATCCTCACTTCAGTCCTTAGAAGATCTCTACTGACCAGTCTGTCTTTTTTTTTTTTTTTTTCCTGGAGCACAGTTCAGATCCATCTAGCTGTCTCTCATTGCTGCTCCTTCCTCCTGGCCCCCACATTCTGCCCAGCTGTTCAGCCTAATAAATTCAGAACAGGTTTGTTCTTTAAGGCAGACACTGCTGGCTGCCTACAAAATGATCTATTCTCTGCTTCTCTTTCAAAACTGAAAATAGTTTGTTATATAGCCATGAGCAGAGTAGCTACAGAACTGAATTTTGTACACACCTGTGCTGTTGTTCATGACTGGTGACTGAGATGCAAGCAGACCTGTAAGAAGGATTTCTTGGAAGACTGCTTTCAAGGAGCTGATTTAGCTGAGAGATGAGTCTCTTCCCTTCCCTACTTTCTTTCTAACTGCTCCCTGGATTTTAATTGTGATGTCTGGAACTCCTGCAGTTGTATTGGACAATCATGTAACCTTGGAGATGGGTACCACCCAAGCTCTCACTCGCCCACCTCCAGTTTTGTTTCAGTGAGAGAGAAAAATCAAGCTTATCTTGCTAAAGTTATGGTTTTTCTAGTTTTTTGCAATGTGCATCCAAAATAATCCTGGTACTACTATGTGTTTGATATGATATAGCCTTATTATTTTGTTGTGTTTAGTGAACATATTTATATTTTACATTACTCTTATTTTTATTTTATACATTGATTCACCAACCACAGGCATACCTAAATTTTATAACTGCAAAATTATGATTATAAGTATACTTTCTTATAGATTTTTCATCTTTATACTTTCTTATCTTCTTTCCTTTCTTGTTTTCTCCATATTTGTACAGCCTTGGCCATTCCCTCTCTTATAATCTCATCCATATCTATATCTGCAGATGTAAACAGGCTGAAAGCTGTGTGGGGAGAACCAAAGAAGAATGAATTACAGGGACATGAATGAAGAGTGGTGGACCTTGTTACTCAGCATGAATGTTCTGTAGTAAGTCACATTCCCCTGCTCTTGTGTGGACCCACCACTCCCAGGTTTGCCATGACCATGAAACATACTTCAACCCGTGGAATTTGAGTAGAAGTGATATGTCACTTCCAAATGGAGGTATTATTTCTGTCCCACTAGCTGGAATGCAGATGTAATGACAGGGGCTGGAACAGCCATATTTGACCAGAGTTAAGTAGCACAGGTGGAAGAAAGAAGTGGGTCCCCATTTCTGTGGAGAGACCTGCACTAATATTATATAAAAGAGAATTGAAATTTTATTGTATTTAAGACAATGTTATTTAAGGTTCGATTACAGTAGTTGAACCTGTAACCTAACACTCATAATAGAATAACTGATGTTTGTGTTACCCTTGTCTAGACATTAGAGTCTGGTATAATGAGACAAGATCTACTGATGTATACTTACAAGTGAGTCAAGTGACAGCCCTGCACTCTGGAAGCTGTGGGCTAGTGTGGGTTTCAGAAACTCAAGGAAGAACAAAGCGTCATGGCGGGGACAGCTTCAAGATGCTGTAGGAACACTTGGAATGGGCACCTAAATCAGTCCTGGTCTCAGGAGAATACTTGAAGTAGCTGACAATCCTCTATTGGTCTCCTTAAAAATAGGCCATGGTGCCAAGTTTCATGTAAAAGTGATGTATTTCAAATTCCTTCCAGAGTGTTTTCCCTTTTAATCCAGTGCTTAAGATACACGTTTGAGACCTGGCTTGGGAAGATTTCAAATGGCCCAGGGCAACTAAACCACCTGGCCACTACTACTGAGCCTGAGTGCCCTAGAGCCTGTGATCTGCATCAAGTGAAGCACAGGATTGAAAAGCCAGCGTACTGCAATTACAGAGTAGCCCCAGCTTGCTGCAAATAAAGAAGTCCTAAGCAGCAATGAAGACCTAGTGCAGCAAAAAATAATTAAACATATATATATATATGGGGAAATTAACAATAACACAAGAATTGTGGGAAACTTTAATATCCCACTCACACCTATGGATAGATCAACTAAACAGGGAAATAACAAGGAAACACAAACTTTAAATGATACAATAGACCAGTTAGACCTAATTGATATCTATAGGACATTTCACCCCAAAACAATGAATTTCACATTTTTTGCAGCTGCACTTGGAAACTTCTCCAGGTTAGACCACATCCTGGGGCATAAATCTGGCCTTGGTAAATTCATAATAACTGGAATAATTCCAAGCATCTTTTCTGGCCACAATGAAGTAAGATCAGATGTCAATTACAGGAGAAAACTATGAAAAATTCCATCATATGGAGGCTGAAAAACACGCTGCTGTATAACCAACAATCCACAGAAGAAATAAAAAGGAAAACAAAATATGCATAGACAAGAATAAAAATGAAAAGACAAGAACCCCAAAACTATGGGACGCTGTAAAAGCAGTGTTAAGTGGAAGGTTCATAGCAATACAGGCTTACCTCAAGAAACAAGAAAAAAGTCAAATAAATAACCTAACACTACACCTAAAGCAACTAGAAATGGAAGAAATAAAGAACCCCAGGGTTAGTAAAAGGAAAGAAATCTTAAAAATTAGGGCATAAATAAATGCAAAAGAAACAGAGGAGACCGTAAGAAAAATCAACAAAGCCAAAACCTGGTTCTTTGAGAGGATAAATAAAATTGAAAAACCATTAAACAGACTCATTAGAAACAAAGGGAGAAGAATCAAATCAACAAAATTAGAAATGAAAATAGAGAGATCACAACAGACAACACAGAAATACATAAGAGACTACTATCAGCAACTATATGCCAATAAAATGGACAACTTGGAAGAAATGGACTAAATCTTAGAAAAATAAACTTTCAAAAACTGAACTAGGAAGAAATAGAAAATATTAATAGATCCATCACAAGCACAAAAATTGAAACTGTGATAAGAAATCTTCCAGCAAACAAAAGCCCAGGACCAGACAGCTTCTCAGCTGAATTCTATCAAAAATTTAGAGAAGAGCTAACACCTATCCTACTTAAACTCTTCCAGAAAATTGAAGATGAAGACAAACTGCCAAACTCATTCTATGAGGCCACCATCACTCTAATACCAAAACCAAAAAAAGATGCCACATATAGGTCAGTACCACCAATGAACATAGATGCAAAAATCCTTAACAAAATTCTAGCAAACAGAATCCAACAGCATATTAAAAAGATCATACATCATGACCAAGGGGGTTTTTATGAGGGATGCAAGGTTTCTTCAATATCCACAAATCAATCAACCAAATACACCACATTAACAAATTGAAAGCTAAGAACCATATGATTATATAAATAGATGATGAGAAAGCCTTTTTAAAAATTCAACATCCACTTATGATAAAACCCTCCAGAAAGCAGGAATAGAAAGAACATACCTCAACATAATAAATGCCATATATGATAAACCCACAGCAAACATTATCCTCAATGGTGAAAAATGGAAAGCATTGCCCCTAAAGTCAGGAATAAGACAAGGGTGTCCACTCTCGTCATTACTATTCAACATAGATTTGGAAGTTTTAGACACATCAATCATTACAGAAAAATAAATAAAAGGAATCCAGACATGAAGAGAAGAAGTAAAACTCTCAATGTTTCCAGATGATATGATCCTCTACATAGAAAACCCTAAAGATTCCACCAGAAAATTACTAGAGCTAATCAATCCATATAGTAAAGTTGCAGGATATAAATCAACACAGAGAAATCCCTTTCATTCCTATACACTAATAATGAGAAAATAGAAAATAAATTAAGGAAACAATTCCATTCACCATTGCGATGAAAAGAATAAAATACATAGGAATATATCTACCTAAAGAAACAAAAGACTTATATATAGAAAACTATAAAACAAAATCAAAGAAATCAAAGAGGACACTAATAGTTGGAGAAATATTCTGTGTTCATGGATAAGAATCAGTATAGTCAAATTGAGTATATTACCCAAAAGAATCTATAGATTCAATGCAATCCCTATCAAGCTGTCAGCAGTATTTTTCACAGAACTAGAACAAATAATTTCACAATTTATATGGAAATACAAAAAAAAAAAAAATTCAAATAGCCAAAGCAGCCTTGAGAAAGAAGAAAGGAACTGGAGGAATCAACCTGCCTGACTTCAGGCTCTAATACAAAGCTATAGTCATCAAAACAGTATGGTACTGGCACAAAGACAGAAATGTAGATCAGTGAAACAAAATAGAAAGCCCAGAGATACATCCACTCATCTATGGACACTGTATCTTTGACAAAGGAGGCAAAGATACACAATGGAGAAAAGACAATCTGTTTAACAAGTGTGGCTGGGAAAACTGGACTAGAACGCTTTCTAACACCATACACAAAAATAAACTCAAAATGGATTACATATATAAACATAAGACCAGAAACTCTAAAACTCTTAGAGGAAAACATAGGGAAAACACTCTCTGACATAAATCACAGCAGGATCCTCTATGACCCAACCCCCAGAATATTGGAAATAAAAGCAAAAAGAAACAAATGGGACCTAATTAAACTTAAAGGCTTTTGCACAATAAAGGAAACTATAAGCAAGGTGAAAAGACAGCCTTCAGATTGGGAGAAAATAATAGCAAATGAAGCAATGGACAAAGAATGAATCTCAAAAATATGCAAGCAACACATGCAGCTCAATTCCAGAAAAATAAACGACCCAATCAAAAAATGGGCCAAAGAACTAAACACACATTTCTCCAAAGAAGACATATAGATGGCTAACAAACACATGAAAGGTTGCTCAACATCGCTCTTTATCAGAGAAATGCAAATCAGAACCACAGTGAGGTACCGTTTCACACCAGTCAGAATGGCTGTGATCCAAAAGTCTACAAAGAATAAATGCTGGAGAGGGTGTGGAGAAAAGGGAACCCTCTTACACTGTTGGTGAGAATGCACACTGGTACAGCCACTCTGGAGAACAGTGTGGGGATTCCTTAAAAAACTGGAAATAGAACTGCCTTATGACCCTGCAATCCCACTGCTGGGCATACACACCAAGAAAACCAGGATTGAAAGAGACATGAGTACCCCAATGTTCATCGCAGCACTGTTTATAATAGCCAGGACATGGAAGCAACCTAGATGTCCATCAGTAGACGAACGGATAAGAAAGCTTTGGTACATATACACAATGGAGTATTACTCAGCCAATGGCATTGAAATATGTACACTATCATGTAAGAAATGAATCACCAGTCTAGGTTTGATATCGGATACAGCATGCCTGGGGCTGGTGCACTGGGATGACCCAGAGTGATGAGGGGAGAGAGGTGGGAGGGGGGTTCTGGATTGGAAACTCGTGTACACCCATGGCAGATTCATGTCAATATATGACAAAACCAGTAGAGTATCGTAAAGTAAAATTAAATAAATAAATAAATAACAACAACAACAAACAAACAAACAAAAAAAAGTTTTTAATAAATCAATGAGTAAGATGACTTGAAAAAAAGAAAAAGAATACATTTGAATCAGTTCTAATGAGGTGAGTGAGACTGAAGCCTATTATACAGAGTGAAGTAAGTCAGAAAGAAAAACACCAATACAGTATACTAACTCATATATATGGAATTTAGGAAGATGGTAACAATAACCCTGTATACGAGACAGCAAGAGACACTGATGTATAGAACAATCTTTTGGATTCTGTGGGAGAGGGCGAGGGTGGGATGATTTTGCAGAATGGCATTGAGACATGTATACTATCATATGTGAAATGGATCGCCAGTCCAGGTTTGATGAATGAGACAAGGTGGTTGGGGATAGTGTACTGGGATGACCCAGAGGGATGTGATGGGGAGGGGGGTAAGGGGTGGGTTAAGAATAGGGAACACATGTACATCTGTGGCAGATTCATGTCAATGTATGGTAAAACCACTACCATATTGTAAAGTAACTAGCCTCCAATTAAAGTAAATCAATATATATTAAAAAATATTCTCATAGAGAAACCAGTAAGGTCTCAGGGGAAGCAGGACATGAAAAAGGATGAACCAGTCTGGGTCAGATATCATGCAAGTCGTGGAGAGGGAAACTACAGCCTGTTTTCATAGGGAACTTGGGACATAAGTTGTGCCCAACTCAAGACTAGGGAGCTGGTATTTTACTCTCCCACTAGAACCTCCCTCTCATTCTTCAAATAACACTGAACTGGCATCTCGGAGCCTTTGTATTAGATCCTCCAAAGACAAATCAAAGGTGACACTAGAAGCAAAAATACACCAAAGCTCAGGAAAATGCAACCTCCGATAATGTCTCAATTTTTGCACCCACTCTGCCATTTCCAGCATCATATCTGGAATCCTACAAGTCTAAATAACTCCATGAGTCTCTAGACATAAGCATTTTTCAAAATTCAGATTTTAATTTATATAGGAGTATAGTTAATTTACAGTATTGTATTCATATTAGTTGTATGGGAAATTAATTCCCTTATACATGCACATGTATCCATTCTTTCTTAGATTCTTTTCCTGTACAGGTTATTACAGTCTATTGAGCATAATTCCTGTGTTGTACAGTAGGTCTTTGTTGATCTATTAAATAAAGTAGTATACATATATTAATATCAAACTCTCAATTTATCCCTCTCGCCTCTTTCCACTTTGGTAACTATAATTATGGTATTGATGGAGGGAGGTGTCTATAGGCACTTTTTGGATGAGGCTCTGTGCTTGTGAGAGAGCAGTGGCCAGGGGAAGCAAGCCTGAGAGACTCATTTGAGATGATGGTAAATGTTGAGAAGGACATGGCCATCCAAATGCTGGGAGAAAATCATTGTAGATGTGGGAAGTAGCCCCTGTTAAGGAAAAAGGTAACCAAGTTTAATAAATGGCTACCCTTCCATGGCCAATCTTCCTTCCATGCTTGGAACTTGGCCTACAGGTCAACCACCATGACCTCATCCCATGCTTCAGTTGTGAGTTAGCAGCAGTGAGGCATGTCAGCCTACCCAAGAAGGGAGAACCTGGGGCTATCACGAGGCTGAATATGCTCTGGACTCAGGGAAGGGTCCACAAACTGGTTATCCCCAGGAGCATCAGGTGTCAGGAGCATCACCAATGCCTCTATTTCCATGTACTTGTTCTCAGGAGTAGAAACGCCAGGGAACTCATAGAGCAAAGAAACAAGTAATGACTCTTGTTTCATCTTGCCCGATGTGATTCCCATCACCCTTTGACCACACTACTCTCTGCCCCAAAACTCCTCTATTCCTTCTTCAAAGATGGCTTGTGAATAACATCAGCTCACAATCAGCTGGGACCCAGAGATATCCAGCCCTGTCCTGTGTTTCTGTCCTTTTTCTCCAAGCAGATTCATCAAGCGAAGTTGTGAAAAAACATACGTGTGATTGTAACCCTCTCAAGGCCTTTGAATCTCCAAGGTCTATTTTGAGCATCAAAGAGGGAACACATCCGCTTCATCCAGGCTAGTCTCAGACCCCAGCTTTGGTCAGCCAGGTGTTCTCTGAAGAAACATAAGACACTTATCTAAGTTGCCAGAAGGCTGAGAAAGGAATGCTTCTAGCTTGAATGCAGGTGCAGGTTATCCAGTCACCCAAAATCTGTATTGTATGAATGAGGAGTGGGAGCTATTTGGATTCTGAGTTGGGAGTGAGTCAGTCACCACCTGCAGGTCTGCCTCCTGGGGTCACTACAGCTGGGGCTCCCCCACTGTGCCTGGAACCCAAAAGAAACAGCCCTGAATATTCCTTTCCTGCTGCTACATGGAGGTAGGTCTGCTGATAAAATCGGAACCAGACTTGAAGGGCAAAGGGAAAGGAACTTCCACTCTGGTGCTTGCAGACATCTGAGAGCTACCCAGCAGTGGATGCAATTGAGTTTTCTCTCATCTTTCCCCTCCTTGAAGTCTCCTAGCCTGGGAATCAGAGTTCCTGGGTCCCAAGTCCTCACTAACTTACCTGCAGCTAAGGTGAGTCATACACCCCAGGGTTCAGTTTCCCATCTCTTGGATGAGGGAGACTAGACTTGCTCCAGAACACTTGTTCCAGACTGAAGCTCACTGTCAATCAGTGGACAAGTGGCTCAGAGGTGGGTGTCACAGAGGATGCTGAGGCTGCCTCTGGTGGGCAGGCAGCTGTAACGGTCTGGTGATATTCATGGGTTCTTGACTCAGGACTGAGAGTGGTAGACCACTTGGCACACAGCTGCTGTTACACCGAGGACCTTAGAAGCCTTGCCCACTGGAACTTAGCATCATTTGAGTTCTGTGGGATAAGATCAGGTAGTTATAAGTCAGAGGTTACCACCGGGGAATTTTGTAGAATCCTCAGCAGAACCCAAATTAGGCTAACTAATCATCTCTCCAAAAAACACTGGGAACAAGATATGCCAGGACTCTTAGACAAATTTTGTAGCATTTGAAGTACCATTTAAAGTAGGTCATCTTTTGGATGAGCTGCCATTTGCTCTCTGGCTTGCGATGATACCCACAGTTAGAGTGGAATAAAAGGGCTCCTTGGGGAGCCTTTCCCTCTTCCTGTGACTCATTAGCAGTGAGTACAGCTCTATCCCTTCCACATCTAGAGCAGAAATTGAAGCAGGAAGGATGCAACCTCCAAGTTTAACAGGAAGAGTCAGATAGGTGTGGCCTTCAGGTAGGCACTATTCTTTTCCTAGTGCTTCTTCCTTCCCTCCTGGGTCCTGTGCAAGCTGCCCACCTCCCGGTTATTGGGTTGTGAATTCCTCCTCCCTTCTCTTGCAAATATCCATGCAGTCTCACTGGTGGCTTCCTTTAAACCCAGGCCTTATCGCTTACCCACAGATGGCAATAAAGAAGGGAAAGCCAAGGAGAGGTCTGCCCAGATCATTCTTTATAAAAATGCCTGCATTCCTTCTCCTTCCAAACCCTGTCCTGAATCATCTAGATCTCCAACTAGATGACTCAGTAGCTTAGCAGGGGAGTGGAGATGCAGTTAGGGTTGGAGTTAAGGTTGTCAGGTATGGCAGGGATGGTTTTCAGATGACAAGAGAAGAGTTGGAGTAAGGAGCATGTGGTCCTCCAAAAACTCACTCATCAGAGACCCGCTTCAATCTGCTATCTTGGGCCCCTCTGGGTATCACTAAGACAGAAACTTCATTCTATAAACTTATTACTACAAAACGATTTCAAACATAACAAATTTAAGAAAGAAGAGGGTCATGAACCCTATATTTCATCATTCAGCATCAATAACTACAAAACTAATCTCTTAGTCCCACAGGCTGTCATAGACCAGAGACTGTGCAACATCAAGGTGGTGGCCAATTGAGTTCCCGGGGAAGACATTCTCGACTTTCATCAGGTCTTTCTCTTCTTGCTATGTCCTCATTTGTGGTGGGGGAAGGGAAGGAGGAAGATAAAGAATAAGCAAGAAAAAGAGGGAGAGGATACTCCCATCATGAGGGACTACTATCAAAACCCCATGTCAACTTGCGTACCTCTCAAAGGCTCTACTTCCTAATACCATCACATTGGCAGTCAAGGGTGGACACAGTGCAATCCATAGCAGCTATGCAGTTATGTTTTTAAATCAAGACTGACCCTCATTTCATTCTCTCTTTTACTCCTTATTCATTTTTCCTGAAGTGTTGTTTGGACAAGATGAACATTTCACAACATATACATAATGAGTATTTGGAGTAAAATGATAGGACGTGAGACAAATGCTCATTTGTTCCCAATAAAATTAACATCTAATATCCAGTCCATGTACAAATTTCCCTGATTCTCAAAAAGCAGTTTTCACAGTTTATTGAAGGAATGTAGTCATATGTTGCACTGGGTTGTTCGTTAAGATTAAATAGCTGTTCCTCTCCCAATTTTAATGCCATTTATTTGTACAGAAACTGGGCAGAAGCAGGGTGGTTTGTCTTACACAGTGTCCCACTATTGGGTTTAGAGCAGAAGTCCACTATACCTGCACAGGGGTCAGGACCACTACCAGTCCTTGGCCTATTAGGAACCAGACCTCCACAGAAGGAGGTGAGCTGCAGGCCAGTGAGTGAGGCTTCATCTGTATTATAGCTGCTCTCCATCACTCTCTCATCACCCCCAGAAGGGACAGTCTAGCTTGTTTTCCTGGAACTGTTTGTAGTTACATAACCTATGCTTAATAGAAACAAAAATAGCGTAAATATTGATGATTATTTTCCTTTCTCAGTGCTCAGAATAATGAGTTGTTGCCCCAGCAATCTATCACAACGACAAATTAGAAGTTGCCTACTAACATTTGGACACATTCAGCCAGCTTAAAACTGAATATTAAAAAACTAAGATTATTGGTTCCAGCCCCATCCTTCAAGGCAAACAGAAGGAGAAAAGGTGGAAGTAGTGACAGATTTCTTCATCTTAGCTTCTAAAATCACTGTGGATGGTGCCTACAGCCATGAAATCAGAGGATGTTTGTTTCTTGGCAGGAAAGCTATGACAAACATAAACAGTGTGTTGAGAAGCAGAAACATCATTCTGCCCAACAAACTGGTAGATGTTTGGCCTTTTCATTTGGATTCCTAAACTTTCTATCCAGTCCCCATTGGGCTTCGAAGTGCCTTAGCTTTCTGGTCCTTCACGATTTCCAAGATTATTTTGTGCAGTTCTTTATTCAGTCCTGAAATTAGCCATTTCTTTAAGAATCCATGCATCATCTGATGGGAAATGTATTTAAAATCTACATGTTAGACCTCAGAATAGTCACTGTTATCAAGTTGTCATTGCTTGTAAGCTTTCCATTGGTCAGAGTAGGAAGTACACATTTTCCTTAAAAAATAAAATAAAAATAAATATAATTAGTTGGTACAAACTTATGTTTTCAGTTCAAGATTTAAGACAGCAGGGTTTGAATTAAACTTCTTTGTGTTATGTGTGAACCTCTTTTTCTAGCCACTGAAAGGCTTACTTTAGAACATTAGTTTTAATTCTTGCCTTGCTTTTACTTGTTAACATGCATATGATGCTGTCACAATAACAGAAGTTATGAGGAACAATAAGTTGTTGAATATAGTTTCAGATTTCTTTCCTGTTTTTCTTTTGATTTTCTTTTTCTTTTTTTGGATGTGCAGTACTTTTGTTTTTCCTTAGAAGATATTCCACTTTGAATGCAGTCACAATTCTGAATTTTAAAGCCACTTAAGTAATGTGCTGTTATGGGCAGGAAGTCACCAACTTGATGCAATTAGATTTATCAGTCTCTTTGTTCTCAATTTGTTGAGTTCAGTTCAGTCCTTTCAGTCATGTCTGTCTGTTTACAATGCCATGGGCTGCAGCATGCCAGGCTTCCCTATCCATCACCAACTCCCGGAGCTTACTCAAGCTCAGGTCCATCGACTCGGTGATCCCACCCAACCATGTCATCCTGTTTTCCCCTTCTCTTCATGCCTTCAGTGTTTCCTACATCAAGGTCTTTTCCAGTGAGTCAGTTTTTCCCATCAGGTGGGCAAATAATTGGAGCTCCAGCTTTAGCATCAGTCCTTCCAGTGAATACTCAGAACTGATTTTTTATTTTTTTAGGATGGACTGGTTTGATCTCCTTGCAGTCCAAGGGACTCTTAAGAGTTTTCTTTAACACCATAATTCAAAAGGCATATATGTGTATCCTCTGTCAGTGACGTCATATTCCCCCTGTTGGGATTTAACCACCATAACTGAATCTAAACAACATGCAAAAATGAGGATTAAGTCACAGTGCCCCATCTAAACACACCTGGCAACAGGAGAGGCTCCTGTTGTATTCAAGGGACAGACATGGAAAGATCTCAAGCAAGAATAGGCCCTGGGAGTCCTGGATGAGTCATTAAACGGGATTGTCTTTACATTGGCTGCCACAGTTGTTTTGTCTTCTATGATTGGGAAGACATTTCAAAATTATTTTTTTGTATGTTTGGTTTGGCAGACAAAATTTTTCATGACATAGACCCTATGGGGAAATTATATCAGAAATATATCCATTTATCTTCAGCAGTTAAATTTTGTTGGTTTGTATGTCCCTGATGATCTTTATAAATAGAAAAGAAACACATGGTCAGTATGCATTCAGTCTCTTTTTAAATCAACCGACATGAATTAAATTCCTCTCTGTCCCCACTGCACTCCCAGTTCTAGGTGAGAAATAAAAACCTGCAGAGACTGAAGGCTGATTCCAGTACATTGCTGTGGAGATTTCGTTCCCACTGTTTTTTGGGAAAAAAATTAGTTGCTAACATTAAAATCAGTAGATTGCACATAAATATCCAAACTTCTGATTCTCTTGAAAACATGGCCAACTGGCCTGCTTTCCAGCATGGGTGAAGTGGAGGAAAGGCTGCTCCCAGAGATAAGTCCTGTGTGGCCCAAGGTTCAACATAGCCACCTAGTCCTAGTATCATATCCCCTGCCTCCTGGGCCATGATTTTGTGAGAACTAGACTGCTAGCTCTCTTAAGATAAAGACTACTTTTGTCTTCATCATCTTTGACTTTGAAGCTTTTAACCTAGAACCTAGCACACAGTTCTTCCTTGTACAGTTGTTGGATGATATAAAATATCTTGTGAATGCATATGACATTTCTTCCAATACTAAAACCATGCAATTGAAGTACTTCTCTGCCCTAACTCTTTGATGCAGCCTGGCATCATAGGTGCCCCTGATGTCTGCTATTCGACCCACTACCTAAAGCCAGTTGTATGTCCCTGGGCTGTCCCTGAAGTCTTCACTTTGCCATTTGACAACTTATCCTCCTAGCAATCTCCTCTCCTATGAAGACAGCAATGCCTAGCTCATGAAGTGGCTAGGAAGATGACATAAAACCACGAATGTCCAGCATGGCCCTTAGTATCCATTTTTATGATGTTTTTAGCAGATTTTTTCTCCAAGTAGGCAAGGTTCTCCATCTTCTTAGATGTCCATGCAGATCAGTTTGATTTTCCAGCCAAGCTTCAAGGAAGAGATTACAGTTCTTTTCTGTATTCTATGAAGCTTCAAAATCCACTCGCCAAGGACATTGATGAATGTAAAGATTTTATCGAGACCTTTTTTTTATTTTTTCAGACCTATTATTGGCCTAAAGGGCTAAACTAGGGCATGTCAGAGCATATTTAACTAGGGGCTCCCGGTCACCACTACATGCTAAGAACCTGAACTTCCCTGAGTCTTTGGAGCCAAGAAAGAGGCATGAAGTGGCTTGTGCCCCTTGACCTAGTGACCTTCTCAGATTGCAGAGTCATGTAACTAAGGAGACTGTAAGCCATGTCATCTTCCTTTCTGTGATTTTTCTTTCCATCTGATTATTCTTCTACTCATCAGGTTTATAATAGAATGGAATATTTCCTTGACAATCTTAAAGTTCAACCCTTACTTATTGATAAGTACCTTGTTATAGGAACTGTGGGACCCAAGGTTCTTGGTGTAGATTTGCATATTTGAACAACTCTGGGGTCCAGTCATGTCATGACCTATTGAAATTGGAAATATTTGCAATTGTTCAGTACATAGTCAATGCAGATGTAGATGTGGTCCTGTGAAATAGCAGTTTTCTTCATTTTATTTATGTGTCCTCTTTGTTCCCTCTCTACTTCAGTGTGTATATGTCTATGTCTGCATCTCAGTATCACTATCATTTATCTCTCCATCTCTTTAAAGTCTCTGTGAGTGTATTTCTTTCTATGGTGTTTTCTTTTAACTTTTCTCTTAATTTTCTACATTTCCTGAACTTTTTCCCTATCTCCTGGATTCTTCTTTCAACTCTCTCTTCTCTTTCAACTTGGAGAAAGATTGGGGGAGCTAAGTATACACTGTTTTATATCTGACAAGCAGTGTGACCACAGCCAATTCACAAGCCTCTTGCATTTCAAATTCCTCCCTTGTAAAAGAGGATAGGGATCCCCCTTCTACCTCCTTCCCTGAGCTTCTCTGAGAAGGATACAGTGGGGTGGCCACAGCAGTGCTAGTGGCTGTCATTGTTGAGACTTCCTATTTATCAGGCACCTTATATCCATCACTTCACTATCCCCAAGATATCCTATTTGGAACGTTTGAATCGCTACATTCCACCATTTAACTGAAGGGGAGACTGAGACCTCACATGGTCATATGGCTTGCCCAACATTACAGAACAGAAGTTTTATTCAAACCTATATCTTTGCCATGGAATATGCATAAAATGCTGATAATAAAGTGACTCATAAAAATGATTAGAAAATACACAGTGCCATTACAATGACAGTTATACCTTAACACTGACAGCTAATTGGAGCATCTTCTTTGTTTTCTTTGTCAAATGTTCGGTGAAAGAATATCTCTAAGGAAAGTGAAGATCATGAGAAATACCTGCAGTGAAAAGAAACATGCTGAACGATTTCCTCAGGGAACATGCTTACAGACTGTCTCAGATTTTTTCTCGTGGCTCAAATCTAACTATTCACCCGCTAAGGATCATCACAGATGTGAGTGTTTGGGAGGATGGCGCTCCACAGTGCCCCTGGTGCTTTAGCCTAGCTCTGGGTCTCATCTGGAGGTGCCCCGTGGGATGCTGGGGCTGGGGCTCCTGCAGGAGGCAGAAACACTGGGCAAAAGGGGCTCCACGCAGAGGAGAAGGCATTATCATCCTCAACTCTTGTTTTGGTGACTGGGCCTGCCTGGTGGCAAGCAAACATCCATTTCTGTGTCAAAGATGTGTCATTAGTTTGAGGGAGATTGTTCCTTCTGAGCAGAAGGCAGTGACGACCCATGACAGTACTCTTGCCAGGAAATACCCCAAAATGGAGAGGCCTGGTAAGCTGACGTTGCTAAGAGTCGGACATGACTGAGCGACTTCACTTTCACTTTTCACTTTCCTGAATTGGAGAAGGAAATTGCAACCCACTCCAGTGTTCTTGCCTGGCGAATTCCAGGGACGGTGGAGCCTGGTTGGCTGCTGTCTATGGGGTTGCACAGAATCAGACACAACTGAAGCGACTTAGCGGTGGCAGCAGCAGCAGCATCTCCTTCTGAACTAAGGCAGTAAAATAGTTATAGATGAAAGTGAATCATCTCTGATCAGTAGGTAGAACCAACTGCAAAACAATTTTGAATAACCAGGCAGAGGAATTCAGTTTGGACAGATGCAAGAACCACAGCAGTAAAAAGTTACTGAACCCATATTCCGTGTTAGGCCATCAGAATCTAACACAGTGCTTACTGTTTTTAGATTAGAAAAAGGGCTTATTTTGTCTTCAAGAATGCGCACGTCAGCCTGAGAGATAGGCAAAGTGTAAATACATGTCAAATGAAAGGGTCACTTGTGTGGTGTTGATTGGATATGGTCTGAGTTTAGAGGGAGTGGCTGGGGTTGATCAAGAAGGATCTCCTGGAGAAGGGGGTGCCAAAGCTGGGTTTGAAGAGACTCTAGAATTTCTCAGATGAACACCAGGATTCCCTGGGTGCCCAGTGACCCTGGAGGTCCAGTGGTTATGCCTCTGTGCTTCCAATGCAGGAGGTACCACTTCAACACCTGGTCACAGAATCAATATCCTGCATACAATGTAGCACAGGAAAAAATATCAAATGCAAGCACCTCTGTGGTCAAAGGCTGTGAGCTTCACAGTGGTTGGAAAGTTATCTCAAGAGATATATGACACCCAGAGGGAGACATCAGTGTGGGAAGAGAGGGTAGCCAGCTCTGCACTAACCCACTCCCTCTGTCTCATTGTAGATGCTCTATATGGGTAACATCACCACTGGAACACCCCCTCAGGAATTCCAGGTTATCTTTGACACAAGCTCATCTGACTTGTGGGTGCCCTCCCTCTTTTACCCCAGTCAAGTCTGTTGTGAGTACAGATCCCCTACCCGGACCATCCTTCACTTGCTCTGCCACCCTGTTTCAACCCTTGGCACCTGATGACACTCATCTCTTGTGTCTGCAGCTGCACAAGTTAGGTTCAGACATTGCAAGTCTTCCACCTTCCAGCCTACCCAGAAGACCTTCTGGATCACCTATGGACCTGGGACCATGAAGGGATTTCTTGCTTATGACACCGTTCGGGTAACGTGTAGAGAAGCTGAATCAGGACTGGCTATGGAGTAACCCTTGCTTGCAAAACAGATGCAGGACCATCAGGCAGGACTCTTCCTACCCTAACTCCCATAGACATTGCCCATCTTACCCACAGGATCCTGTCCCTGGGGAGGCAGTGCCTGTGGTGACACATGAGCAAAAGAGTTAGTTAACCCAGATAGTGTCTTCAGGTGTGAACTTGAAGCTCTTCTGGCCATGAGCAGTTCAAGGTTCATTTTGCTGGGAGTGAAAAGAGGGGAAAAAAGCACCCACTTTTATATTCACAGACTGTTCCAGGCACTTTCAGGTAATAATTTGTTTAATCCTGCAACTACCCCACAACAGCAAGTGGTTAGCTCATGAGACATATGAGGACTGAGGTGCAGACAGCAAGGGTTGCTGAGGTCACACATGTGGTAAACGGTGGAGCTGGGTTGGCTTTTCAAGACTGAAGTTGCTGTAGGGTGTTTAGGGACAGGATAAAACTGATCTGGGGACCCTGAGGGCAGTCAAGGGCTTCAGGTATCCATAGTGGGTAACTGGAGGCCAGAGAATTCAAAGGGCATGATAAATGAGTTCTCACTCTAGGGTGACTTTGAGAATCTGATAAAATGTATGGCCTGCCTCCCCAAAGTGCTTGAGTAGTTCCCCCCTCTCTCTTTCTCTCTCATACACACTCACACAAATACACAATATCCCCAAAAGTGAATTTCCCAGGCTGTAGTTTCATGGATCCCTGCAAGCAAGATTGTGTTTTTGGCTTCTGTCTTCCTGGACAGATGCAGAATCCACAGTACTTTACAGAGAATTTAGTCCATTCCTGTCATTAGGTCATAGTTATTCCAGAGAAGGCTACCTTGCTCTCGACTCATTTTGTCCACAAGGGGGCACCAGTGGGTCCTGGCCTGATTCTTGGTTGCCCCACCTGGACAGAAGCCACAAGGCCAATTTGACTGAGTCAGGTGATGTTTTTCTGAGGGGCAGATGTTTTAAAATTCACAGCCTCTCAGAAATGAAACACAAAATTTTCTCCCAGCATGGTCTAACCATCTGAGATCCACCAAAGACACAGCCCAACCTCATTTCTTCTCTGAGGATTTAATGGCAATGCACCCCAGCCCAGTCCTGGCCCCACTTCTTGTATCTATCAGTGGGAATACTCTTCTCTCTCACAGATTGGGGACCTTGTAAGTACTGACCAACTGTTAGGTCTAAGCGTTGTGGAATACGAGTGTGAGGGTGCACCTTTTGATGGTGTCTTGGGTTTGAACTACATCCACATATCCGTCTTTGAAGCTATCCCCACCTTTGCCAACCTGAAGAATCAAGGTGCCATTTCTGAGCCTGTTTTTGCCTTCTACTTGAGCAAGTAAGTCTGAGATGGACAATCTCTTTCTCCAAATTAGGTTTAAGATGCTTTCAGGTGCATGAAAATTATAGAACACTTGATAAAGAAAAATCCTGAGAGATAATCTAACCCAGGATAAATATAGCCCCAGGGCTGTACCTGCCTTCACCCCTGGCTTTTATAAATAACGTTTTATTGGAACACAACCCTGCTTCTGGGCTCAAAACCAGTAACTTGGTCTAGGGGGCTGAATGAGGAGGAAGACTAATGGAAGGCAACAGGAAACAAGTTGGAGGAAAAAGCAATATAATTTGCTTATGAATCAGGAAGGAAGGAGAAGGATGGTGGATATGTTTCCTTCCTCATTACCATTCTACTGGGAGCCCAGGACCAGCTACCCAATTAGCAGGAGCCAATGACAAATGAAAGTGTGGGACACAAAACAAACATGTGGGACCCCTTGTTCAAGAAGTATGAGGCATTTTAAGACAGGGAGAGCAGAGGTGGGGTCCCTTCTGAGTGTGGGGCCCTTTGAGCTGTAGAGGTCACAGGCCAGTGGTGCCAATTCTGGGTGACCTGAACCCACACCCTTAGAACTCCCAGGATTTGATTTTCCTGAAAAATGACAAGCTGGACAAGGAGAAAAACATTATGCTTCAGCACCGTGTCCTCTGAGTGTGTCTGAGCACTCAGGTTGCAGGAAATAGGGCATCTTTGGAAGATAGAGTGGGTGGAGCCCAGCCAGGTGACTCAGTTTCTAACCTCCTCTGTGCCACTCAATAGTCAGTAACTGACCTCAGTCTGGATCTCAATTGCTTCTAGACTCGATTTCTGCATCTGTATATGGGGACCTTATTAGGGCCTTGCTGGGTGGACCAGCACAGCTCTCAGTCAGTGCTGTTGTTACTGTCCTCCAAGGATCCCACCCTCTCTTCTCTCTACACATGCAGGGCGAAAGGCAGTGTGGTGATGTTTGTTGGGGTGGATAAATCCTACTACTAGGGAGCACTCAACTGGGTACCATTGATCCAAGCAGGCGACTGGAGTATACACATGGACCAATAAGTCTCTCCCTCTGAGGGTCAGCACAAGTGATGCTCCCACTACTGTACATGGACACAGGAAGACACACACAAATGCATTCTCAGACACACAGTCACATAGACATATACAACACCTACAATGACACAGACAGACGCACAGACACATAGAAACACACAGCAGACACATATAAACATACACAGAGACATAAAAACATGCATAGCTAGTCAGAGACACAAAAGCACTCACAGAGACACATACAAACACACATACAAACACATATACAAACAAACACACAAGCAGATAGACATGCAAACAACCAGTGGGTTCATAATCACCAGCCTTCTGACCAGGGCTCTGAGTGCTCAGGGTCCTAAAATGGTCTGGAGAGGTCTATGCAACTGGGAGAGGATTGCACACACTGCCCTGTGAGGTGTGGAGTATGGTTAGAGGACTCTACAGCATGGTGAAGAGGATCAGGGAGAATTTCTCCAGCCTGAACAGAGGTATAAGATGACCAACTGTCCGGGGGTACCTGGGACCAAGGACATTGTCAGTACAGATAAATATCAGTTTTAAAACAGGGAAAGTCCTGAGCAAATGGGGACAACTGGTCTCCTAAGGGAGCAACTACTGAGCAGTATAGAGAGATTTACTGAAGTCATAAGACGTAAAAGCAAGTAATAAAAAAGACGCTCCATGTTCTTGGGCACTCAGTGGGGCAGGGGCTATAACAGAGAATCAGGAATGTGGGATCCAGGAGTTACCTGAGGACAAGAGGAATAATTGATAGGATTCTGTGTGATACCCTCAGACAAAACCTGACCCGTCCTTGGAGTTTCTGTGGGCTAGTCATATATTTCCTGGCCAGGGTCTCAGGGTCTGAGTTGGTTGTGGGAGCAGTGCTGGCAGGTATCCTCTCCCAGAGGAGCCCCTCTCTCCCACCACTATGAGAATCTGCTGCCCTCGTGAATCTCCATCTTCACTCTGCGATTGACCCATTATTTATTTGTTCCCCACCAGATACAGCTCTCTGGATGTTTCTCATTCATTATTTTCACAGTCTTCATTTATTCTGTAAACAGACAAGCCTTGGACATCCACTGTGTGCCAAGCACTTTAGGGAGACAATGAGAATAAAACTCATCCTCACATCTAAGAAGGCAGATGCACAGGGAATGAGACACACACATAGTGAATTGTGACTTTGGTACATGCTAGACATGAGGAAGTGTCTATACAGTCTGTCAAGAAAAGAGACTGATAAATACCAGGGGAAAGACTTCTTTCAAACCTTGACAATTAAGCTAGATTCTGGACAATGAGAAGAAATTTGCTAGTCCAAGAGGAGGGGCCTCCTCTAGGAAGGAAGACCAGCTTGTGTCAAGGTGCACAAGAGCCTGGTGTATTCAAGTACTGCATTCAAGAATGTCAAGGAAGATGCCGTGTCGGGAGCAGAGGAAAAGAGGGCAAGAGACAAAGGGCTGTTTAGGAGACAGTCGGGAAGGGGGCAGCTCTGGGGAGACTCAGAGTGACCTTGATGCCTGCTTGGTCACACTGTCTCTCAGCATCTCCATGAAAAGAAAGGCTATTGTTTCTTCTGGCGGCTGCGAGGCCCTTGTGGATACCAGGACATCACTGATCCATGGCCCAAGAAGACTGGTCAATAACCTCCTGAAGCTCATCGGCGCCACACCACGGGGTTCCGAGGTGATGGGTCATGCCCCAGGGTCACTCCCAGTCTCCACACACAAGAAGCATCTCCAGGGCCAACCTTTGTCTCTTTCTCTCTAACAGCACGTTTCATGTTTTGCGGTCAATACCCTGTCTTCTATTATCTTCACCATCAATGGCATCAACTACCCAGTCCCAGCTCAAGCCTACATCCTCAAGGTGAGGGGAGAACCCTGAGGGGTGGTTCTCAAATAGGAACTTGCAGGAACCCTTGGGCTGCTTCTGGGAAGAGGGCACCCTCTGCAGGCCAACACACACTATTGCAGATGCTGCTGAGCCCTGTGCCTGGCCAGAGCCTCCCACAAGATGGACCACTTGAAAGTAAAGGGCCATCTGGGACACTGACTATCCTGAAATAAATGTGGAGACACCACTTCATGCTGTAATGGTGGGAGTCACAAGGAGAGGGGAACACTCAGGTCCTCAGTCCTCAAAGAGCTTCAGTTCAATCTGAATCCTCAGATGGGTGAACACGGAAAGTCAGCTCTAGCAGTCCTTGAAATAAGTCATGTGACAAGGAGAATGGCTGGGGACAGTCCCAGTGTGCTGTCCCACCATAGGGATTAACAGTCTCCCTTCCCTCCTCGCAGTTTTCCTGGTTTGCATGATAAATTACATGGTCACCCTAGTTCTCGGATGCATCTTCCCATAGCTCTGGCCGGGTGCCCTCTTTGTGAGTAAGGCTACCTGACCCCTTTGAGGGGAGGATGGATGCTAATGTGAATAAAGGCTGCACAGTGACTGCTCAGCCGCAGTGCAGGGTGGAGGCTGCATGTCAGCTCCCTGCGGGAGTTCAGAGCAGGCTAATGGGCTCAAGGAAGACTTTGAGGAAGGGAGGGAATTTCAGGAATTCTAAAACTGTAAACCCATGGAGCTGTATGGAGGGTAGCTTGGTTCGAGGCAAAACTGCACTGGATTCCATGCAAATGGCATCCCAAGATGCTCTGCATTGGGGCACTGCAGACTTACTTGGGGTGATGAGGGCTACAGACTGACTGGTGGGGTTGGGCAACCAGAGTAAATTACCCAACCAAGCCTACAGTGGCCAAAAAGGGTGAGTGCGGGCCGAAGAAGGCTTCCCAGAGTTCCTAAGTTAAGTCTTCAAGCATGTGTTGTGGGCACTGTTCTATTTAAGATGGATAATCAGCAACGGGTTACTGTGTAGATGGAGAACTCTGCTTAATTATATGACAACCTGGATGGGAGGGGTATTTTTGGGACCAGGATACATGGGTATATATGGTTGAGTTTGTTTACTGTCCATGTGAAGCTCAGAATATTGTTAATCAGCTATACTCCAAAACAAAATAAAATTTTTAAATAAAGTATGGATTGTGGGGAGAACCAGCATTCTCTGCAGAGAAAACCATGAGCAGGAGTCAGAAGGAAAGATACAGGGAGAGAGGAGAACTATGGAAACACTTGTTCTTTTCTAAAAATTTTATTGAAGTATGGCTAATCTTCAGTGTTACCTTAAGTTCTGCTACACAGCAATGTGACTCAGTATAAGCATACAGAAATATATATTCTTTTTCTTATTCTTTTTCATGTGGTTTATGACTGGATATTTAACATATTTCCTTATGCTTTTCAGTAGGACTTTGTTGTTTATCATTCCTCTGTATTCCCGACTCCCAGTCCTTTCCTCCTCCACACTCTTCCTCATGGAAACCTCAGGTCTTGGCCTTATTTGGTTGTGTATGAACTCTCATATCCCACGCTAATGAGAAAATCCCTGATACTTACCAAAAGAGGGAAGTAAAACCAAGAAATGTGCTGGGTTTGGATATTTGTGGGAGATGCACATAAGGGCTCAGGCTGACTGGTGTGTGTCTCTGACTCCCCCAGTATTCTAGAGGCCACTGCTATACCTCCTTTAAAGAGAACACAGTGAGGACATCTAGAGACACCTGGATCCTGGGTGACGTCTTCCTGAGGCTGTATTTCTCAGTCTTGGATCAAGGAAATGACAGGATTGGCCTGGCACAGGCAGTGTAAGTGCTTGGAGTGGTTCAGGAATCAGTAAGGGTGCTCCAAGCAAACACTAAATCACACTTAGGGTACTCCTGCCCAGGATTCTGGTGGACTGTATTTGGTGGTCTGAACACCCTATTCTCAGTAAAGAATAAAGTTTTTCACTCGTAATGGTGCTGAAACAACTGGGTGCCTCTGTTTGTGTCTGGGAGGTGTACAATGATCGGGAAGGATCTAGAACAAAGTCTGAATCACAGTTGAGAATAGCCCACCTCCAACTGGCTTCAAAGGAAGGGGAGACTCATTAAAATGATTGTGGGAATCCAGGACACAAGACTCAGAGCAAATACAAAGATCTCAGTGACTGGACCCAAGAAATCAGAAGTCATCAATTTTCTATTTCACACAATCTTTTATTCCCTCTTCTTTGATGGTCTTAGCCTAACAACTTTCTTCCTTAAGGCTTCTACACCCAGTAACAGAGTCCAAGCTATCTGCCCTAGGGTTTTATATCCTGAAGGCATCACCAATAAGGAAAGACAATATTGTGGACATCAGAGTTCAAGGGTGTTCTCTGAATGACCCACCTCATATCACAAGTACAGTCCTAGATCAGCCATCCTGGCAGTGCCATGGGATCCTATGATTGGCTTTACATGGTCTTGTGGCCCTCACCCAGCAGCACACATGATTGTCAGTTTCCTCCAGAACTACATGACTGAAGCTGGGGAGAGGCAGCCCCAAGGAAAATGACTGGGAGATAGTCTAGGCCATGGAAGAGTTTGTGATAACCCATCAACTCCACCACCTCCTCATTCAGAGGAATTATAAGGGGTAATAAAATAGACTCTCTTCATCCCATCTCAGATGAACTTATCACTGGGCTTCTCCTCCAGGGGAGTTTGGGTGAGGTCCTTCATGAAGAGCTGGTTCCCGTTTGTCCCACATCCAGTCACCAGGTCTCTGCCACATATACCTGCTCTGTCCTTTCCAGTCCTACTTGGTAAGTGATGACCCCAGTGGATCCCTGATCCATCCCCCTCCTCCAGGGCATGGAATGCCCCTTCCTTGGTCTCCAGGGCTGCTGGGGAGAATGCAACACATGTGTTGGGAGACCCAAGGTACACAGAGCATTCAGCCTTTCTGAACTTCTCCATGGGTCAGGCTACAAATGATTTGCTTGGAGCTGCCATGGTTAGGCACTTTTGCAGTGGAAGCATCCATTCTTTCCAGCAGGAGGATCTCCTTGTTGTATAAGTGACTTGCAAGAATCTTCTCAAGCACCACAGTTCAAAAGCTCATTTCTTTGGCATTCACCATTTCTTATGGTCCAATATCACATCTCTACCTGATTGCTGGAAAAACCATAGCTTTGACACTACCGACCTCTGTAACAAAGTGAGTCTCTGCTTTTTAATACACTGTGCAGGTTTTTCATAGCCTTTCTTCCTTCCAAGGAGCAAGTGTGCTTTAATTTTGTGGCTGCATTCAAGGTTCATAGTGATTTGGGAGCCCAAGAAAATAAAATCTGCCATTGTTTCCACTTTTCCCCCATCTATATGCCATGAAGTCGTGGGACTGGATGCCATGAATGTGAGTATCTTTTTGTGAATAGTTTTTTGAATGTTGAGTTTAAGCTAGTTTTTTCATCTCCTCTCCTCATCGAGAGGCTTTTTAGCTCTTTTTTGCTTTCTGCTATTACGGTAGGGTCATCTTCATATCTGTGGATGTTGATACTTCTCCCAGCAATCTTGATTCCAGCTTGGGATTTATCCAGACCAGCATATTGAGAGATGTATCCTACATATAAGTTAAATAACCAGAGTGACAATGTATACCTTGTAATTCTCCTTTCCCAATTTTAAATCTTTCAGTTGTTTCATGTCTGATTCTAACTGCTTCTTTTTCACCTACATACAGACTTCTTAGGAGAAAGGTAAGGTGATCTGGTACTCCCATTTCCTTAAGAATTTCCCACAGTTTGTTGTTGTCCATACAGTGAAAGGCTTCAGAATAGTCAGTGAAGCAGGTGGAAATGTTTTCCTTGGATTACCTTGCTTTCTCTATAATCCAATGGATGTTGGCAATTTGATCTCTGTTCCTCAAACCAGTTTGTATATCTGAAGGTTCTCACTTCAATCGTTAGCTTGAACGATTTTGAGCATTATCTTGCTACCAAGTGATGAGCACAATGGCATAATAGGATGAACATTCTTTGGAATTGCTTTTCATTTGGATTTCAATGAAAACTACCCTTTTCCAGGACTGTGGCCATTATTGAGTTTTCCAAATTTGCTGACATATTGAATGCAGCACATTTACAGCTTCATTCTTTTTTTTTTTTCCCACATTTGCTTTTTTTTTAATTTTTATTTTTACTTTATTTTGCTTTACAATACTGTATTGGTTTGCCATACAATGACATGAATCAGCCACGGGTGTACATGAGTTCCCATTCGTGACCCCCCCTCCCACCTCCCACCCCATACCATCTCTCTGGATCATCCCCGTGCAACAGCCCCAAGCATCCTCTATCCTGTATCGAACATAGACTGGTGATTCGTTTCTTACCTGATAGTATACATGTTTCAATGCCATTCTCCCAAATCATCCCACACTCTCCCTCTCCCACAGAGTCTAAAAGTACATTCTATACATCTGTGTCTCTTTTGCTGTTTCGCATGGAGGGTTATCATTACCATTCTTCTAAATTCCATATGTATGCGTTAGTATACTGTATGGGTGTTTTTCTCTCTGGCTTACTTCACTCTGTATAATAGGCTCCAGTTTCATCCACCTCATTAGAACTGATTCAGATGTATTCTTTTTAATGGCTGAGTAATACTCCATTGTGTATATGTACCAAAGCTTTCTTATCCATTCATCTGCTGATGGGCATCTAGGTTGCTTCCATGTCTTGGCTATTATAAACAGTGCTGCGATGAACATTGGGGTACACGTGTCTCTTTCAATTCTATTTTCCTCCGTGTGTATGTCCAGCAGTGGGATTGCTGGGTCATAAGGCAGTTCTATTTCCAGTTTTTTAAGGAATCTCCACACTGTTCTCCATAGTGCCTGTACTAGTTTGCATTCCCACCAACAGTGTAAGAGGGTTCCCTTTTCTCCACATCCTCTCCAGCATTTATTTCTTGTAGACTTTTGGATCGCTGCCATTCTGACTGGTGTGAAATGGTACCTCATTGTGGTTTTGATTTGCATTTCTCTGATAATGAGTGATGTTGAGCATCTTGTCATGTGTTTGTTAGCCATCTGTATGTCTTCTTTTGAGAAATGTCTGTTTAGTTCTTTGGCCTATTTATTGATTGGGTCGTTTATTTTTCTTGAATTGAGCTGCATAAGTTGCTTGTAAAGTTTTGAGATTAGTTGTTTGTCAGTTGCTTCATTTGCTATTATTTTCTCCCAATCTGAAGGCTGTTTTTTCACCTTGCTTATAGTTTCCTTTGTTGTGCAGAAGCTTTTGATTTTAATTAGATCCCAGTTGTTTATTTTTGCTTTTATTTCCAATATTCTGGGAGGCGGATCATAGAGGATCCTGCTGTGATTTACATCGGAGAGTGTTTTGCCTATGTTCTCCTCTAGGAGTTTTATAGTTTCTGGTCTTCACCATATAGCTTCATTCTTTAGGATTTTTAAACAGCTCAGCTGAAATTCCATCACCTTCCCTACCTTTTCTTGTTTTGATGCTTCCTGAAGTCCACTTGGCTTCATACTCCAGTATATCTGGCTCTATGCGAGTGACTCCAGCATCATCCCTATCCCGGTCACTATGACCATTTTTGTATAGTTCTTCTGTGCTTGCTTGCCACCTCTTCTTAATCTCATCTGCTTCGGTTAGGTCTTTGATTTTTCTGTCCTTTATTGTGCCCATCTTTGGATGAAGTGTTCCTTACTATTTACAATTCTATTGTTTTCCTCTAATTCTTGCACTATTTACTTATGAAGACTTTCTTCTCTCTCCTTGCTGTTATCTGGAAGTCTGCATTCCATTGGGTATAACTTTCCCTTTCTCCTTTGCCTTTCACTTTTCCTATTTTCTCAGCTATTTTTAAGGCTGCTCAGGCAACCACTTTGCCTTCTCACATTTGTTTTTCTTGAGGATGGTTTTGATGACCACCTCCAGTACAATGTTACAAACTTCCATCCAAAGTTCTTCAGGCTACTGGACCTAATCCCTTGAATCTATTTTTCATCTCCAATATACTATGATAAGGGATTTGATTTAGGTCATAGCTGAATGTTCTAGTGGTTTTCCTTACTTTCTTCAATTTAAACATAAATATTGTTTGCTTCTGCCTAAGCATTGCTTCCAGATCACCACCCACCACTTCCAATGGGTTTGGAGCAAAACCACACAATTTGAGGACAACTTGTGCTTGGCTTTTCACATGCTTAGTTGTGTAAGCTTGATCAAGTCTCTTAACCTCAGTTTTCTTATCTGGGTAATGGGCACCATGATGACAATTCCACATTCTAGATTGCATGTATGCCTGCAAGGGGCAAGTGGCACTGAGAAGGCTTTCTGGGTTCCTGAGTCTGGAACAAATATGAATTATTCTGCAACCTGGGGAGAAGGAAATCTTCTGTATAGAAGTTATGGTTGCCATCCCCAAGGCTAAATATTGATTCAAGCCAAATGACATCTATTTTGGAACCCTGACTCAGAACTCTGACTGAGCTGATGCTTCTGTTTTCTGGGCTCCCACAAGAGTTAATGATTACTGGTTCAGATTACTCCCTTCCTCAGCCTTACCAGTCAGCTTTTCCTTGTCAACTACTTCTCCCCTGAAATAATACTGCAAGGAGAGTCACAAAGGCTCTTGATGTCTTGTCAGTTTCCCACATCTCCAGCATAGAAACAAGTAGTTGTCACACCAACAGCTATGGCAACCTGTACAGTCCAATCTCAGCCTGATAAATGAATCTTTCCCCATTTGGCCCCTCATGTTTAAGTTACCTATAGTTGCCTTAGTAACCTTCCTGTGCTTGCTGTTTAATGTTGAAATATGTGTGGACCTCATCTAGTTTTCTTTCCCAAACATAATTCCAACCATGCAGTTAAGTAACCAAACATTTAGTCATCTAACTATCCAAAGGAATTGACAAAAGAAAACCACCCATCATGCATTTCTTGCTTGTCCCAAAACACGACCACGACTGAAGTGATCTGCTGAAACAATGTGATACATTGGCATGTACTCTACAGAAGGGACACTTTTTCTCTGGATTTGTTTTCCATCTAGTGCAGAATGTCAATCATAAGCCTGGCCTCCAGCAGCTGGTCACCTAGTTTCTTCCAGACTCAGCCCACTCCAGATCCCTTCAACATCCCTCAGTAAAATCTAGAGAACAGACTCAGTCAAAGTTCTCACTCCTGCAGAAAACAGTTTTTATGGTTTTTTTTTTTTAGAAAACAATATTTGGTAACACATTCAAAATCTTGTGCTCCTTGCCTTGGATTCAAGGACCTGCACCAGAGGATACGAAGCCTTCCCTTCCACCTAAATCTTTCACCACTCCTACCAGGGCCACAGGCTTGACTGGACCCCAGAGACTTCTGCCTGCTCCCTGATGTCCTTTCTACATCAGTTCAGTTCAGTCTCTCAGTCATGTCCAACTCTTTGCTATATCATGGGGTGCAGCATGCCAGGTTTCCCTGTCCACCACCAACTCCCGGAGCTTGCTCAAACACAGGTTCATCAGGCTAGTGATGCCACCCAACAATTTCATCTTCTGGTCTTCCCCTTTGCCTTCTGCCTTTAATATTTCCCTGCATCAGAGTCTTTTCTAATGAGTCATTACTTCCCATCAGGTGGCCAAAGTATTGGAGGTTCAGCTTCAGTATCAGTCCTTCCAATGAATATTCAGGACTTATATCCTTTAGCATGGAGTAGTTGGATCGCCTTGCAGTCCAAGGGACTCTCAAAAGTCTTGTCCAACACCAGTTTAAAAGCATCAGTTCTTTGGTACTCAGATTTCTTTATGGTCCAACTCTCATATCCATTCACGATTTCTGGTAAAACCAAAGCTTTGACTATACAGATCTTTTCTGGTAAAGTAATGTCTCTTAGAAGTATGTCTACATAGTAATGTCTACATAGAAGAACTGCATAAAAAATATATTAATGACACAGATAACCACGATGGTGTGATCACTCACCTAGAGCTAAACGATCCTGAAATGCAAAGTTAAATGGGTCTTCAGAAGTATCACTAAGAGCAAAGCTAGTGGAGGGGATGGCATTGCAGTAGAGCTATATCAGATCCTAAAAGATGATGCTGTTAAAGTGCTGCACTCAATATGCCAGCAAATGTGGAAAACTCAGCAGTGGCCACAGGATTGGATAGGTCGTTTTCCTTGAAATCCCAAGAAAGGTGATTTCAAAGAATGTTCAACTACCACACAGTTTCACTCATCTCACATGCTACCAAAGTTATTTCTCCAAGCAAGTCTTCAACAGTACATAAACTGTGAAATTCCATATGTTCAAACTGGATTTAGAAAAGGCAGAGGAACCAGAGATAAAAGTGTCAACATTCATTGGATCATAGAAAAAGCAAGAGAATTCTACAAAAACACCTACTTCCACTTTATTGACCTTGAAAAAGCCTTTGACTATGTGGATCACAATAAACTGTGGAAAACTTAGAGATGGGAATACTAGACCATCTTACCTGCCTTCTGAGAAATCTGTATGCAGGTCAAGAAGCAACAGTTAGAACTGAACATGGAACAGCAGACTGCTTCCAAATAGGGTAAGGAGTACATAAAGGCTGTATATTGTCAGCTTGCTTATTTAACTTATATGAAGAGTACATCATGTGAAATGCCCAAGTGGATGAAGCACAAGCTGGAATCAAGATTGCTGGGAGAAATATCAATAGCCTCAGATATGCAGAAGACACCACCCTCATGGAAGTAATTGAAGAGGAATTAAAGAGCCTCTTGATAAAATGAAAGAGGGGAGTGAAACATCTTGTTTACACTTCACATTCAGAGAATGAAGATCATGGCATTTGGTCCCATCACTTCATGGCACATAGATGGGGAATCAATGGAAACAGTGAGAGACTTTATTTTTGGGGGGCTCCAAAATCACTGCTGATGATGAGTACAGCCATGAATTTAAAAGATGCTTGCTACTTTGAAGAAAAATTATGGCAAATCTATACACATTTTTTAAAAGTAGAGACATTACTTTGCTTAAAATTTCAGAATAATCAAAGGTATTATTTTTCCAGTTGTCATGTAAGTATATGACAGTTGCACCATAAAGAATGGTGAGTGATGAAGAATTGATAGTTTTCAACTGTGGTGTTGGACAAGACTCTTGAGAGTCCCTTGGACTGCAAGGAGATCCACCCAGTCACCTAAAGGATATCAAACCTGAATATTCATTGGAAGGACCGATGCTGAAATTGAACCTCCAATATTTTGGCCAACTAATGTGAAGAACTGACTCATTAGAAAAGATCCTGTTACTGGGAAAGATTGAAGGTAGAAGGAGAAGAGGATGACAGAGAATGAGATGGTTGGATGGAATCACCCTCTCGATGGACACGAGTTTGCCCAAGCTCCAGGAGTTGGTGAAGAACAGCGAGCTCTGGCGTGCTCCAGTCCATGGGGTTGCAAAAAGTCAGACATGACTGAGCGACTGAACTGAACTGAACATACCACATAGCAAATACTATTTGAAATGGGCATGTTTCTCAGCAAGACTGGGGCTCCCTAAGGCCCCAACAAGTATCCCCAATCAAGTTTGCACCCATGCACAGAAGTCAGTGTCTAGCATTCACAAGACATTCAGTGAGTTCTGATTGCAGGGGGACCTCCATTTTGGTCAACATAAAGGAGTAAAGGACACATTTATCCTCCTGTCTCAAGTAACTTCTAAATAGAAAAGACAAATGAAAGAGCATTGCTTTACATCAAACATCTGGCAGCAGAGAATGGATTCCTGAGGCGAGGAGCAAGCAAGGAGAGTTCTACAATTGCCCCAACTCTAGAAATAGTTTCCAACACATACATGGAAAGTGTACCTAGGCAGAGACAAACAGTCTCCCCAGGAAGAGAGATTTATGACTCTACATATTTAGAGTTCATAGGAGAAAGCTACATACAGAGAACTGTGGCAAGGTTCAGGTGATACCCTTCCAGTTTTTAGCAGAGAGTTGATAATACTTGTCTGAATTATAAGGAAAAATCCTTGAGTATCAAACTGCACCAAGTCTAATTGTGTCCCCACCCACCAGCGTGAAAATTACCCATTTTTAATATAAATTTATTTATTTTAATTGGAGGCTAATTAAAATATTGTGTTGATTTTGTCATACATTGACATGAATCCACCACAGGTGTACACGTCTTTCCCATCCTAAATCCCCTCTCACCTCCCTCCCCATACCACCCCTCTGGGTCATCCCAGTGCACCAGCCCCGAGCATCCTGTATCATGCATCGAACCTGAACTGGCAATTCATTTCACATATGATAATATACATGTTTCAATGCAATTCTCCCAAATCATCCCACCCTCGCCCTCTCCCATAGAGTCCAGAAGACTGTTCTACACATCTGTCTCTCTTTTGCTGTCTCACATACAGGGTTATTGTTACCATCTTTCTAAATTCCATATATATGTGTTAGTATACTCTATTGGTGCTTTTCTTTCTGACTTAATTCACTCTGTATAATAGGCTCCAGTTTCATCCACCTCATTAGAACTGATTCAAATGTATTCTTTTAAATGACTGAGTAATACTCCATTGTGTATATGTACCAAAGCTTTGCTATCCATTCGTCTGCTGATGGGCATCTAGGTTGCTTCCATGTCCTGACTATTATAAACAGTGCTGCAATGAACATTGGGGTACACGTGTCTGTTTCAGTTCTGGTTTCCTTGGTGTGTATGCCCAGCAGTGGGATTGCTGGGTTGTATGGCAGTTCAATTGCCAGTTTTTTAAGGAATCTCCACACCGTTCTCCATAGTGGTTGTACTAGTTTGCATTCCCACCAACAGTGTAAGAGGGTTCCCTTTTCTCCACACCCTCTCGAGCATTTACTGCTAGTAGGCTTTTGGATAGCAACCAATCTGACTGGCGTGAAATGGTACTTCACTGTGGTTTTGATTTGCATTTCTCTGATAATGAGTGATGTTGAGCAACTTTTCATGTGTTTGTTAGCCATCTGTATGTCTTCTTTGGAGAAATGTCTTTGTTCTTTGGCTTTTTTTTTTTTAATTGGGTCGTTTATTTTTCTGGAATTGAGCTGCATAAGTTGCTTGTATATTTTTGAGATTAATTATTTGTCAGTTGCTTCATTTGCTATTATTTTCTCCCATTCTGAAGGCTGTCTTTTCACGTTGCTTATAGTTTCCTTTGTTGTGGAGAAGCTTTCAATTTTAATTAGGTCCCACTTGTTTTCTTTTTGCTTTTATTTCCAATATTCTGGGAGGTGGTTCATAGAGGATCCTGCTGTGATTTATGCCGGACAGTGTTTTGCCTATGTTCTCCTCTAGGAATTTTATAGTTTCTGGTTGTACGTTTATATCTTTAATCAATTTTGAGATTATTTTTGTGTATGGTGTTACAAAGTGTTCTAGTTTCATTCTTTTACAAGTGGTTGACCAGTTTTTCCAGCAATTCTTGTTAAAGAGATCGCTTTTTCTCCATTGTATATTCTTGCCTCCTTTGTCAAATATAAGGTGTTCATAGGTGTGTGGATTTACCTCTGGGTTTTCTATTTCATTCCTTTTATCTATATTCCTGTCTTTGTGCCAATACCATACTGTCTTGATGACTGTGGCTTTGTAGTAGAGCCTGAAGTCAGTCAGGTAGATTCCTCCAGTTCCATTCTTATTTCTCAAGATTACTTCCGCTATTCGAGGTTTTTACTATTTCCATACAAATTGTGAAATTATTTGTTCTAGCTCTGTGGAAAATACCATTGATATCTTGATAGGGTTTGCATTGAATCTATAGATTGTTTTGGTTAGTATACTCATTTCCACTCTATTGATTTTTCCAATCCATGAACACAGTATATTTCTCCATCTATTAGTGTCTTCTTTGATATCTTTCACCAGTGTTTTATAGTTTTCTATATATATGTTTGTAGTTTCTTTAGGTAGATATAGTCCTAACTGTTTTATCATTTTCGTTGCAGTGGTGAATGTAATTGTTTCCTTAATTTCTCTTTTTATTTTCTCATTATTAGTGTATAGGAATGCAAGGGATTTCTGTGTCTTGATTTTATATCCTGAAACCTTACTATATTAATTGATTATATCTAGTAATTTTCTGGTGGATTTTCTAGGGTTTTCTATGTAGAGGATCATGTCATCTGCAAACAGTGAGAGTTTTACATCATCTTTCCCGGTTTGGATTCCTTTTATTTCTTTTTCTGTTCTGATTGCTGTGGTCAATACTTCCCAAACTATGTTGAACAGTAGTGGTGAAGTGGGCACCCTTGTCTTGTTCCTGACTTTAGGGGAAATGCTTTCAATTTTTCCCCATTGAGAATAATGTATGCTGTGGGTTTGTCATATATAGCTTTGATTATGTTGAGGTATGTTTCTTCTATTCTTGCATTCTGGAGGGTTTTATCATAAATGGATGTTGAATTTTGACAAAGGCTTTCTCTGCATCTATTGAGATAATCATATGTCTTTTATTTTTCAATTTGTTATTGTGGTGTATTACATTGATTGATTTGCCCATACAGAAGAATCCTTGCATCCCTTGGATAAAGCCCACTTCTTCATGATGTATAATCTTTTAAATGTGTGCTGGATTCTGATTGCTACAATTTTGTTCAAGACTTTTGCATCTATGTTCATCAGTGATATTGGCCTGTAGTTTTATTTTTTGTGTGGCATCTTTTTCAGGTTTGTTATTGGGGTGATGGTGGCCTCATAGAGTGAGTTTGGAAGTTTACCTTCCTCTGCAATTTTCTGGAAGAGTTTGAGTAGGATAGGTGTTAGCTCTTTTCTAAATTTTTGGTAGAATTCAGCTGTGAAGCTGCCTGGTCCTGGATTTTTGTTTGCTGAAAGATTTCTGTTTACAGTTTCAATTTCTGTACTTGTGATATATCTGTTAAGATTTTCTATTTCTTCCTGGTTCAGTTTTAGAAAGTTGTACTTTTCTAAAAATTTGTCCATTTCTTCCAAGTTGTCCATTTTATTGGCATATAGTTGGTGATAGTGGTCTCTTATGATCCTTTGTATTTCTGTTTTGTCTGTTGTGATCTATCCATTTCATTTCTAATTTGATTGATTTGATTTTTCTCCCTTTGTTTCTTGATGAGTCTGGCTAATGGTTTGCCAATTTTATTTATCCTCTCAAAGGACCAGTTTTTGGCTTTGTTGATTTTTGCTATGGTCTGTTTTGTTTTGTTTACATTTATTTCTGCCCTATTTTTGAAGATTTATTTTCTTCTACTAACCCTGGGGTTCTTCATTTCTTTCTTTTCTAGTTGCTTTAGGTGTAGACTTAGGTTATTTATTTGACTTATTTCTTGTTTCTTGAGGTAAGCCTGTATTGCTATGAACCTTCCCCTTAGCACTGCTTTCACAGTGCCCCACAGGGTTTGGGTTGTTGTGTTTTAATTTTCATTCATTTGTATGCATATTTTGATTTCTTTTTTGATTTCTTCTGTGATTTGTTGGTTATTCATCAGTGTGTTGTTCAGCCTCCATATACTGGAATTTTTAATAGTTTTCCTCCTGTAATTGAGATCTAATCTTACTGCTTGTGGTCAGAAAAGATGCTTAGAAGAATTTTAATTTTGTTTTATGAATTTACCAAGGCTAGATTTATGGCCCAGGATGTGATCTATCTTGGAGATGGTTTTGTGAACGCTTGAGAAAAAGATCAAATTCATTCTTTTGGGGTGAAATGTCCTATAGATATCAATTAGGTCTAACAGGTTTATTGTATCATTTAAAGTTTGTGCTTCCTTGTTAATTTTCTGTTTAGCTGATCTGTCCATAGGTGTGAGTGGGGAATTAAAGTCTCCCACTATTATGTATTATTATTTCCTCTTTCATACTTGTTAGCATTTGTCTTACATATTGCAGTGCTCCTATGTTGGGTGCATTTATATTTATAATTGTTATATCTTCTTCTTGGATTGATATTTTGATCATTATGTAGTGTCCTTTGTCTCTCTTCAGAGCCTTTATTTTAAAGTCTATTTTATCTGATATGAGTATTTCTAATCCTACTTTCTTTTGGTCTCTATTTGCATGAGATATCTATTTCCAGCCCTTCACTTTCAGTCTGTATGTGTCCCTTGTTTCGAGGTGGGTCTCTTGTAGACAACATATATAGTAGTATGGTTTTTGTATCCGTTCAGCCAGTCTTTGTCTTTTGTTTGGGGCATTCAACCCATTTACATTTAATGTAATTATTGATAAATATGATCCCATTGTCATTTACTTTATTATTTGGGGTTCGAGATTATATACCCTTTCTGTGTTTCCAGTCTAGAGAAGATCCTTTAGTATTTGTTGGAGAACTGGTTTGGTGGTGCTCAATTCTCTCAGCTTTTGGTTGTCTGTAAAGCTTTTGATTTCTCCTTCATACTTGAATGAAATCCTTGCTGGGTACAGTAATCTGGGCTGTAGGTTTTTTTCCTTTCACCACTTTAAGTATGCCCTGACATTCCTTCCTGGCCTGAAGAGTTTCTATTCAAAGATCAGCTGTTATCCTTATGGGAATCCCATTGTGTTATATTTGTTGTTTTTCACTTGCTGCTTTTAATATTTGTTCTTTGTGTTTAATCTTTGTTAATTTGATTAATATGTGTCTTGTGGTGTTTCACCTTGTGTTCATCCTTTTTGGGACTCTCTGGGTTTCTTGGACTTGCGTGATTATTTCCTTCTCCAATTTAGGGAAGTTTTGAACTATTATCTCAAGTATTTTCTCATGGTTTTTCTTTTGGTCTTCTTTTTCTGAGACTCCTATGATTCGAATTTTGGGGCATTTAACATTGTCCCAGAGATCTCTGAAATTGTCTTCATTTCTTTTAATCCGTTTTTTTGTTTTTCATCTCTGTTTCATTGATTTCTACCATTCTATCTTCTACCTCACTTATCCTATCTTTTGCTTCTGTTATTCTACTCTTGGTTCCCTTCAGAGTGTTTTTGATCTCATTTATTGCATTATTCATTATATATTGACTCTTTTTTATTTCTTCTAGGTCCTTGTTAAACCTTTCCTGCATCTTCTCAATCCTTGTCTCCAGGCTATTTTTCTGTAATTCCTTTTTGTTTTAAAGATTTTGGATCATTTTCACTATCATTATTGGGAATTCTTTATCAGGTAGATTCCTTATCTCTTCCTCTTTTGTTTGGTTTGCAGGACATTTATCCTGTTCCTATACAGGCTGGGTATTTCTCTGACTCTTCATCTTGTTTATATTGCTGTGTTTGGGGTTGCCTTTCCGTATTCTGGCAGTTTGTGGAGTTCTCTTTATTGTGCTGTTTCCTCGCTGTGGGTGGGGTTGGATGGGTGGCTTGTCAAGGTTTCTTGGTTAGGAAACCTTGTGTCGTTGTTCTGGTGGGTGGAGCTGAATTTCTTCTCTCTGAAGTTCAGTGAAATGTCCAGTAATGAGTTATGAGATGTCAATGGGTTTGGAGTGACTTTGGGCAGCCTGTATATTGAAACTCAGGGCTATGATCCTGTGTTGCTAGAAATTTTGTGTGGTATGTCTTGCTCTGGAATTGTTGGCCCTTGGGTGGTACTTGAATTCAGTGTAGGTATGGAGGCATTTGATGAGCTCCTATCGATTAATGTTCCCTGGAGTCAGGAGTTCTCTGGTGTTCTCAGGATTTGGACTTAAGCCTCTTGCCTCTGGTGTTCAGTCTTATAATTACAGTAGCCTCAAGACTTCTCCATCTATACAGAACATATGATAAAGCGTCTAGGTTAAAAATGAAAAGTTTCTCCACAGTGAGGAACACCCAGAGAGATTCACAGAGTTACATGGAGAAGAGAAGAGGGAGGTGGGAGATAGAGGTGACCAGGAGTAGAAGAGGGGGAGTCAAAAGAGGAGACAGCAAGCTAGACAGTAATCACTGTGCTCTCCTTATGTGCTCTCCACAGTCTGGATCTCTCAGAGATGTTCACAGGGTTACACAGAGAAGAGAAGAGGGAGGAAGGAGACAGAGGTGTCCAGGGGGATAAAGCGGGGAATCAAAAGGAGAGAGAGCAAGCTAGCCAGTAGTCACTTCCCTAAAAAAGGAGTATGTCAAGGCTGCATATCGTCACCCTGCTTATTTCACTTATATGCAGAGTACATCATGAGAAACGCTGGGCTGGAAGAAGCGCAAGCTGGAATCAAGATAGCCAGGAGAAATATCAATAACATCAGATATGCAGATGATACCAACCTTGTGGCAGAAAGTAAAGAGGCACTAAAAAGCCTCTTGATGAACATGAAAGAGGAGAGTGAAAATGTTGGATTGAAGCTCAACATTCAGAAAACGAAGATCATGGAATCTGGCCCCATCACTTCATGGGAAATAGATGGGGAAACAGTGGAAACAGTGTCAGACTTGTTTATAGGGGCTCCAAAATCACTGCAGATGGTGACTGCAGCCATGAAATTAAAAGATGCTTATTCCTTGGAAGGAAAGTTATGACCCACATCTATAGCATATTGAAAAGCAGGGACGCTACTTTGCCAACAGAGGTCCATCTAGTCAAGGCTATGGTTTTTCCTGTAGTCATGTATGGATGTGAGATTTGGACTGTGAAGAAAGCTGAGTGCCGAAGAATTGATGCTTTTGAACTGTGGTGTTGGAGAAGACTCTTGAGAGTCCCTTGGACTGCAAGGAGATCCAACCATTCCTTTCTTAAGGAGATCTATGTAGTCGGTGCTAACCGCAGGGTTTTAATCTATTGCACTTGTCTCTTCCAGGACGGTTCCCTCTGTTTTAGCTTCTTCTGTTTACTGTTCTCTTCAGTGTCTAATTTCTGCCCTGACCCAAGGGGGTGGTGGAGGAAAATTTTTTAGGCTCACTTGTTCAGTCGTGCTGTGGGGAGGGAGGAACGCATCAAACAAATATCACTGGTGTGTGTGGGGAGTGCTCCCAGTGTCTCAGGCACACTGGGTTTGCCCCCACTCACAGCGTGTGTGCTTTCACAGACTACACTGCTCAGGCTCTAGGTTGCTCTGCCAGGCACTGAGTCTGGCGCTGGGTTGCATGCACTTCCCAGGTCTAAGCCACTCAGGTTCAGGTACTCAGGTACTCCTCAAAGGTGCAGACTCAGTTGAGCCTGCCTTGTGTGCCCTTCCGAGGTCCGAGCCGCTCAGGGGACCAGGTGTTTGTCGAGCATGGTTGCTGCCAGTTATCTCTTCTCCCATCCCTGCTGCTTGGTTTTCTGGGTGTACAACGGGCACACCTTCTTAGGCGGATGTTGACCATCCATAATCCCAAGAAGTCTTGATTAGCAATGAAGCCTCTTTGCAGTTTGGTAGATGATGCCTCTCTGGGGCCGCGATTGCTCCCTTCTGGCTCTGTCTGCCCTTGCCTGCCTGTCTCTAGCAGGGGATCGGCCAGTCCACAGCAGGCTAGCTCTGCTCAGTCCTTTCTTCTGTGAGCAGGCCTGGTGGTGTCTTAGTTTAGGGCTTTTCACCAGTGTAGCTATCCCAGGGTCTGGTTTGCTATCTCAACTTAGTTCCCTCAGATTGCCTTTGGGGCCTTCAGGCCCAGTCCTTACATTAAGCAATGCAGCCCGCACCTCCCTGCCCAGCCCCCACTTGCTAGTGGCAGATGCAGGTGTCTGTACTGCTTCTCCACTGGGAGTTACCGTTGGGCATGTAATAAATAAAAATTATTTATTTATTTTTCCTCCCAGTTATGTTGCCCTCTGAGATTCCAAGGCTCGCTACAGACTCACCAGTGAGAGTGTTTCCTGGTGTTTGGAAACTTCTCTCTTTTTTTAAGACTCCTTTCCTGAGGCAGATCTTCATCCCTATCTCTTTTGTCTCTTTTTTATCTTTTACATTTTTTCCTACCTCCTTTCGAAAACAGCGGGCTGCTTTTCTGGGTGCCTGATATCCTCTGCCTGTTTTCAGAAGTTGTTTTGTGGCATTTACTCAGCCAAAAAATGGCTCAAATCTTCTTTTTCAGTTCAAATGTCCTTTTGATGAATTTGTTGGGAAGAAAGTGGTCTCCCTGTCCTATTCCTCCACCATCTTCGGACTGCCCCCCAAATTACTCATAATTCCCATGAGATAAATAGGGCCCTGAAGATAATATTGCCTTGCTAGTGGGGAATAATAAACCTGGTCTAAAGGCTGGTTTCATCTCAGCTGAAAAAAACTTTACAGCAAGCCTTCAAAACATGCAATTGTTTCCAAGAAATTAACAGTGTTTGCGAACAGTGAAGGGAATAATTTATAAAAATTAAAAAAAAATCCAGCATCCAAAGGAAAAGTGACCACCACCACAAACCAATTTAAAATTTCCATATAAACTGTGAAAATATTTGTTTTAGTTTCATCTCAATATTGTAAGGTAATCATCCTCTGATTAAGATAAATAAATGAATTTAAAAAGAAAAAAAAATCCAGATGTGTAAAGAAGCAAGAAAATATCCATAATGAGGGAAAAATCAATTAGTAAAAACACAAGTAAAATATATATTACATAATTAGCAGTGAAGGGCATTAAAATGCTTACTATATCAATAATACTTCTATTCAGGAAGCTAAAGAATATTGAGTATGTTAAATAGAGACATGTAAAATAGAAATGCAAAGAATGTGGGGGAAAAATAAATTGTGTATCACAGAGATTTGAAGTAAGTTTAAGAGTGCTAAAATATATGTAAATGGAATCCCACAGGAAATGAAAGACCGGAGAATAGAGCAAAGAACTTCATAATTACTGCCTGAAAAATGCCCAGGTATAAGGAAAGCTTTAAACTCATTAACACAGATGTTCAATTAATTCAAGGACAAGAAATATGACAACTATACAAAGGCACATCATAATTCATGATTTAAGGCAATCAACCAAATAAATGTAACCTGAAGGAAAAACAGACACAGTAGAACAAAAAATGGGGATGACAGCAGATTAGGCAAATGAAACAATATTAGCCAGGGGACACTCCACCACATCTTAAATGCTGAGAGAAATATAATTGACTCAGAATTCTATACCCAAGAAAAACACATATCAAAAATAAGATAAAATACTTTCTCAAACATACAACAACTACAAGACTGTATCAGCACCAACAGACCTTTTATAAAAGGTCTCAAGTCAGAAGGAATTGAAAACGAAGTGAAAATCTGGATCTACAGAGGGAATGAACATACCCAAAATGATAAACATGTAATATGTATTAAAAGGTAAATATAGGGACTTCCTTGGTGGTCCAGTGGTTTAGGATCTACTTTGCAATGCAAAGCACTTGCAAAAGTCAAAGGTTTGTTGCTTTGCCAGAGAACCAAGCTCCCACATGCCACTGAGCAACTAAGCCTGCATGTCTCAAATAGAGTTTACACACTGCAAGTACTTAGCTTCCCTCCTCAAATAGAGAGTCCTGACTACAAGGAAGATTTTGCATGCCACACTAAGATTCAGTACAAATAAAGAAATGATAAATAAATAAATAATTTAATAATATCATAATAATGATAGACTGGCAAGTCAAAGATGCATACCATGGATCTTAAAACTACTTAAAAACAGTTACAGTTGATAAAATGACAAAGTCTAGAAAAAGGAATTATAAAAACTACTCAGTCACAAAGAAGTCAGGGATAAAAAGAGACATGGAAAGAAAGAAAATGGGGCAAACTGAAGATAAAGAGCAAGATGATCGAATTAAACCCAACTAGAGTTAACCCCTCAGATGTGAACCCAGAATGAAGATATAACCCAGGGCGCAGATAACAGCAGATCCACATACACTGCATATTGCAGCCAAAACAGAGCCTGCCAGGCCCCAGGGCCCCATGTGCCTGGGAACAGAACAGCACCAAAAGTTTATATGGAACAGTAAATTAGAAGACTTTAATCATACAAAGTACATCCTCTGTTTATAAAGAAATGGCATTAGAAATCAATGTTCACTGGACAGAAGAAGAAGAAGGTGCTAGCATAGTGAGGACCTTCCCTCTTTTACAACTCTAATTCTTCTCAGGAGGGAGCAAATAAATTGACAGGACTTACATCTCTTCAATACTAGACATACTTGGCATACATAGACAATACTAGACATACATGTTTGATTTTCACGGTTCAGTCTCCTCTCTCTTCTCCTCTCTTGCTCATCCTGGGCAACAGGGATTGCTCCTCTAAACCACAGCTCAATCACTACACACAAAGCTGGATGATATTTGCCGAGTCTTTCACATAAACTAGTGAAAACTTTTCTCCTATTTCACACTCTTGGCTCTTTTCAACCAACCATGGCTATTGTCCTACTTCCTGGGTTCCCGGTTCTCTGTCACTTGCAGCCATGTTCCCATACACGGGGCCTTAATTACACCCAATGAAATTCCTACTCAGAGTGGCCATAATACATGCAAAAATGGAAAGAACAGGGAGCTCCTTACTTTCATCTCTTGTTCCTTCACTACATACATTCACTGAAAACCTGTCCAGCAAGTTTTTTACATACAAACATTCAAGTTGAAAACTTTCAAATATGTAAAAGTACACTTGCATGTGCAATCACATCAGTTCACAGATCTGACACACATTGTCATGGGCACATCCAAGACAAGTTGGTGTGCATTTGTGTACTTTACTGTACAGAGCTCTATGGAGTACAATAGTGCAAGACTTTTATGTCAAGCCAACGCTGTCTGAAAGGAAGCATGAATGCAGTGGTAATGTAGATGGTACTACTATTCTATTTTTAAAAGTGTGCTTAGATGCTCAGCTGTGTCTGAATTTTCAACATATGGACTGCAGTCTGCCAGGCTCCTCTTGCCATGGAGATTCTCCAGATAAGAATACTGGAGTGGGTTGCCAAGCCCTGTCCAGGTACTGCAAGATTAAAAATGTTTCTTTTATTGTTTGTGTTTGTTTTTAATGTATTATTTGTGTGAAAAGTAGCATAAAGCTATGAAACTACAGTAATATATAGCCAATTGTCTTAGTTGGCTACCTAAGTAACTTTGCTGGATTTATGAAGAAACTGGGATTTTTGAACACCCTTTTCAAATGTAACTTGTTCATATACAAGGGACTTACTGTTCTGCTAAGACTTGTGGATCCAAAAGTGAGCATCCCCTCCGGGTCCAAGGAAGTCACATTCTTGATTGGGATTTTAGAGGAAATGTGAGATCTCCATAACTCTAGCAATTTCAGTCTTTTCAAAAGACCTTGATCAAGACAAACAAATACTAAAGTAGAAATAGTTATTGTGTTTCTACCCACTTCTAGAAAGTGTTGCTAAGTTCTCAATACTGGATCTTGTAATGCTGGTGGACTAGATGGAGAAGTGATGTGAACAGAAATAAAGAAGATGAGACAAGTAGGTAAGAATGCGAGGTAATAAAGACAAGGTATTTAGAAGCTGAAGAATTTAGAGAGATTTGGGACCTGGTTTTGAAAAGCTGTTTTCAAAACAAATTGGGTCATGTGGTATGTGTAATCCTCAGGTCATTCCTTAGAATATCTCTACTGACCAGACTGCCTCTATTTTCTGATGCACAGTTCAGATCCACCTAGCTGTTTCTCATTGTTGCTCCTTTCTTTCTTTCTTTTCTTCTTCTTCTTTTTTTTTTTTTTAACTTTATTTTACTTTACAATACTGTATTGGTTTTGCCATACATTGACATGACTCCACCACGGGTGTACATGAGTTCCCAATCCTGAAGCCCCTCCCACATCCCTCCCCATATCATCTCTCTGGGTCATCCCAGTGCACCAGCCGCTAGCATCCTGTATCGAACCTAGACTGGTGATTCATTTCTTACATGATAGTATTCATGTTTCATTGCCATTCTCCCAAATCATCCCATCCTCTCCCTCTCTCACAGAGTCCAGAAGTCTGTTCTATACATCTGTGTCTCTTTTGCTTTCATGTATACAGGGTTATCATTACCTTTTTTCTAAATTCCATATGTATGTGTTAGTATACTGTATTGGTGTTTTTCTCTCTGGCTTACTTCACTCTGTATAATAGGCTCCAGTTTCATCCACCTCATTAGAACTGATTCAAATGTATTCTTTTTAGTGGCTGAGTAATACTCCATTGTGTATATGTACCACAGGTTCCTTATCCATTCGTCTGCTGATGGACATCTAGGTTGCTTCCATGTCCTGGCTATTATAAACAGTGCTGCAATGAACATTGGGGTACACGTGTCTCTTTCAGTTCTGGTTTCCTCGGTGTGTATGCCCAGCAGTGGGATCGCTGGGTCATAAAGCAGTTCTATTTCCAGTTTTTTAAGGAATCTCCACACTGTTCTCCATAGTGGCTGTACTAGATTGCATTCCCACCAACAGGTTAAGAGGGTTTCCTTTTCTCCACACCCTCTCCCGCATTTATTGCTTGAAGACTTTTGGATCACAGCCATTCTGACTGGTGTGAAATGGTACCTCATTGTGGTTTTGATTTGCATTTCTCTGATAATGAGTGATGTTGAGCATCTTGTCATGTGTTTGTTAGCCATCCATATGTCTTCTTTCGAGAAATGTCTGTTTAGTTTTTTGGCCCATTTTTTGATTGGGTCATTTATTTTTCTGGAATTGAGCTGCATAAGTTGCTTGTAAAGTTTTGAGATTAGTTGTTTGTCAGTTGCTTCATTTGCTATTATTTTCTCCCATTCCAAAGGCTGTCTTTACACCTTTTATAGTTTCCTTTGTTGTGCAGAAGCTTTTAATTTTAATTAGATCCCAGTTGTTTACTTTTGCTTTTATTTCCAGTATTCTGGGAGCTGGATCATAGAGGATGCAGCTGTGATTTATGTCGGAGAGTGTTTTGCCTATGTTCTCCTCTAGGAGTTTTATAGTTTCTGGTCTTACATTTAGATCTTTAATCCATTTTGAGTTTATTTTTGTGTGTGGTGTTAGAAAGTGATCTAGTTTCATTCTTTTACAAGTTGTTGACCAATTTTCCCAGCACCACTTGTTAAAGAGATTGTCTTTACTCCATTGTATATTTTTGCCTCCTTTATCAAAGATAAGGTGTCCATAGGTGTGTGGGTTTATCTCTGGGCTTTCTATTTTGTTCCATTGATCTATATTTCTGTCTTTGTGCCAGTACCATACTGTCTTGATGACTGTGGCTTTGTAGTAGAGCCTGAAGTCAGGCAGTTTGATTCCTCCAGTTCCAGTCTTCTTTCTCAAGATTGCTTTGGCTATTCGAGGTTTTTTGTATTTCCATACAAATTGTGAAACTATTTGTTCTAGCTCTATGAAAAATACCGCTGGTAACTTGACAAGGATTGCATTGAATCTGTAGATTACTTTGGGTAGTATACTCATTTTCACTATATTGATTCTTCCAATCCATGAACATGGTATATTTCTCCATCTATTAGTGTCCTCTTTGATTTCTTTCACCAATGTTTTATAGTTTTCTATATATAGGTCTTTAGTTACTTTAGGTAGATATATTCCTAAATATTTTATTCTTTTCGTTGCAATGGTGAATGGAATTGTTTCCTTAATTTCTCATTATTAGTGTATAGGAATGCAAGGGGTTTCTGTGTGTTGATTTTATATCCTACAACTTTGCTATATTCATTGATTAGCTTTAGTAATTTTCTGGTGGAGACTAGCGTTTTCTAGGTAGAGGATCATGTCATCTGCAAACAGTGAGAGTTTTACTTCTTTTCCAATTTGGATTCATTTTTCTTTTTCTGCTCTGATTGCTCTGAGTGGCAAATACTTCCAGAACTATGTTGAATAGTAGCAGTGAAAGTGGGCACCCTTGTCTTGTTCCTGACTAGGCTCCCACACTGTGCCCAGACGTCAGCCTATTCCATTCTTTTCTGTTGTTGCTGCTGTTCTTTAAGCCAGGCAATGCAGGCTGCCTACAAAATGATGTATTCCCTGCTTCTCTTTAAAAACTGAAAATAGTTTGTTATATAGCCATGAGCACAGTAGCTACAGGACTGTGTTTCCTGCCCACCCATGCTCTTAGTCATTACTGGTGATTCAGAGATGCAAGCAGATCTGTAAAAGGGATTTCTTGAAAGATTGCTTTCAAGGACCTGATTTAGCTGAGAGATGGGACTCTTCCTTTTCCTACTTTCTTCCTAACTGTTGTCTGGATTTTAGTTGTGATGGCTGGAACTCCTGTAGTTGTATTTGACAATCATGTAACCTTGGAGATGGATACCGCCCAAGCTCTGGCTGGCCCAACTCCAGCTTTGTTTCAGTGGGAGAGAAAAATCAAGTTTATCTTGTTAAAGTTATGGTTGTTTTAGTTTTTTTCAATGTGCATCCAAACTTAATCCTGATACTATTATGTGTTTAATATGATATAGCCTTATTGTTTAGTTGGGTTTAGTGAATATATTTATATTTTACATTTCTCTATTTTTTATTTTATAAATTGATTTATCAACCATTATATCTAAATTGTATAAATGCAAAATTTTGACTATAAACATTCTTTCCTTTAGATTTTGCATTGTTATATTTTTTATCTTCTTTCCATTCTTGTTTTCTCCATATTTGTACAGCCTGGGCCAAGTCCTCTCTTATAACCTCATCCATATCCAGATCTACAGGCCATAATAGAGTGAGAGCTGTGTGGGGAGAACCAAAGAAGAATGAATTATAGAGACATGAATGATAGTGGCCCTTGTTACTCATCATGAATGTTCTGAAGTAGGACCACATTCCCCTGCCCTTCTGTGTTCCCACCAAACTCCATGTTTGCCATGACCATGGAAGATACTTTGGCCAGTGGAATTTGAGTAGAGGTGATATGTCACTTCCAAATGGAAATATTATTTTTTGTCCCACTACCTGTAATGCAGATATAATGACAGGAGCTGGAGCAGCCATGTTAAACCAGAGGTAAGTAGCACAGGCAGAAGATGTGACAAGAAAGAAGTGGGCCCTCATCTCTGTCGAGAGACCTGCACTAGCATTATATGACAGATAATTGAAATTATATTGTATTTAAGATAATGTTATTTAGGGTTTGATTACAGTCGTTGAACCTGTAACCTAACACTCATAATAAAATAACTTGATCTTTGTGTTAGCCTTCTCTTGACATTAGGGTCCTAATGAGATGATATCTACTGACATACTTAGAAGTGAGTCAAGTGACAGCCCTGCCCTCTGGAAGCTGTGCTTTAGTGTGGGATTCAGAAACTGAAGCAAGAACAAAGCCACATGGCAGGATAGCTTCAAGATTTTCTAGGAACACTTGGGAGGGGAACCTCAATCAGTCCTGATCTCAGGAGGTTGCTTGAAGCTGGGACAATCCTCTTTCAGTCTCCTCATAAATATGCCATGGTGCCAAGTTTCATGTAAAAGTGATTTATTTCAAAGTCCTTCCAGAGTGTTTTCCTTTTTGATCCAGTGCTTAAGACCTGGTTTGGGAAGATTGCAAATGTCCCAGGGCAAGTAAGCCAGTGGGCCACAACTGAGCTTGAGTGCCCTAGTGCCTGTGATCTACATTAAGAGAAGCACAGGATTGAAAAGCCAGTGCACTGCAATTGCAGAGTAGCCCCTGCTCACTGCAAATAGAGAAGTCCTGAACAGCAATGAAGACCTGCTTGCTGCTGCTGCTAAGTAACTTCAGTCATGCCCAACTCTGTGTGACCCCATAGATTCCAGCTCACCAGGCTCCCACGACTCTGGGATTCTCCAGACAAGAACAGTGGAGTGGGTTGCCATTTCCTTCTCCAATGAATGAAAGTGAAAAGTGAAAGTGAGGCTGCTTAGTCGTGTTCCACCGTCATCAACCCCATGGACTGCAGCCTTCTAGGCTCCTCCACTTATGGGATTTTCCAGGCAAGAGTACTGGAGTGGGGTGCCATTGCCTTTTTCGCAATGAAGACCTAGTGTTGCTAAAATTTAAAAAAAAAAAAAAAATTCTCAGAGAAACCAGTGAGGTCTCAGAGGAAGCAGAACATGTAAAGGATGAAACCAGTCTGTGTCTGATATCATGCAAGTCATGGAGAGGGAAACTACAGCCTGTTTTCACAGGGAACTTGGGATGTAAGTTGTGCCTCAAACGTGACCAATCCCAAGGCTAGGGAGCTGGGATTTCACTATCCTACTAGTGCCTCCCTCTCATCTTTCAACTAACACCAAGCTGGTGTCTCCAAGACCTTGTATTAGATCTTCCAAAGACAAATCAAAGGTGACACTAGAAGCAAAAGACGCTAAAGCTCAGGAAAATGCAACCTCAAATAATGTCTAGATTTCTGCACCCGTTCTACCATCTCCAGCACCATATCTGAAATCCTGCAAGTCTAAAGCACTCCATGGGTCTCCAAATGTAAGCATTTTTTAAAAATCAGGTGTTAATTTATATAGGAGCATAATTGATTTACAGCATTGTATTAATATTAGTTGTATGGGAAATTAATTCCCTTATACATCATATATCCATTGTTTCTTAGATTCTTTTCCCTTACAGGATATTACAGACTATTGAGCAGAATTCCAGTGCTGTACAGTAGGTTTTTGTTGATTATCTACTAAATAAAGTAGTATACATATATTAATCTCAAACTCTCAATTTATCCCTCTCCCACCTTTCCACTTTGCTAACTATAATTATTGTTTTCCCAGAGGGAAGGGTCTAGGCATTTTTGGACGAGGGTCTGTGCTTGTGAGAGTGCAGAGGCCAGGGAAAGCAAGCCTGAGAGAGACTCATTTGAGATGATGGTAAATGTTGAGAAGGACCTTGCCATGCAAAAAGTTGGGAGAAAAATATTGTAGATGTGGGAAGTAGACCCTGCTAAGGACCAAGGTAACAAAGTTTAATAAATGGCTACCCTTAAACTGCCAGTCTTCCTTCCTTGGTTGGAACTTGGCCTACAGACCAATCACCATGACCTCATCCCATGCTTCAGCTGTGAGTTAGCAGAAATGAGCCATGTCAGTCTTCCCAAGAAGGGAGAACCTGGGGCTATCACGAGACTGAATATGTTCTGGACAAACTGGTTATCACCAGGAGCATCAGGTGCCAGGGTCACCACCAATGCTCTGACTATCTCCATGTACTTGTTCTCAGAAGTAGAAATGCCAAGGAAGTGATAGAGCAAAGAAACAAGTAATGACTCTTGTTTCATCTTGCCCCATGTGATTCCCACGGCCCTTTGACCACACTGCTCTCTGACCAAAAACTCTTTCCTCTATTCCTTCTTCAAAGGTGGCTTGTGAATTACATCAGCACCCAACTGTGAAGCCTGGTGGCTGGAATTCAACTCACCGTCAGCTGGGACTCAGAGATGTCCAACCCTGTCCTGTGTGTCTGTCCTTTTTCTCCAACCAGATTCATAAAGCAAAGTCCCTAAAATAAATAAGGGTGATTGCAATTCTCTCAAGGCCTTTGAATTTCCAAGGTCTAATTGGAGCATCAAAGAGGGAACACATCCCATGAATCCAGGCTAGTCTCAGACCCCAAACTTACTAAGCCAGTGGTTCCCTGAGGAAACAGAAGGCACATATCTAAGTTGCCAGAAGGCTGAGAAGAGAATGCTTCTCGCTGTGAATGCAGGTTCAGGTTACCCAGTCAGCCAAGGGTCTGTCTTGTGTGAATGAGGAGCAGAAGCTCTGGGGATCTGAGTTTGCAGTGAGTCAGTCACTACCTGCATGACTGTCTCCAAGGGTCACTACAACTGGGGCTCCCCCACTGTGCCTGGAACCCAGAAGAAACAGCACTGAATATTGCTGTCTTGCTGCTACACGGAGGCAGGTCTGCTGATAAAATCGGAACCAGACTTGAGGGGCAAAGGGAAAGGAACTTCCACTCTGGTGCTTGCAGACATCTGAGAGCTACCCAGCAGTGGATGCAATTGAGCTTTCTCTCATCTTTCCCTTCCTGGAAGTCTCCTAGCCTGGGAACCAGAGTTCCTGGATCCCAAGTGTTGACTAACTTACCTGCATCTAAGGTGAGTCATACACTCCAGGGTTTAGTTTCCAACCTCTTGGATGAGGGAGACTATACTTGCTCCAGTACACTTGTTCCAGACTGAGGCTCAATGCCAATCAGTAGACAAGCAACTCAGACGTGCGTATTGCTGAGGATGCTGAGGTTGCCTCTGGTGAGCAGGGGGATGTAACTGTCTGGTGATGTTCATGGGTCCTGGGCTCAGGACTGGGAGTGGTAGACCACTGCACACAGCTGCTGTGACACCAAGGATTTTAGAGGCCTTGCGCACTGGAACTTACCATCATTTGGGTTCTGTGGGATGAGATCAGGTAGTTATAAGTCAGAAGTTACCAATGGGGAAGCTTGTAGATTCCTCATCAGAAACCCAATTAGGCTGATGAACCATCTCTCAAAAAAAAACTCTGTGAACTAGATATGCCAGGACTCTTGGACAAATTTTGTCATATTTTAAGTATCATTTAAAGTAGGTCATCTTTTGGATGATCTGCCATTTTTTCTCTGGCTTGGGATGATACCCACAGTTAGAGTGGAATCCAAGGGCCTCTAGGGGAGGCTGTCACTCTCCCTGTGACTCATTAGCAGTGAGGACAGCTCTCTCCCCTTCATTGTGGAGCAGGAACTCCAGCATGAAGGACGTGACCTTCAAGTTTAACTGGAAAACTTAAGAAGGTCTGGCACTCAGGTAGGCACTATTCCTTTCCCAGTGCTTCTTCCTTCCCTCCTGGGCCCTGTGCAAGCTGCTCACCTCCTGGTTATTGGGTTCTGAATTCCTCCTCCCTTCTTCTGCAAATATCCATGCAGTTCCATTTGTGGCTTCCTCCCTACCAAGGCCCAATCCCTCACCTGCAGATTGCACTAAAGAAGGGAAAACCAAGACGGGTCTTCCAAGTTCATTCTTTCTAAAAAATGTCTGCATTTTCTGCCTCCAGACCCTGTCCTGAATCATCAATATCTCCAGCTAGATGACTCAGCTTAGCAGAAGAATGGAGATGCAGATGGGGGAGGGGGCAATAAGGGTGTCATGTGGGGGGGACAGTTTTTAGATGACAAGTGATGAGGTGGATTAAGGAGCATGTGGTCCTCCAAACACTCATTCATAGGTGACCTGCCTGAATCTGTTATCTTGGGCTCCTCAGGGTATTACTAAGACAGAAGCTTCAAAACTGACTTTCTATAAACTTCTTACTGCAAAACAATTTCAAACATAACAAATATAAAAAAGGCTACTGTCATGAACCCTATATTTCATTATTTGGCATCAATAACTACAAAACTAACCTCTTAGTGCCACAGGTTGTCATAGACTGGAGACTATGCAACATCAAAGTGGTGGCCAATTGAGTTCCCAGCAAAGACATTCTTGATTTGCCTCAGGCTTCCCCTTCTTGCTATGTTCTCACGTGGTGGTTGAAAAAAGGAGAAGAGGGAGAATAAAAGAGAAAAAGAGCGAGAGGCTAATCCCACCATGAGGAACCACCATCAAAACCCCATGTTAACCTGGGTACCTCCCAAAGAGCCTACTTCCTAATACCATCACACTGGGAGTCAAGGATGGACACAATTGAATCCATAGCAGCTATGAATAGCATAGCAGCTATCTGTTTTTAAATCAAAACAGACCATCATTTTGTTCTCTCTTTTATTCCTTATTCATTTTTCCTGAAGTATTTTAGGGACAAGACGAACATTTCACAAAATGTACATAACAAGTATTCATGGTAGAATGTTAGGATATGAAAAAAAACAAACAAACATGCTCTTTTGAAAAAAAAACATGCTCTTTTGTTCCCAATAAAATGAACATTTAATATCCAGTCCATGTACAAATTTCCCTGATTCTCAAAAAGGAAATGTCTTTTCAGTTTATTGAAAGAATGTAGTCATATGTTGCACTTGCTTGTTCTCCTTTAGGACTAAATAACTGTTTCTCTCCAAATTTTAATGGTATTTATTTGTTCAGAAACAGGGAGGAAGCAGGGTGGTTTTTCCTACAGAATGTCTCACTATTGGTTTTAGAGGAGGAGTCCACAATACCAGCACAGTGGGTAAAGACCAGAATCAGTTCTTGGTTTATTAGGAACCAGACTTCCACAGCAGTAGGTGAGCTGCAGGCCAGTGAGTGAGGCTTCATCTGTATTATAGCTGCTCCCCATCACTCTCTCATCACCCCCAGAAGGGACAGTCTAGCTTGTTTTCCTGGAACTGTTTGTAGTTACATAACCTATGCTTAATAGAAACAAAAACAGCATAAATATTGATGATTATTTTCCTTTCTCAATGCTCAGAATGGTGTGTTGGTGCCCTAGCAGTCTATCACAGTGACAAATTAGATGTTTCCTATTAACATTTGGAGACATTTGGCCAGCTTAAATTTAAATATTAAAAAACTAAGATCATGATATCCAGCCCCATCCTTCATGGCAAATAGAAGGAGATGTTCCTGCAGCCATGAAATCAGAAGGTATTTGCTTCTTGTCAGGAAAGCTAGTATAAACATAAACAGTGTGTTGAGAAGCAGAAACATCATTCAGCCCGACAAACTGATAGATGTTGGCCTTTTCATTTGGATTCCTAAACTTTCTGTCCAGTCCCCATTGGTCTTTGAATTCCCTCAGCTTTCTGGTCCTTCACGATTCCCAAGAATATTTTGTGCATTTCTTTACCCAGTCCTGAAATAGCCATCTCTTTAAGATCATCTGATGAGAAATGTTTTTAGAAGCTAGATGTTAGACCTCAGATAAGTCACTGTTATCAAGTTGTCACTACTTCTAAGCTTTACAGTGGTCGGAGGAGGAAGTACACATTGTCCTTAAAAATTAAAATAAAAAGAAATATAATTAGTTGGTACAAACTTATGCTTGCAGTTCAAGATTTAAAACAGCAGGGTTTGAATTAAACTTCTATATGTTATGTGTGAACCACTTTTTCTAGCCACTGAAAGGCATACTTCAGAACGTTAGTTTTAATTATTGTCTTGCTTTTACCTGTTAACATACATACAATTCTTTCACAGTAACAGAAACAATAGGAGAAACAATAAGTTTTTGAATTATTGCTCGTATCAGCTGCAATGGCGGTGCAGATGCATGGCGGCTGCAACGTCAGCCCAGAGGTGTGGTGGAGAGGAACTACCCCATGTCCAAATCAGGGGCAGCGCCCGAGAGGAGCTACCCTACTTCCAAGGTAAGGAGCAGCAGCTGTGCTTTGCTGGAAGAGCCATGAAGAGATACCCCACATCCAAGGTACAGGAAACCCAAGTAAGATGGTAGGCACTGAGAGAGGTCATCAGAGGGCAGACAGACAGAAACCACAGTCACAGACAACTAGCCAATCTGTCACACGGACTACAGCCTTGTCTAACTCAATGAAACTAAGACATGCCATGTGGGGCCCCCCAAGATGGACGGGTCATGGTGGACAGATCTGACCGAATGTGGTCCAGTGGAGAAGGGAATGGCAAAACACTTCAGTATTCTTGCCTTGAGAACCCCATGAACAGTATGATATGGCAAAAAGATAGGACACTGAAAGATGAACTCCCCAGGTCAGTAGGTGCCCAATATGCTACTAGAGATCAGTGGAGAAATAACTCCAGAAAGAATGAAGTGATGGGGCCAAAGCAAAGGCAACACCCAGCTGTGGATGGGACTGGTGATAGAAGCAAGATTCCATGCTGTAGAGAGCAATATTGCATAGGAACCTGGATTGTTAGGTCCATGAATCAAGGGAAATTGGAAGTGGTCAAATAGGAGATGACAAGAGTGAACATAGACATTCTAGGAATCAGCGAACTAAGGCGGACTGGAATGGGTGAATTTAACTCAGATGACCATTATATCTACAACTGTGGGCAAGAATCCTTTAGAAGAAATGGAGTAGACATCATAGTCAGTGAAAGAGTCTGAAATGGAGTACTTGGATGCAATCTCAAAAATGAGAGTATGATCTCTGTTTCCAAGGGAAACCATTCAGTATCACGGTAATCCAAGTCTACGTCTCCATCAGTAACACTGAAGAAGCTGAACAGTTCTATGAAGACCTAAAAGACCTTCTAGAAAACACCCCAAAAAGATGTCATTTTCATTATTCAGTTCAGTTCAGTCGCTCAGTCGTGTCCGAGTCTTTGAGACCCCATGAATCGCAGTACGCCAGGCCTCCCTGTCCATCACCATCTCCCGGAGTTCACTCAGACTCACGTCCATCGAGTCCCTGATGCCATCCAGCCATCTCATCCTCTGTCGTCCCCTTCTCCTCCTGCCCCCAATCTCTCCCAGCATCAGAGTCTTTTCCAATGAGTCAACTCTTCGCATGAGGTGGCCAAAGTACTGGAGCTTCAGCTTTACCATCATTCCTTCCAAAGAAATCCCAGGGTTGATTTCCTTCAGAATGGACTGGTTGGATCTCCTTGCAGTCCAAGGAACTCTCAAGAGTCTTCTCCAACACCACAGTTCAAACGCATCAATTCTTTGGCGCTCAGCCTTCTTCACAGTCCAACTCTCACATCCATGCATGACCACAGGAAAAACCATAGCCTTGACTAGACGGACGGACTGGAATCCCAAAGATGGAGTCAAGAAACACCAGGAGTAACACACAAATTTGGCCTTGGAGTACAGAACGAAGCAGGGCAACAGCTAATAGCGTTCTGCCAAGAGAACGCACTGGTCACAGCAAACACCCTCTTCCGACAACACAAGAGAAGACTCTACACATGGATATCACCAGATGGTTGGAACCAAAATAAGACTGATTATATTCTTTGCAGCCAAAGATAGAGAAGCTCTATACAGTCAGCAAAAACAAGACTGGGAGCTGATGGTGGCTCAGATCATGAACTCCTTATTGCCAAATTCAGAGTGAAATTGAAGAAAGTGGAGAAAAGCACTAGACCATTCAGGTATGACCTAAATCAAATCCCTTATGACTATACAGTGGAAGTGAGAAATAGATTTATGGGACTAGATCTAATAGACAGAGTGCCTGATGAACGATGGACAGATGTTCATGACATTGTGCAGGAGATGGGGATGAAGACCATCCCCAAGAAAGAGAAATGCAAAAAAGCAAAATGGCTGTCTGAGGAGGCCTTACAGAGAGCTGTGAAAAGAAGGGAAGCAAAAAAGCAAAGGAGAACATCAATGATATACCCATTTGAATGCAGACTTCCAAAGATAGATAAGAAAGTCTTCCTCTGTGATCAATGCAAAGAAATAGGGGAAAACAATAGAATAGGAAAGACTAGAGATCTCTTCAAGAAAATTTGAGATACCAAGGGAATATTTCATGCAAAGATGGGCTCAATAAAGGACAGAAATGATATGGATCTAACAGAAGCAAAAGATATTAAAAAGAGGTGGCAAGAATACACAGAGGAACTATACAAAAAAGATCTTCACGACCCAGATAATCACGATGGTGTGATCACTCACCTAGGGCCAGACATCCTGGAATGTGAAGTCAAACGGGCCTTATGAAGCATCACTACAAACAAAGCTAGTGGAGGTGATGGAATTCCAGTTGAGCTATTTCAAATCCTGAAAGATGATGCTGTGAAAGTGCTGCACTAGATATGTCAGCGAATTGGGAAAAGAGCAGTGGCCACAGGACTGGAAAAGGTCACTTTTCATTCCAATCGCAAAGAAAGGCAGTGCCAAAGAATGCTCAAACTACTGCAAAATGCACTCATCACACACTAGTAAAGTAATGCTTAAAATTCTCCAAGCCAGGTTTCAGCAATATATGAACATGAACTTCCAGATGATCAACCTGGTTTTAGAAAAGGCAGAGGAACCAGAGATCATATTACCAACATCGGATGGATTCTCAAAACAGCAAAAGAATTCCAGAAAAACACCTACTTCTGCCTTACTGACTATGCCAAAGACTTTGATTATGTGGATCACATTAAATGTGGAAAATTCTGAAAGAGATGGGAATACCAGACCACCTGACCTGCCTCTTGATAAACCTGTACGCAGGTCAGGAAGTAACAGTTAGAACTGGACATGGAACAACAGACTGTTTCCAAATAGGAAAGGAGTATATCAAGGCTGTATATTGTCACCCTGCTTATTTAACTTATATGCAGAGTACATCATGAAAACGCTGGGCTGGAAGAAGCACAGGCTGGAATCAAGATTGCCGGGAGAAATATCAATAGCCTCAGATATGTAGATGACACCATCCTATTGCAGAAAGTGAAGAAGAATAAAGAACCTCTTGATGAAGGTGAAAGAGGAGAGTTAAAAAATTGGCTCAATATTTAGAAAAGTAAGATCATGGCGTCCGGTCCCATCACTTCATGGCTAATAGATGGGGAAAGAGAGGAGACAGTAGTTGACTTCATTTTTCTGGGCTCCAAAATCACTGCAGATGGTGATTGCAGCCATGAAATTAAAAGACACATCTGGAAGGAAAGTTGAGACCAATCTAGACAGCATACTGAAAAGCAGAGACATTACTATGTCAACAAAGGTCCATGTAGTCAAGGCTATGGTTTTTCCAGTTGTCATGTATGGATGTGAGAGTTGGACTATAAAGAAAGCTGAGTCCCAAAGAACTGATGCTTTTGAGCTGTGGTGTTGGAGAAGGAGATCCAACCAGTCCATTCTAAAGGGAATCAGTCCTGAATGTTCACTGGAAGGACTGATTCTGAAGCTGAAACTCCAATGCTTTGGCCACCTGATACGAAGAGCTGACTCATTTCAAAAGACCCGGATGTTGGGAAAGATTGGGGGCAGGAGGAGAAGGGGATGACAGAGGATGAGATGGTTGCATGGCAACACCAACTCAATGGACATGAGTACATGTGGACTCCAGGAGTTGGTGATGGACAAGGATGCCTTGCGAGTTGCCTTTCATGGGCTCACAATGAGTTGGACACGACTGAGCAACTGAACTGAACTGAAGGTTTTGAATATAGTGTCAGATTTCTTTCCTTTCTTTTCTTTTGGTTTTCCTTGGTTTTGTTTTTGATGGTCAGTATTTTTGTTTTTCCTTAGAAGATACTCCACTCTGAATGTAGAGTCATAAGTCTGAATTTTAAAGCCACTTAAGTAATGTGTTGTTATAGGTAGCTAGTCAACAACCTGATGAAATTAGATTTATTAGTCTTTGTTCTCAATTTATTCAGTTCAGTTCAGTCCTTCAGTCTCTTTGCAACGCCATAGACTGCAGCATGCCAGGCTTCCCTATCCATCACCACTCCCAGAGCTTGCTGAAGCTCATGTCCATTGACTTGGTGATGCCAAACAAACATCTCATCCTGTCTTCTGCTTCTCCTTCTGCCTTCAATCTTTCCTAAGACCCTATATCAGGGTCTTTTCCAATGAATCAGCATGTTTATTATGCATTCAGTCTCTTTTTAAATCAGCCAACATGAATTAAGTTCCTCTCTGTCCCTACTGCACTCCCAACTCTAGGCCAGAAACAAAAAATTGCAGAAACTGAAGGCTGATTCCAGCACATCACTGTGGATATTTCATTCTTACTTTTTTTTCTGGGGAAAAAAAAAATTAGTTGCTAACATTAAAATCAGTAGATTGTATATAAATATCCAAAATTCTGATTCTTTTGAAAACATGGCCAACTTGCCTGCTTTTCAGCATGGGTGAAGTGGAGGAAAGGCTGCTCCAGGACGTAAGGCCTGTGCTGCCCAGATTCCAACATGGCCACCTAGTCCTAGTATCATATCTCCTGCCTCCTGGGGCCATGAGCTTGTGAGAACTAGACTTCTAGCTCTCTTAAAATAAAGACTACTTTTGCCTTGATCAACTTTGGCCTTGAAGCCTTTAACCCAGAACCTAGCACATAGTTTTCCCTTGTGTTGTTGTTGGATGCTATACAATATCTTATGGATGCATAGGACATTTCTTCCAATACTGAAACCATGCAATTGAAGTACTGCTCTGCCCTAAATCTTTGATGCAGCCTGGCATTATAGGTGTCCTTGATGTCTGCCATTAGACCATTAGCTAAAGCCAGTTGTATGTCCCTGGGCTGTCCCTGGAGTCTTCACTTTGCCATTTGACAACTTATCCTCCTAGCAATCTCCTCTCCAATGAAGACTGCATTACATATCTCATGAAGTGCCTAGGAAGATGATATTAACGAATGTCAAGCATGGCCCATAGTATCCATTTTCATGATGTTCTTAGCAGTTTTTTCTCCAAGTAGGCAAGGTACTCTGTCTTCTTAGATGTCCATGCAGATTAGTTTGATTTTCCAGCCAAACATCAAGGAAGACATTACAGTTCAATGCTCTGTATTCTGAGAAGCATCAAAGGCTACTCACCAAGGACACTGATGAAAGTAAAGATTTTATCAAGAGCTTTGTGTTTTTTTCATATCTTTTAGTGGCCTAAACGGGAAAAATCGGGTAGATCAGAGCATATATAACTAGGGGCTCCTGGTCAGCACTACATGCTAAGAAACCAAACTTCCCTGAGTACTTGGAGCCAGTAAAAAACATGAAGTGGCTTGTGCTCCTTGGGCTGGTGGCCTTCTCAGAGTGTATAGTCAAGTAAGTATGGGGACTGTAAGTCACATCATATTCCTTTCCTGGATTTTTCTTTTCATCTGATTATTCTTCCACCCATCAGGTTTAGAACGGAATGGAGTATTTTCCTAAGAGTCTTAAAGCTCCACTCTTATTTATTGATACATAACTTGCTATAGGAACTGTGGATCCCAAGGTCTTGGTGTAGATTTGGGTTTCACAAATCTTGGGGTCCAGTCATGTCATGACTTGTTGAAAATGCAACTCCTTGGAACTGTTCAGTGCACAGTCTATGTAGATGTCGATATGGTCTTGTGGAATAGCACTTTTCTACATTTTATTCAACATGTCCTCTTTTTACCCTGTCTACTTCAGTGTGTATATGTCCATGCCTGCATCTCTGTATCATTCTCATTTATCTCTCCATCTCTTTGGAAGTCACTGGGTGTGTATTTCTCTCTGTGTTGATTTCTGTAAATTTTTCATTTGACTCTTACTTCCTTCTCAAGCCTCTGAATTTGCCTTACTTGTTCCCTATATCTTGGATTCTTCTTTCAACTCTTTCTTTTCTTTCAATTTGTAGAAAGATACACTGTTTTATATACACTGTTTTATATCTGACAAGCAGTGTGACCACAACCAACTCAGAAACCTCTTGCATTTCAAACTGCTCCCTTATAAAAGAGGATAAGAGTCCCTTTCCAACTCCTTCCTTGAGGTTCTATGAGAAGGAATGAGTGGGATGGTAACAGGAATGCTAATGGCTGTCATTGTTGAGATTTCTTATTTATCAGGTACCTTATATCCATCACTTCACTTATCCCCAAGATATTCTATTTGGAGGGTTTGTAATGTTACATTCCACCATTTTTCCAAAGGGGAGCCTGAGGCACCACATGGTCATATTGTTTACCCAAGATTGCAGAACAGAACCTGTATTCAAATCTACGTATTTGCCACGGTATATGCATAAAATTCTGATAATAATGTGCCTCATAAAAATGATTAGAAAATACACAGCACCATTACAATGATCTTTATACTTTAACACTGACAGCTAATTGTGACATTTTCTTTGTCAAATGCATGGTGAAAGAATACCTCTAAGGAGAGTGAAGACCATGAGAAAAAACCTCAGTGGAAAAAATATGCCAAACAATTTCCTGAAGGAGCATGCTTACAGACTGTCCCAGATTTCTTTTCGTGGCTCAAATCTAACTCACCCACTGAGCAACTACATGGATGTGAGTATTTTGGGAAAATGGTGCTCCACGGCGCCCCCTGGTGTTCTAGCCTAGCACTGGGGCTCATCTGGAGGTGCCAGGTGGGATGTTGGGGTTGGGTTCCTGCAGGAGGCAGAGACACTGGAAAACAGGGACTCCAACCAGAGGAGAAGGCACTCTCATCCTCAACTGTTGGTCTTTGTGACTGGACCCGGCAATTACCAGGTGGCAGGTAAATATCCATATCTGTGTCAAAGATGTGTCATTTGTTTGAGGGTGATTGTTCCTTCTGAACGAAGTGAGCCACTCAGTTATAGATGAAGAGTAAACCATCACTGATCAAAAAGTAGAACCAACTGCAAAACAATTGTGAAACCCCAGGCAGAGGAACTCAGTTTACACAGATGCGAGAACAACAGTAAAAAGTTACTGCACCTGTATTCCATGTAGGGCCATAAGAATCACTGTGGTTACTGTTTTTAGATTAGACAAAGGGCTTATTTTGTCTTCAAGAATGGACATGCCAGCCTGAGAGATCGGCAAAGAGTAAATACATGTCAAATGAAAGGGTCACTTGTGTGGTGTTGATTGGATGTGGTCTGAGTTTAGAGGGAGTGGCTGGGGTTGATCAAGAAGGACCTCCTTGAGAAGTGGGTGCTAAGGCTGGGTTTGAAGAGACTGCAGAGCTTCTCAAATGAAGGCACCCGGACTTCCCTGGGTGTTCAGCAATCCTGGAGGCATAGTCGTTTTGCCTCTGGGCTTCCCGTGCAGGAGGTACCACTTCAAAGCCTGGTCATAGAGTCAATGTCCTGCATACAATGTAGCACAGGAAAAATATATGAAATGCAGATACCTCTGTGACCAAAGTCTGTGAGATTCACGGTGGTTAGAAAGTGATCTGAAGAGACATGTGACAGCAGAGGGAGGCATCAGTGTGGGAATAGATGGTAGCCAGTTCTGCACTAACCTACTCTCTGCTTCTTCCTGTAGATACTCTACATGGGTAACATCACCATTGGAACACCCCCTCAGAAATTCCAGGTTATCTTTGACACAGGCTCATCTGACTTGTGGGTTCCCTCTGACTTGTGCACCAGACCAGCCCATTGTGAGTACAAACACCCCGTACCCAGAGCATCCTTCACTTCCCCTGCTGCCCTGTTTCGACCCTTGGCACCTGGTGACACTCATCTCTTGTGTCTGCAGCTATACATGTTAGGTTCAGACATCGTCAGTCTTCCACCTTCCGGCTTACCAATAGGACCTTCCGCATCATCTATGGATCTGGGGGCCTGAAAGGAGTTGTTGCTCATGACACAGTTCGGGTAACAGTGTAACAAATGCTGAGTCAGGACTGGCTATGGAGTGACCACTGCTTGCAAAACAGATGCAGGACCATCTGGAAGGACCCTTCCAGCCTAATTCCCATAGATATTGGCCATCTTATCCACAGGGTCATGTCTCTGGGGAGGCAGTGCCCATGGTGACACACGGGAAAACAAATTAACTAATCTAGAGAGTGGTTTGAGGTGTGGACTTGCAGCTCCTCTGCCCATGAGCAGTTCATGGTTCATTTTACTGGGACTGAGAAGAAGGGAAAAAAGCACCCACTTTTAAATTCACTGTTCCAAGCATTTTCAGGTGATAACTGGTTTAATCCTGCAACAACCCCACACAGCAGATACTCTGACTAGCTCATGAGACATATGAGGAAACTGAGGTGCAGACAGCAAGGGCCCTGCTGAGGGCACATATGTGGTAAAAGATGTAGTTAGGCTGGCTTTTCAGGACTGAAGTTGCTGTGGGGTGATTGGGGACAGGATAAGACTGATCTGGGGACCCTGGAAGTAGTCAGGCTTCAGGTATCCATAGTAGGAAACGGGGCCTGAGAAGTCAAGAGGCCTGATAAATGAGTTCTCACGCTAGAGGACCCTTGAGAGTCCAAGAAACCAATGGCCTGCTTCCTCCAAAATACTTGAGTAGTTCCCCTCTCTCTCTTTCTCTCTTATACACACTCACACAAATACACACATATCCCCAAAAGTGAATTCCCCAAGCAGCCATTTCATAGAACCCTGCAAGCAAGATTGTGTTTTCGGCTTCTGTCTTCCTGGATAGATGCAGAATCCACAGTACATTACAGAGAATGTAGTCCATTCCTGTCATTAGGTCACAGTGATGCCAAAGAGAAGGCTATCTTGCTCTCAATTGTTTTGCCCATAAGGTGGCGCCAATGGGACCTGGCCTGACTCTTGGTTGCCCCACCTGAACAGAAGCCACAAGCCCAATCTGACTCACTCAGGTGGTGTTTTTCAGAGGGGCAGATGTTCTAAAATTCACAGCCTATCTCAAATAGAACCCAAATTTCCCTCCCAACTTGGTCTAACCATCTGTGGGCCACTGAAGACAGAGCGTAGCCTCAATGCTTCTCTGAGGATCTAACGGCAATGCACCCCAGCCCAGTCCTAGCCCACTTCATGTATCTGTAAGTGGGAACACTCTTCTCTCCCACAGATTGGGAACCTTGTAAGTACTGACCAGCCGTTTGGTCTAAGCGTGAAGGAATACGGGTTTGAGGATATAACTTTTGATGGTGTCTTGGGCTTGAACTACCCCAACATATCCTTCTCTGGAGCCTCCCCCATCTTTGACAAGCTGAAGAATGAAGGTGCCATTTCTGAGCCTGTTTTTGCCTTCTACATGAGCAAGTAAGTCTGAGATTGACAATCTCTTTCTCCGAATTAGCTGTAAGATGATTTCACGAGCATAAAAATTATAGAAATTTTGATAAAGAAGTATCCTGAGGGATAATCTAACCCAGGATAACTATGGTCCCAGGACCCTACCTGGCTTCACCCCTGGCTTTTATATATAAAATTTTATGGAACACAACCCCTCCTGGGCTCAAGACCAGTAACTTGGTCTAGGGGGGTGAGTGAGGAAGAAGGCCGATGGAAGGTAACAGGAAACAAGTTGAAGGAAAAGCATTAGGATTTGCTTATCAATTTGATCAGGAAGGAAGAAGAGGGATGGTGGATATATTTCCTTCCTTGTTAGCATTTCACAGGGAGCCCAGGACCAACTACCCAATTTGTAAGAACCAGTGGGAAACGAAAGTGTGGGACACAAAAGTATGGGACCTGTTGTTCAAGAAATATGAGGTATTTCAAGACAGGGAGAGCAGAGGTGGGGTCCCTTCTGAGTGTGGGGCTCTTTGGACAGTAGAGGTCACAGGCCATTGAAGCCACCTCTGGGTGACCTGAACCCACACCCTTAGAACTCCCTGGCCTTGATTTTCCTGAAAAATGACAAGGTGGACAAGAGGAAAGCCAACACTTCAAAACCCTGTCCTCTGAGGGTGTCTGAGCACTCAGGTTGCTGGAGGTCCAGGGCGTATCAGAAGACATAGTGGGTGGAGCCCAGCCAGGTGACTCAGCTTCTAACCTCCTCTGTGCCACTCATATGCCAGTAACAGACCTCATTCTGGATCTCAATTGCTCCTAGACTCGATTTCTGCATCTGTACATGGGGACCTTATTAGGGCCTTGATGGGTGGACAAGCACAGCTCTCAGACAGTGCTGTTGTTACTGTCCTCCAAGGATCCCACCCTCTCTTCTCTCTACAGAGATGAGCAGGAGGGCAGTGTGGTGATGTTTGGTGGGGTGGACCACCGCTACTACAAGGGAGAGCTCAACTGGGTACCACTTATCAAAGCAGGTGACTGGATTGTACGCCTGGACCGGTAAGCCTCTCCCTCTGAGGTCAGCCCAAGTGATTCTCCTACTACCGTACATGGACACAGGCAGACACACACAAATACATTCTCAGACACACAGTCACACAGACATATACACCACCTTCAACGACAGAGACAAACACACAGACACATGGAAACACACATGCAGACACATATTAACATACACAGCAACACATAAAATCACGCATAGCTAGTCAGAGACACACAAGCATACACAGAGACACATACAACTACACATACAAACAAACACACAAGCACATAGATACACAAACAACCCAGGGGTTCATAATCCCCAGGCCTTCTGAGCAAGGCTTTGACCAGAGTCCTAAAAGGCACCACAGAGGTCTGTGCAGCTGGAAGAGGGCTGTACCCACTGCCCTTTGAGGAGGGGAGCATGGTTAGAGGACTCTGCAGTGTGGTGAACAGAGGATCAGGGAGAATTTCTCCAGCCAGAACAGAGTTATGATAAGATGACTAACAATCCAGGGCTACCTAGGACATAGGAAGTTTTCAGTACAGATAAATGTCAGTTAAAAAACAGGGACAGTCTTGAGAAAATGGGGAAAACTGGCATTAGGGAGCAGCTACCTAGCAGTGGAGAGAGGTTGGCTACAATCTTAAGATGTGAAAGCAACTAATAAAAAAGACACCCCACGTTCTTGGGTGCACAGTGGGACAGGGGCTATAACAGAGAATCAGGAAGGTGGGATCCAGGAGTGACCTGAGGACAAGAGGCATGATTGATAGGATTCTGTGTGATACCCTCAGACAAAAGCTGACCTGTCCTTTGGAGTTTCTGTAGGCTAGTCGTGTATTTCCTGGCTAGGGTCTCAAGTTCTGAGCTGGTTGTAGGAGCAGTACTGGGAGACACCCTCTCCCAGAGGAGCCCCTCTCTCCCCCTACTATGAGAATCTGCTGCCCCTGTGAATCTCAATCTTCACTCTGTGTGAGACCTGTTATTTGTTTCCCATCAGATACAGCTCTCTGGAGGTTTCTTGTTGTTTTCTCAGTCTTCTTTCACTCATTGAACAGACAAGCATTGGGCATCCACTGTGTGTCAAGTACTTTAGGGAGGCAAGAAGGCTAAAACTCGCCCTCACATCTAAGAAGGCAGATGTACTAGAAGTGACTCACTCACATAGTGAATTGTGATTTTGGTACATGCTAGACATAAGGAGGAGAAGGCAATGGCAACCTACTCCAGTACTCTTGCCTGAAAAATCCCAGGGACGGCAGAGCCTGGTGGTCTGCCCTCTATGAGGTCTCACAGAGTTGGACATGACTGAAGTGAGTTAGAAGTAGCAGCAGCAGACATGAGAAAGGGTCTACAGAGAGTGACCAAGACAGGAGACTGATAAACACTGGGGGAAAGACTTCCTGAAAACAATACAATTAAGGTGGAATGTGGAAGATGAAAAGAAATTTGCTAGTCAAAGTGGAGTGGAGTCTTCTAGGAAGGAAGACCAGCTTGTGTCAAGGTACAAAAGACCCTAGTGTATTCAAGTACTGCATTAGAGGATGTCAAAAAAGATGCTGTATTGAGAGCAAAGGAAAAGAGGGCGAGAGACATAGGGCTGTTTATGAGACAGTCGGGAAGGGGACAACCCTGGGCAGACTCACAGTGACCTTGATGCCCGCTTTCTTCCATTGTCTCTCAGCATCTCCATTGAAAGAAAGGTTATTGCTTGTTCTGGTAACTGCAAGGCCATTGTTGACACCGGGGCAGCATTTATCGAAGGCCCAGGAACACTGATCAATAACATGCAGAAGCTCATTGGTGCCAGGCAACGGGATAACAAGGTGAAGGGTCATGCCCCAGGGTCACTCCCGGTCTCCACACACAACAAGGATCACCATGGCCAACCATCTCTCTCTCTCTCACTCTAACAGTACTACGTTTCATGTTCTGCGGTCAATACCCTGCCCTCTATTATCTTCACAATCAACGGCATCAACTACCCAATGCCAGGTCCAGCCTACATCCTCAAGGTGAGGTGACAATACTGAGGGTTGGTTCTCAAACTGGAGCTTGCAGGAACCCTTGGGCTGCTGCTGGGAGGAGGGTGCCCTCTGGAGGCCATGTCATACCATTGCAGATGCTGCTGAGCCCTGGGGCTGAGCCAGTGCCTCCCACAAAACCAATCACTTGAGAGTAAAGGGCTGTGTGGGACACTGATCTTCCTGAAATAATGTGGAGAGGCCACACAATATGGCATGGTGGGAGTCAGGGAGAGGGGAACACTAAGGTCCTCAGTCCTCAAAGAGCTTCAATTCAATCTGAACTCGTAGGTGCATGAGCATGAAATTCAGCACTAGCAGTCACTGAAATAGGCCATGTTACAGGAGAATGGCTGGGGCAGTCCCAGTGTGATGTCCCAACATAAGTTAACAGTCTCCCTTCCCTTCTCAATGTTTTCCTGGTTTGGATGATAAATTACATGGTCAGTGTAGTATTCGGCTGAATCTTTCCCTTGCTCTTGCCAGGTGCCTCCTTTGTGAGTTGGGATACACAACCCCTCTGTGGGAAGGTTGGATGCTAATGTGAATAAAGGGTGTGCTGTGACTGCTCAGCCCTGGCACAGGGTGGAGGCTTCATGTCAGCTCCCAGCGGGAGTTCAGAGCAGGCTGATGGGCTCAAAGAAGGCTTTGAGGAAGGGAGTGAATTTCAGGAATTCTAAAACCACAAACTCATTGAGCCATATGGAGGGTTGCTTGGTTCTGGGCAAAACTCCACTGGATTCCATGCAAATGGCATCTCAAGGTGGTCTGCACTGGGGCACTGGGTACTTACTAGGGGTGATGAGGGCTACAGACTGACCAGTAGGGATGGGGAACCAGAGTAAGTTACCCAACCAAGCCTGGAGTGGCCAAAGAAGGTGAGGGTGGGCTGAAGGAGGCTTCTCAGAGTTCTTGAGTTTAGTCTTCAATAAAGTATTGTGGGCACTGTTGTATTTAAGATGGAATACCAACAATGAGTTGCTGTGTAGCATAGGGAACTCCACTCAGTTATATTACAGCCTGGATGGGAGGGGTGTCTTTGGGACCTGGATACCTAGATACATATGGTTGAATCCCTTCACTGTCCACCTGAAACTCAGAATATTGTTAATCAGCTATACTCCAATACAAAATAAAGTTTTTTTAATAAAGTACAGATTGTGGAGATGCAGAAGGAGAACCAGCATTCTCTGCAGAGGAAACGAGGAGCAGGAGTTAGAAGTTAAGAAACAGGGAATGAGGAGAACTATGGACACACTTGTTCTTTTCTAAATAATTATATTTAAGTGTGGCTAATCTTCAGTGTTGTGTTAAGTTCTGCTCACAGCAATGTGACTCAGTTATACACATAAAAATATATATATTTTTTCCTTATTCTTTTTCACGTGGTTTATCACTGAATATTGAATATAGTTCCTTATGCTCTACAGTAGGACTTTGTTGTTTTTTATTCCTTTTTTCCTCAACTCCCAGTCCTCCACTCACCACAACCTTCTTCAAGACAACCTCATGTCTTGGCCCTCTTTGGTTTTGGATGAACTCTCTTATCCCCTGCTGCTGAGAAAACCCCTTGATACTTACCAAAACAGGGAAATAAAGGAAAGAATTGTGCTGGGTCTGGATATTGGGGGAAGTCACCGGTAAGGGCTCATGCTGACTGGTATGTGTCTCTGACTCCCCCAGGATGATACAGGCCGCTGCCATACCACCTTTCAAGAGAACACTGTGAGTCCATCTAGAGAGACCTGGATCCTGGGAAATGTCTTCCTGAGGGTGTATTTCTCGGTCTTCGATCGAGGAAATGACAGGATTGGCCTGGCACCGGCAGTGTAAATTCTTGGAGTGGTTTAGGAATCAGTAAGGATGCTCCTAACACTCACCAACTCACACTTTCGGCACCGCTGCCCAGGATACTGGTGAACTGTATTTGGTGGTCTGCATATCCTATTCTCAGTAAACAATAAAGGGTTTCATTCGTGATGGTGCTGAAACAAATGGTTGCCTCTGTGTCTGGGAATAAAGGATCTATAACCAAGTGTGAATCAAAATTGAGAGGATCCCTACTCCAGCTGGCTTCAAGGAAAAGGGAGACTCATTGAAATGATTCTAGGAATCCAGGACACAAGAATCAGAGCAAATACAAAGAGCTCAGTGACTGGACCCAAGAAATCAGAAGTCATCAATTCTCTCTCACCCTTTCGCTTTCCCTTTGGTCTTCTTTGATGGTCTTAGCCTCACAACTTTCCTTCATAAGGCTTCTACACCTAGTGAGGGAGTTCAAGCTACCTCCCCTAGGGTTTTAAATCCCGAAGGCATCACCTACTAAGGAAAGAAGATTGCAGACATCAGAGTTCAAGGGTGTTCTCTGAATGACCCACCTCAGATCACATGTACAGCCCCAGATCAGCCATCCTGGCAGGGACATGGGGTCTTATGACTGGCTTTACATCCTCTTGGGCCCTGACCCAGCAGCACACATGGTTGTCAATTTCCTCTGGAACTACATGACTGAAGCTGGGGAGAGGCAGCCCCAAGGATAGCGACTGGCAGATGGTCTGGGCCATGGAAGAATTTGTGATGGCCCACCAACTCCACCACCTCCTCATTCAGAGGATTTATAAGGGGTAATGAAATAGACTCTCTTCATCCAGTCTCAGATGATCTTATCACTGGGCTTCTCCTCCAGGGGATTTTGGGTGAGGTACTTTATGCAGAGCTGGTTCTCTCTTGTTCCCACACCCCAGTCACCAGCTCTCTGCCACGTATGCCTGCTTTGTCCTTTCCAGTCTGACTTGGTAAGTGGTAACCCCAGTGAATCCCTGAGCCATCCCCCTCCTCCAGGGCCCAGAATTCTCCTTCCTTGGCCTCCAGTGCTGCTGGGGAGAATGTAACACATGTATTGGGAGATCCAGGGTACACAGAGCCTTCAGCCTTTCTGAGCTTCTTCCAGAGGTGGAACTACAAACTGTTTGCTTGGAGCTGCCATGGTTAGTGGAGAAGGCAATGACAACCCACTCCAGTACTCTTGATAGAGAATCCCATGGACGGAGAAGCCTGGTAGGCTACAGTCCATGGGGATGCTAAGAGTGGGACACGTCTGAGCAACTTCACTTTCACTTTTCACTTCCATGCATTGGAGAAGGAAATGGCAACCCACTCCAGTATTCTTGCCTGGAGAATCCCAGGGACAGAGGAGTCTGTTGGGCTGTCATCTATGTGGTCGCACAGATTCGTACACGACTGATGCGACTTAGCAGCAGGAGCCATGGTTAGGCACTTTTACAGTGGAAGCATCCCTTCTTTCCACCTGGAGGCCCTCAGTAGATGCCTCAGCTGAGTCAGCAGGGTTCACATGTTGATTTCCTTTCAGATTGACTGGTTTGATCTCCTTGTTGTATAAAGGACGCTCAAGAATCTTCTGAAGGACCACAGTCCAAAAGCTCAATTATTTGGCATTCACCCTTTCTTATGGTCCATGTCGCACATCTGTACATGATTACTGGAAAAATCATAGCTTTGACACTACAGACCTCTGTAGCAAAGTGAGTCTCTGCTTTTAATACATTGTCCAGGTTTTTCATAGCCTTTCTTCCTTCCAAGGAGCAAGTGTCTTTTAATTTTGTGGCTGCAGTCAAGGGTCATAGTGGTTTTGGAGCCCAAGAAAATAAAATCTGTCCACTGTTTCCACGTTTCCGTCATCTATATGCCATGAAGTGGTGCAACAGGATGCCATGAATGTTGAGTATACTTTTGTGATTAATTTTTTAAATATTGAGTTTTAAGCCAGTTTTTGCAACTCCTGTCCTCATCAAGAGGCTCTTTAGTTCTTTTTTGCTTTCTGCCGTTAGGGAAGTGTCATCTTCATATCTGTGGATGTTGATATTTCTCCCAGCAATCTTTATTCCAGCTTGGGATCTATGCAGTCCAGCATATTGAATGATGTATGCTATATAGAAGTTAAATAACCAGAGTGAGAATATACACCTTGTCACCCTTCTTTCCCAGTTTTAAATGTTTCAGTTGTTACATGTCTGATTCTAATTACTGTTTTTTAACCTAAATACACACTTTTCAGGAGACAGGCAAGGTGATCTGGTACTCCCATTTCCTTAAGAATTTTCCACATTTTGTTGTGGTCCACACAGTGAAAGACTTTAGCATAGTCAGTGAAGCAGGTGGAGATATTTTCTGGGATTCTCTTGCTTTCTCTATGATCCAATGAATGTTGGCAATTTGATCTCTGGTTCCTCAAACCAGTTTGTACATCTAGAAGTTCTCAGTTCATGTAGTGTTGAAGCTTATCTTGAAGGATTTTGAGCATTACCTTGCTAGCAAGTGAGATGAGCGCAATTGCTTGAAAGGTTGAACATTCTTTGGAATTGCCTTTCTTTTGGATTGGAATGAAAACTGTCTTTTTCCAGAACTGTGGCCACTGATGAGTTTTCCAAATTTGCTGACATATTGAATGCAGCACTTTTACAGCTTCATTCTTTAGGATTTTTAAACAGCTCAGCTGGAATTCCATCACCTCTCCTATCATTGTTCATAGTGATGCTTCCTAAGGCCCACTTGACTTCATACTCCAGTATATCTGGCTTTAAATGAGTGACCCAAGCATCATCCCTATCCCGGTCTTTATGACCATTTTTGTACAGTTCTTCTGTGCATTCTTGCCACCTCATCTTAATCTCATATGCTTCTGTTAGGTCTTTGATGTTTCTGTCCTTTATTGTGCCCATCCTTGAATTAACTGTTCCTCTGGTAGCTTCAATTTTCCTGAAGTGATCTATACTCTTTACAATTCTATTATTTTCCTCTAATTCTTGCACTTTTCACTTATGAAGACTTTCTTCTATCCCCTTAATATTCTCTGGAAGTCTGCATTCCACTGAGTATATTTTTCCCTTTCTCCATTGCCTTTCACTTCTCTTATTTTCTCAGCTGTTTTTAAGGCCTCCTCAGGCAACCCCTTTTGCTTCTCACATTTGTTTTTCTTGGGGATGGTTTTGGTGACCACCTCCTGTATAGTGTTACAAACTTCTATCCATAGTTCTTCAGGCTTCCAGACCTAATCCCTTGAATCTATTGTTTGTCTCCACTATAAAGTCATAAGAGATTTGAATTAGGTCATAACTGAATGTAAACAGTGTCAGACTTTTTTGGGGGGCTCCAAAATCACTGCATATGGTGACTACAGCCATGAAACTAAAAGACACTTACTCCTTGGAAGAAAAGCTATGACCAACCTAGATAGCATATTCAAAAGTAGAGACATTACTTTGCCGACTAAGGTCCCTCTAGTCAAGGCTATGGTTTTTCCAGTGGTTAGGTATGGATGTGAGAGTTGGACTGTGAAGAAGGCTGAGCACCAAAGAATTGATGCTTTTGAACTGTGGTGTTGGAGAAGACTCTTGAGAGTTCCTTGGACTGCAAGGAGATCCAACCAGTCCATTNATGAGTCTGAGTGAACTCTGGGAGTTGGTGCTGGACAGGGAGGCCTGGCGTGCTGCAGTTCATGGGGGTCACAAAAAGTCGGACATGACTGAGCAACTGAACTGAACTGAACTGATAACTGAATGGTCTAGTGGTTTTCCTTACTTACTTCAATTTAAGCCTGAATACTGCTTGCTTCTGCTTAAACATTGGTGTCAGATCACCACCCACCACTCTCAGTGGATGTGGAGTGAAAGCACACAATTTGAGGACTGTTACCCTGGGCTTGTGCTTGGCTTTTCACATGCTTAGCTGTGTGACCTTGATCAAGTCCCTAAACCTCAGTTTTCTCATCTGGAAAATGGGCCCGATGATGATAATTCCACCTTTATATTGCATGTGAGCCTGCTAAGAACAAGTGGCCCTGAGAGGGCTTTCTGGGTTCCTGAGTTTGGAACAAATATGAATTATTCTGCCACCTGGGGAGAAGGAAATTTTCTGTTTAGAAGTTATGGCTGCCATCCCCAAGGCTAAATATTGATTCAAGCCAAATGATATCTGTTTCTGAACCCTGACCCAGAACTCTGACTGAGCCGATGCTTCTGTTTTCTGGGATCCCACAAGAGCTAATGATTGCTGTCTCAGATTACTCCCTTCCTCAGCCTTACAAGTCAGCCTTTCCTTGTCAACTACTTCTAGCCTGAAATCACACTGCAAGGAGAGTTGTAAGGCTTTTGGTCTCTTTTCAGTTTCCCACATCTCCAGCTTTGCAAGAAGTAGCTATGATGGCTTCTTGTCCTAGCAACAACTATGGCAACCTGTATAGTCCAATCTCAGCCTGTTAAATGAAACTGTCCCCATCTGGCCCTTGTATTTAAATTACCTACAGTTGCCTTAGAAACCTACCTATGCTTGCTGTTTAATGACCAAATATATGTGGACCTGATTTAGTTTACTTTCCCAAGCATGATTCCAACTATGCAATGAAGTAACCAGATTTTTAGTCATCTAACTACCCACAGGAATTGACAAAAGCAAACCACCCATCCTACATTTCTATCTTTCCCCAAAACAATATTGAAGTGATCTGCTGAAACAATGTGATATATTGGCATGTACAATTGTACAATCCAGAAGGGACAGTTTTTCTGGATTCATTTTCCACCTAGTGAAGAATGTCTACCACAAGCCTTGCCCTCTAGCAGCTATTCATCTTGTTTTTGCAGATTCAGCCCACTCCAGAAGCCTTCGACATCCTTCAGTGAAATCTAGAGAACAAACTCAGTCAAAGCTCTCTCTCCTGCAGAAAACAGTTTTGTGTTTTTTTAGAAAACAATGGTAACACATTCCAAATTTTGTGCTCCTTGCCTTGGATTCACGGACTTGTACCAGAGGATGGGACGCCTCCAGTTCCACCTAAATCTTTCTCCACTCCAACCAGGACCAGAGCCTTCACTGGACACTGTGTCCTCATTGGTATTGTTCAGTTGCTAAGTTATGTCTGACTCTTTATGATTACATGTTCAGCATCAAAGCAGGCTTCCCTGTCTTTCCCTATTTTGCAGAGTTTCCTCGAGCTCATGTCCTCTGTGGAGGTGATGCCATCTCACATTCTCATCCTTTTATTCCCTCTCCTGCCCACAATCGTTCACAGCATCAGGGTCTCTTCCAGTGAGCTGGGTCTTCATATCAGATGGCCTGTGTTGGAGCTTCATCTTCAGCATCAGTCCTTCCATTGAATATTGCTCTACCACTTCCAAAACAAAACCCATGTTTCCAATCACCTAACAATATTAAGCATTGATACAGTTTAGTAGAACAGGTATCTAGTCTCCTGGGAAATCCCAGCACTGCCTCCCTGCCTTTCTCTTACCATCCTCTCCACCTGGCATAGAATTGCTTCCCTACAGCTTCTCCAGCTTGAAACCGCTTGACGACCTATCATTGTCAGCTGTCCAGGAATTGTTCCTTCCTCCTTCCTTAAAGACTTCTGCCTGCTCCCTGATTATCCTCTGTACATCAGTTCAGTTCAATCTCTCAGTCATGTCCAACTCTTTACTATATCATGGGGTACAGCACGCCAGGCTTCCCTGTTCATCACTAATTCCCAGAGCTTGCTCAAACTCATGTTTATCAAGTTTATGATGCCACCCAACAATTTAATCTTCTTTGCCTCCTGCCTTTAATCTTTCCCAGCATTGGGGTCTTTTATAATGAGTCATTTCTACCCATCAATTGGCCAAAGTAATGGAGATTCAGCTTCAGCATCGGTCCTTCTTATTAATATTCAGGACTGATTTCCTTTAGAATGGACTGGTTGGATCTCCTTGCAGTCCAAGGGACTCTCAAGAGTCTTGTCTGATACCACAGTGCAAAAGCATCAATTCTTTGATGCTCAGCCTTCTTTATGGTCCAACTTTCACATCCTCTCAAGACTTCTGAAAAAACCATAGCTTTGACTATACAGACCTTTGCTCAAAGTAATGTCTTTGCTTCTTAATATGCTGTCAAGGTTTTTTATAGCTTTTCTTCCAAGGAGCAAGCATCTTTTTTTTCACAGCTGCAGTCAGTATCTGCAGTGATTTTGGAGCCCAGGGAAATAAAGTCTGTCACTGTTTTTATTGTTTCTCCATGCATTTGTCATGAAATAATGGAACTGGATGCAGTGATCTTCGTTTTTTGATCTGTACATTCCTCACCAAGACCAACCCCAAGAAAATGAAATGCAAAAAGGCAAAATGGTTGTCTGAGGATGCCTTAGAAATAACTTAGAAAAGAAGAGAAGCAAAAGGCAAAAGAGAAAATAAACACCTACCCGTCTGAATGCAGAGTTCCAAAGATAGCAAGAAGTGATTTTAAAAAAAGCCTTCCTAAGTGATCAGTGCAAAGATATAGAGGAAAACAATATAATGGGAAAGACCAGAGATCTGCTCAAGAAAATTAGAGGTAGGGAAGGATCATTTCATGCAAAAATGGTCCAAATAAAAGACAGAAATGTCATGGACCTAAGAGAAGCAGAATATATTAAGAAGAGGTGAAAGAATAGAATATATAGAAGAACTATACAAAAAAGATATTAATGACCCAGATAATCACGATGATGTGATCACTCACTTAGAGCTAGACATCTTGAAATGTGACGTCAAGAGGGCATTAAGAAGCATCACTATGAGCAAAACTAGCGGACGTGATGGAATTGCAGTTGAGCTATTTCAAATCTTAAAAGATGATGCTGTTAAAGTACTGCACTCAATATGCTAGCAAATTTGGAAAACTTAGCAGTGGCCACAGGACTGGAAATGTCGTTTTCATTGCAATCCCAAAGAAAGGTGATTTCAAAGAATGTTTATCTCCCACACAATTGCACTCATCTCACATGCTACCAAAGTAGTTTCTCCAAGCAAGTCTTCAACAGTACATGAACTGTGAAATTCCATATATTCAAGCTAGATTTAGAAAAGGCAAAGGAATCAGAGATAAAATTGCCATCATCCACTGGATCTTTAAAAAAGCAAGAGAATTCCAGAAATATACCTACTTCTGCTTTATTGACCATGCAAAAAGCCTTTGACTGTGTGGATCACAACAAACTGTGGAAAATTTACAGAGACTGGAATACCAGACCATCTTATCTGCCTTCTGACAAATCTGTATGCAGGTCAAGAAGCAACAGTGAGAACTGAATATGGAACAACAGACTGGTTCCAAATCAGGAAAGGAGTATGTCAAGGCTGTATAATGTCACCCTGCTTATTTAAATTATATGCTGAGTACTTCATATGAAATGCCCAACTGGATGAAGCACAAGCTGGAATCATGGTTGCTGGGAGAAATATCAATAACTTCAGATATGCAGAAGACACCACCCTCATGGCAGAATGTGAAGAGAATCTAAAGAGCCTCTTGATGAAAGTGAAAAAGGAGAGTGAAACACTTGGCTTAAACTCCACAACAGAAAATGAAGATCATGGCATTTTGTCCCATCACTTCATGGCAAATAGATGGGGAAACAATGGAAACAGTGAGAGACTTTATTTTGGGGGCTCCAAAATCACTGCAGATGATGATTGCACCCATGAAATTCAAACATGCTTGCTTGTTTGCAGAAAAGCTATGAGAGACATAGCAGCATTTTTAAAAGCAGACATATTACTTTGCAGAAAAAAGTTCAGTATAATCAAAGCCATGATTTTTCCAGTTGTCATGTATGGATGTGACAGTTGCACCATAAAGAGTGGTGAGGGATGAAGAATTGATGGTTTTGAACTGTGGTGTTGGACAAGACTCTTCAGAGTCCACTGGACTACAAGGAGATCCAACATGTCAATGCCAAAGGAAATCACTCTTGAATATTCATTGGAAGGACTAATGCTGAAGCTGAAGCTCCAATACTTTGGCCAACTGATGTGAAGAACTTACTCATTAGAAAAGACCCTATTACTGGTGAAGATTGAAGGCAGGAGGAGAAGAGGACGATGGAGGATGAGAAGGCTAAATGGCATCACTGACTCGATGAACATGAGTTAGAGCAAGCTCGAGGAGTTGTTGAAGGACAGGGAATCCTGGCATGCTGCAGTCCATGGGGTTGCAAAGAGTCAGACATGACTGAGCGACTGAACTGAACTGAACATACCCCATAGCAAATTCTAGTGGTAATTGTCATGTTTCTCCCACAAACCAGAGCTCCCCAAGGCCCCAGTACATATCCCTAGTCAAGTCTGCACCCATGCATAGTGCCTAGCATCCACATGGCATTTAGTAGGTTCTGATTGCAGGGTGACTTCCATTTTGGTAGACATGGAGGAGCAAAGGACACATTTATCCTCCTGTCTCAAACAAGTTGAAAGTAGAAGAGATAAATGAAAGAACAGTTTTTTACATCAAACATCAGGTAGCAGAGTATGAATTCCTGAGGTGGGGAGCAAGCATGGTGAGTTCAACAATTGCCCCAACTCTAGAATTTTTTTCCAACACATACACGGAAGGGGTATCTAGGCAGAGACATACGGTCTCCTCAAGAAGAGAGATTTGAGACTCTAGATAGTTAGGTTTCACAGGAGAGAGCTACACACAGAGAACTGTGGGCGTGTACAGGTGATACCCCTTCAGTTTTCAGCAGAGAGTTGTTAGTACTGGTCAGGATTATAGGGAACAATCCTTGAGTCTCAAATTGAACCAAGTCTAATGGTGTCCCCACCCACCAGAGAGGAAATTACTCATAATTCCCATGACATCAGTATGGCATTGAAGACAATATTGCCTTACTAGTGGAGAATAGTAAACCTGGTCTAAAGGCTGGTCTCATATCAGCTAAAAAAAATTGAACAGGAAGCACTCAAAAAATACAATTGTTTCCAAGATATTAAGAGTGTTTGCAAACAGTGCCAGGAATAATCTATAAAAATTAAAGAAAAATATCCAGCATCCAAAGGGTAAAATTAACCATATCCAATATCCAATTTAAAATTTCTATATGAACTGTGAAAATATTTGTCCTAGGTCAATCACAGTATTGTAATTATCCTTTAGTTAAGATAAATACATAAATTTAAGAAGAAAAAGCATTTCTCATGTGTAAAGTAGCAAGAAAATATCCATAATGAGGGACAACTCAATTAGTAAAAACACAGCTAAAATATACATTACATAATCAGCAGGGAAGGACATTAAAATGCTTACTACTTCAATAATCCTTATATTCATTAAGCTGAAGAATATTGAGTATGTTAAATAGACACATGGAAAATAGGAATGAAAAGACTGTGGGAAAAAATAATTATGCATCACAGAGATTTGAAACAACTTTAAGAATACTAAAATATAGGTAAATGGAACCTTACGGGAAGTGAAAGAAGGAGTATAGAGAAAAGAACTTCATAATTACTGGCTGAAAAATTTCCAGATATGATGAAAACTTTACACCCATTAACACAGAAGTTCAGTTAATTCAAGGAAAAGAAATAGGACAACTATTCAAAGGTGCATGATAGTTTCTGCTGTTACGTTTAGATCTTTAATCCATTTTGAGTTTATTTTTGTGTGTGGTGTTAGAAAGTGATCTAGTTTCATTCTTTTACAAGTAGTTAACCAGTTTTCCCAGCACCACTTGTTAAAGAGGTTGTCTTTACTCCATTGTGTATTCTTGCCTCCTTTGTCAAAGATAAGGTGCCCATAGGTGTGTGGATTTATCTCTGGGCTTTCTATTTTGTTCCATTGATCTATATTTCTGTCTTTGTGCCAGTACCATACTGTCTTGATGACTGTAGCTTTGTAGTAGAGCCTGAAGTCAGGTAAGTTGATTCCTCTAGTTCCATTCTTCTTTCTCAAGATTGCTTTGGCTCTTTGAGGTTTTTTGTATTTCCATACAAATCTTGAAATTACTTGTTCTAGTTCTGTGAAAAATACTGCTGGTAGATTGATAGGGATTGCATTGAATCTGTAGACTGCTTTGGGTAGTATACTCATTTTCACTATCAGCAGATGAATGGATAAGAAAGCTGTGGTACATATACACAATGGAGTATTACTCAGCCATTAAAAAGAATACATTTGAATCAGTTTTAATGAGATGGATGAAACTGGAGCCGATTATACAGAGTGAAGTAAGCCAGAAAGAAAAACACCAATACAGTATACTAAAACATATATATGGAATTTAGAAAGATGGTAATGATAACCCTGTATGCAAGACAGCAAAAGAGACACAG
>SJYQ01000474.1:313156-351375 GCA_006410935.1 Redunca redunca
TACAGTATACTAAAACATATATATGGAATTTAGAAAGATGGTAATGATAACCCTGTATGCAAGACAGCAAAAGAGACACAGATGTATAGAAAGGACTTTTGGACTCTGAGAGAGAAGGAGAGGGTGGGATGATTTGGGAGAATGGCATTGAAACATGTATACTATCACGTAAGAAACGAATCGCCAGTCTATGTTCGATACAGGATACAGGATGCTTAAGGCTGTTGCACGGGCATGATCCAGAGAGATGATATGGGGTGGAAGGTGGGAGGGGGGGTCAGGATTGGGAACTCATGTACACCCGTGACGGATTCATGTCAATGTATGGCAAAACCAATACAGTATTGTAAAGTAAAATAAAATAAAAATTTTAAAAAAATTAAAAAATCAAAAAAGATGCATGATAATTCATTGTTTAAAACAATCAACCAAAAAATGTAACCAGAAGGAAAAACATACACAGTAGAACAAAAAATGGGAAAGACAGCAGATTAGGCATATGAAACAATGTTAGCCAGAAGACACTGGCACCACATCTTAAAATAATGAGAGAAACATAATTGAGTCAGAACTCTATACCCAAGAAAAATACATATCAAAAACAACAAAATACTTTTTCAGATGTACAACAACTGTAAAACTTCATCACCACCAACAGACCAATGTAACAAGAAATGATTTTTAAAAGGCCTCAATCGTGAGATCTCTATAATTCTAGCCATATCAGTCCTTCAAAAGACCTTGATAAAGACAAACAAATACTAAAGTAGAAATAGTCATTGTGTTTGTACCCACTTCTAGAGAGTGTTGCTGACTCCTCAGTACTGGATCTTGCAATGCTGGTGGACTAGATGGAGAAGTGATGTGAACAGAAATAAGGAAGGTGAGACAGGTAGATCAGAATGTGAGGTAACAAAGACATGGTATTTAGAAGCTGAAAAATTGATAGAGATTTGGGACTTGAGTTGGAAAAGAAGTTTTCAAACCAAATTGGGTCATGTGGTATGTATAAAGCTCACTTCAGTCCTTAGAAGATCTCTACTGAAAGGTCTGGCTTTTTTTTTTTCTGGAGCATAGTTCAAGTCCATTTAGCTGTTTCTCATTGCTTTTCCTTCCTGCTGGCTCCCACACTGTGTCCAGCCATTCAGCCTAATTCATTCAAAAAAGGTTCGTTCTTTAAGGCAGGCAATGCAGGCTACCTACAAAATGATCTATTCTCTGCTTCTCTTTCTAAACTGAAAATAGTTTGTTATATAGCCATGAGCCCAGTAGCTACAGGACTGCATTTCCTGCCCACCATGCTCTTAGTCATGACTGGTGACTGAGATGCAAGCAGATCTGTTAGAGGGATTTCTTGGAAGACTGTTTTCAAGGAGCTGATTTAGCTGAGAGGTGGGACTCTTCCCTTCCCCACCTACTTCCTGACTGTTGTCTGTATTTTAGTTGTGATGGCTGGAACTCCTGCAGTTGTGTTGGATGATCATGTAACCTCGGAGATGGATACCACCCAAGCTCTGGCTGGCCCAACTCCAGCTTTATTTCAGTGGGAGAGAAAAATCATATTTATCTTGCTAAAGTTATAATTGTTTTAGTTTTTTTCAATGTGCATCCACACTTAATCCTGATACTACTATTGTTTAAGACAATATAGCCTTATTATTTTGTTGAGTTTAGTGAAAATGTTTATATTTTACATTTCTCTAATTTTTATTTATAAATTGAATCATCAACCATTCTACCTAAATTGTATAAATGCAAAATTATGATTATAAGCATGCTTTCCTTTAGATTTTTAATTTTTATACTCTCTTATCTTCTTTCCTTTCTTCTTTTCTCTATATTTGGACAGCCTGGGCCATGTCGTCTCTTATAACCTCATCCATATCCATATCTGCAGGCCAAAACAAACTGAGGGCTGTGTGGGGAGAACCAAAGAAGAATGAATACAGGGATATGAAAGAAGGGTGGTGGCCCTTGTTACTCATCATGAATGTTCTGAAGTAAGATGATATTCCCCTGTGCTTCCGTGTGCCCACCACCCCCAACAGTGGAATTTGAGTAGAGGTGATATTTCACTTCTGAATTGAAGTATTATTTTCTGTTCCACTAGCTGAAATGCAGACATAATGACAGGAGCTGGAGCAGCCATGTTAGACCAGAAGTAAGTAGCACAGGTGGAAGATATGACCAGAAAGAAGTGGACCCTCATCTCTGTGGAGAAACCTGCACAACATCATATGAAAGAGAATTGAAATTGTATTGTATTTAAGATAATGTTATTTAGGGTTTGATTACAGTCGTTGAACCTGTAACCTAACACTTAGAATAACTGATCTTGGTGTAAGCCTTCTCTTGACATTAAGGTCTGAATGAGAGTATATCTACTGATGTATACTTAGAAGTGAGTCAAGTGACAGCCCTGCCCTCTGGAAGCTGTGCTCTAGTGCGGGATTCAGAAATTGAAGCAAGAACAAAGCCACATGGCAGGAGAGGTTCAAGATCCTGTAGGAACCTTTGGGAGGGGAACCTCTGGGAGGGGAACCTCATTCAGTCCTGATCTCAGGAGGTTGCTTGAAGCAGGGACAATCCTCTCTCAGTCTCCTCATAAATAGGCCATAGTGCCAAGTTTCATGTAAAAGAGATTTATTTCAAATTCCTTCCAGAGTGTTTTCCCTTTTAATCCAGTGCTTAAGATGTGCGTTTGAGACCTAGTTTGGGAAGACTGCAAATGCCCCAGGGAAACTAAGCCGGTGGGCCACAACTACTGAGCTTGAGTGCCCTAGAGCCTGTGATCTACATCAAGAGAAGCACAGGACTGAAAAGCCAGTGCACTGAAATTACGGAGTAGTCCCTGCTTGGTGCAAATACAGAAGTCCTGAACAGCAATGAAGACCTCGTGCAGCCAATTTTTTTTTTTTTTTTAATTCTCCCAGAGAAACCAGTTGGGTCTCAGGGGAAGCAGGACATGAAAAAGGATGAAACCAGTTTTGGTCTGATTTCATACAAGTCATGGAGAGGGAAGCTACAGCCTGTTTCCACAGGGAACTTGGGTTATAAGTTGTTCCTCAAACATGTCCCAACCCAAACCTAGGGAGCTGGGATTTCACTCTCCCACTAGCGCCTCACTCACATCATTTAACTAACACCCAGCTGGTGTCTCCAAGACCTTGTATTAGATCCTCCAAAGACAAATCAAAGGTGCCACTAGAAGCAAAGGACACCAAAGCTCAGGAAAATGTAACCTCAGAAGATGTCTAGATTTCTGCACCCATTCTGCCATATCCAGCATCATATCTAAAATCCTGTTGAGTCTAAAGAACCCATGAGTCTCTACATGTAAACATTTGAAAAAAATCAGCTTTTAATCTATATAGGAGTATAGTTCATTTACAGCATTGTATTAATATTAGTTGTAAGAGAAATTAATTCCTGTTTACATAGACATGTATCCATTCTTTCCCAGATTCTTTTCCCATACAGGATATTACAGACTATTGAGAAGGATTCCTGTGCTGCACAGTAGGTCTTTGTTGATGATCTATTAAATAAAGTACTATACATATATTAATCTCAAACTCTCAATTTATTCCTCTCCTACCTTTCCACTTAGGTAACTATAACTATTGTTTTGACGGAGGGAAGTGTCTAGGCACTTTCTGGATCAGGGTCTGTGCTTGTGAGAGTACAGTGGCCAGGGAAAGCAAGCCTGACAGAGACTCATTTGAGATGATGGTAAATGTTGAGAAGGACCTGGCCATGCAAAAAACTGGGAGAAAAGCATTCTAGATGTGGGAAGTAGCCCCTGCTAAGGAACAAGGTAACCAGGTTTAATAAACAGCTACCCTTCCACTGCCAATCTTCCTTCCATGCTTGGAACTTGGCCTACAGGTCAACCACCATGACCTCATCCCATGCTTCAGTTGTGAGTTAGCAGCAGTGAGGCATGTCAGCCTTCCCAAGGAGAGAGAACCTGGGCTATCACTAGGCTGCATATGCTCTGAACTCAGGGACGTGCCTACAAACTGGTTTTCACCAGGAGGATCAGGTGCCGGGGCACCACCTATGCCGCTTACTATCTCCATGTACTTGTTCTCAGGAGTAGAAATGCCAAGGAACTGATAGAGCAAAGAAACAAGTAATGACTCTTGTTTCATCTTGCTCTGTGTGATTCCCACGGTCCTTTAACCACACTGCTCTCTGACCAAAACTCTTTCCTCTTTTGCTTCCTCAAAGGTGGCTTGTGAATTACATCAGCACCTGACTGTGGGGCCTGGTGGCTGGAATTCAACTCACAATCAGCTGGGACCCAGAGATGTCCAGGCTTCGCCTGAGTGTCTGTCCTTTTTCTCCAACCAGATTCATAAAGCAAAGTCCCTAAAAAACATAAGGGCTGTCGTAATTCTCTCAAGGCCTTTGAATCTCCAAGGTGTATTTGGAGTATCAAAGAGGGAACACATTCCCCTGCATCCAGGCTAGTCTCAGACCTCAGTCTCCCTCAGAGAGTGGTTCCCTGAGGAAACATAAGACACTTACCTAGGTTACCAGAAGGCTGAGAAGAGCTTGCTTCTCACTGAGAATGCAGGTTCATGTTATCCAGTCACCCAAAGGTCTGTGTTGTCTGAATAAGGAGTGGGACCTCTGGGGATTCTGAGTTGGGAGTGAGTCAGTCACCACCTCCATGACTGCCTCCTGGGGTCACTACAGCTGGGGCTCCCCCACTGTGCCTGGAACCCAGAAGAAACAGCCTGCAGTATTGCTTTCCTGCTGCTACAAGAAGGCAGGTCTGCTGATAAAATCAGAACCAGACTTGAGGGGCAACAGGAAAGGAACTTCCACTCTGGTGCCTGCAGATATCTGAGAGCTGCCCAACAGTGGATGCAATGGAGTTTTCTCTCATCTTTCCCTTCCTGGAAGTCTCCTAGTCTGAAAACCAGAGTTCCTGGGTTCCAAGTCTTCACTAACTTACCTGCAGCTTTAGAGTGAGTTATACAACCCAGGTTTCAGTTTCCCACTTCTTGGATGAGGGAGACTGGACTCGCTCCAGAAAACTTGTTCCAGACTGAAGCTCAGTGCCAACAGTGGACAAGAGGCTAAGTGGTGCATTTTGCTGAAGAAGCTGAGGCTGCCTCTGGTGGGCAGGCAGCTGTAACTGTCTGGTGTTGTTCATGGGTCCTGGGCTCAGGACTGGGAGTGGTAGACCACTTGGCACACAGCTGCTGTGACACCAAGGACCTTAGAGGCCTTGCCCCATGCAGCTTACCATCATTTGGGTTCTGTGGGATGAGATCAGATAGTTATAAGTCAGAAATTACCAATGGGGAAGCTTGTAGAATCCTCAGCAGAAACCCAAATTAGGCTAATGAATCACTTCTCCTAAAAAACTCTGGGAACAAGATATGCCAGGACTCTTAGACAAATTTTGTATTATTTTAAATACTATTTAAAGTCAGTCATCTTATGGATGACCTGTCATTTGCTCTCTGGCTTGAGATGATACCCACAGTTAGAGTGGAATAAAGGGCTCCTGCGGGAGGCTGTCCATCTCCCCATGACTCTAGCAGTGGTACAGCTCTATCCCCTCCGAATCTGGAGCTGTAATTAAAGCAGGAAGGATGTGACCTCCAAGTTTAACAGGAAGAACCAGGTTGGTCTGGCCCTCAGGTAGGCACTATTCTTTTCCCAGTCCTTCTTCCTTCCCTCCTGGGTCCTGTGCAAGCTGCCCACCTCCTGGTTATTGGGTTGTGAATTCCTCCTCTCTTCTCTGGCAAATATCCATGCAGTCTCACTTGTGGCTTCCTCTCTACACAGGCCCTATGCCTCACCCGTAGATAGCGATAAAGAAGGGAAAACCATGGAGGGGTCTTCCCAGATCATTCTTTCTAAAAATGCCTGCATTCCTTCTCCTTCCAGACCCTGTTCTGAATCGTGAAGATCTCCAACTAGAATACTCAGTAGTTTAACAGGGGAATGGTGATGCAGATAGGGTTGGAGGTAAGGTTGTCAGGTATGGGAGGGGATGGTTTTCAGATGACAAGAGAAGAGTTGGTGTAAGGAGCATGTGGTTTTCCAACCACTCACTCATCAGGGACCTGCCTGAATCTGCTATCTTGGGCCCCTCAAGGTATCACTAAAACAGAAACTTCATTCTGTAAACTTCTCACTGCAAAACTATTTCAAACATAACAAATATAAGAAAGAAGAGTGTCATGAACCCTATATTTAATCATTTGGCATCAATAACTACAAAACTAACCTCTTAGTCCCACAGGTTGCCATAGACAGGAGATTAAGCAACATCAAGGTGGTGGCCAATTGAGTTCCCGGGGAAGACATTCTTGACTTGCATCAGGTCTTTCTCTTCTTGCTATGTTCTCAGTTGTGGTAGAGAAAAGGACAGAGGAAGAGGAAGAATAAGAGAGAAAAAGAGGGAGAGGATAATCCTATCATGAGGGACTACCATCAAAACACCATGTCAACCTGGGTACCTCCCCAAAGCCCTACTTCCTAATACCATCACATTGGGAGTCAAGGGTGGACACAATTCAATCCATAGCAGCTATGCAGATCTGTTTTTAAATCAAGACTGACCCTCATTTCATTCTCTCTTTTACTCCTTATTCATTTTTCCTGAAGTGTTGTTTGGACAAGATGAACATTTCACAAAATATACATAATGAGTATTTGGGGTAAAATGATAGGATGTGGAAAAATGCTCTTTTGTTCTCAATAAAATTAACATCTAATATCCAGTCCTTGTATAAATTTCCCCGATTCTCAAAAAGCAGTTTTCACAGTTTACTGAAAGAATGTAGTCATATTTTGCACTTGGTTGTTCTTCTTTAAGACTAAATAGCTGTTCCTCTCCCAATTTTAATGTCATTTATTTGTTCAGAAACTGGGTGGAAGTAGGGTGGTTTGTCTTATAGAATGTCCCACTATTGGGTTTAGAGCAGGAGTCCATAATACCAGCACAGTGGGTCAGGACCAGTTCTAGTTCTTGGTCTATTAGGAACCAGACCTCCACAGCAGGAGGTGAGCTGCAGGCCAGTATGAGGCTTTATCTGTATTATAGCTGCTCCCCTACACTCTCTCATCACCACTAGAAGGGACAGTCTAGCTTGTTTTCCTGACTGTTTGCAGTTATATAACATATGCTTAATAGAAAAAAATAGCATAAATATTGATGATTATTTTCCTACTCAGTGCTCAGAATGGTGAGTTGGTGCCCTAACAATTTATCAGAGTGCAAATTAGATGTTGCTTATTAACATTTGGACACATTCGGCAAGCTTAAAATTAAATATTAAAAAACTAAGATCATGGGATCCAGCCCCATCCTGCATGACGAATAGAATGAGAAAAGGTGGAAGCAGTGACAGATTTCTTCATCTTAGCCTCTAAAACCAGTGTGGATGTTGCCTGCAGCCATGAAATCAGAGGACGTTTGCTTCCTGGCAGGAATGCTATGAGAAACATAAACAGTGTGTTGAGAAGCAGAAACATCATTCTACCCAACAAACTGATAGATGTTTGGCCTTTTCATTTGGATTCCTAAACTTTCTCTCCAGTTCCCATTGGACTTTGAAGTGCCTTAGCTTTCTGGTCCTTCACGATTCCCAAGATTATTTTGTGGATTTCTTTACTCAGTCCTGAAATAAGCCATCTCTTTAAGAATCCAAGCATCGTCTGATGGGAAATGTATTTAGAAACTACATGTTAGACCTCAAAATAGTCACTGTTATCAAGTTGTCACTCGTTCCAGGCTTTACAGTATTAGAGGAGGAAGTACACATTTTCCTTAAAACAATAAAATAAAAATGAATATAATTAGTTGGTACAAACTTATGCTTTCAGTTCAAGATTTAAGACAGCAGAGTTTGAATTAAACTTCTTTATGTTATATGTGAACCTCTTTTTCTAGCCATTGAAAGGCTTACTTCAGAACACTAGTTTTAATTATGGTCTTGCTTTTACCTGTTAACATGCATATGATTCTGTCACAATAACAGAAGTTATGAGAAACAATAAGTTGTTGAATATAGTTTCAGAATTCTTTCCTATTTTTCTTTGATTTTGTTTTGGGTTGTCAGTAGTTTTGGTTTTTTGTTAGAAGATATTTGACTCTGAATGTAGTCATAATTATGAATTTTAAAGCCACTTAAGTAATGTGTTGTTATGGGCAGCTAGTCAACAATTTGATGCAATTAGATTTATCAGTCTCTTTGTTCTCAATTTGTTGAGTTCAGTTCAGTTCTTTCAGTCATGTCCGTCTCTTTGGATTGCCCTGGACTGCAGCATGCCAGGCTTCCCTATCCATCACCAACTCCTGAAGCTTACTCAAGCTCATGTCCATCGACTTGGTGATGTCACCCAAACATCTCATCCTGTCTTCCCCTTCTCTTCCTGCCTTCAATCTTTCCTAACCTCAGGGTCTTCTCCAATGAGTCAGTTCTTCCCATCAGGTGGGCAAATAATTGGAGCTTCAGCTTCAGCATCAATCCTTCCAGTGAATATTCAAGACTGATTTTATTTAGCATGGACTGGTTTGATCTCCTTGCAGTCCCAAGGACTCTCAAGAGTCTTCTCCAACACCATGGTTCAAAGGGCATATGTGAGTTATTTGTCAGGGATATCATATTTCCCCTGTCGGGATTTAACCACCAGAACTGAATGTAAACAACATGCAAATATGAGGATTAAGTCACAGTGCCCTATCTAATCAGAGAAAGTGATGGCACCCCGCTCCAGTACTCTTGCCTGGAAAACCCCATGGGCAGAGGAGCCTGGTAGGCTGCAGTCCATGGGGTCGCTGAGGGTCGGACATGACTGAGCTACTTCACTTTCACTTTTCACTTTCATGCATCAGAGAAGGAAATGGCAACCCACTCCAGTGTTCTTGCCTGGAGAATCCCAGGGACGGGGGAGCCTGGCGGGCTGCCGTCTATGGGGTCGCACAGAGTCGGACACGACTGAAGTGACTTAGCAGCAGCAGCCCTATCTAAACACACCTGGCAAAAGGAGAGGCTCCTGTTGTATTCAAGGGACAGGCATGGATAGATCTCTTGCAGGAATAGGCCTTGGGAGTCCTGGATGAGTCATTAAACATGGTTGTCTTTACTTTGGCTTCCACAGTAGTTTTGCCTTCTTTGACTGGGAAGACATTTCAAAATTATTTTGTTGTATGTTTAGTTTGGCAGACAAAATTTTTCATGACATAGACTCTATGGGGAAATTATATCAGAAATATATCCATTTATCTTCAGCAGTTAAATTTTGTTGGTTTGTATGCCCCTGATGATCTTTCTTTGTAAATAGAAAGGAAACACATGTTCAGTGTGCAGTCTCTTTTTAAATCAACCGACATGAATTAAATTCCTCTCTGTCCCCACTGCACTCCCAATTCTAGGTGAGAAATAAAAAACCTGCAGAGACTGAAGGCTGATTCCCACACATTGCTGTAGAGATTTCATTCCCACTGTACTTTTTTTGGGAAAAAAATTAGTTGCTAACATTAAAATCAGTAGATTGTACATAAATATCTAAACTTCCGATTCACTTGAAAAGATGGTCAACTGGCATGCTTTCCAGCCTGGGTGAAGTGGAGGAAAGGCTGCTCCCCGTGGTAAGGCCTGTGCTGCCCAGGGTTCAACATGGCCACCTCATCCTAGTATCATATCTCCTGCCTCCAGAGGCCATGACTTTGTGAGAACTAGACTGCTAGCTCTCTAAAGAAAAAGACTACTTTAGTCTTCATCAACTTTGACTTTGAAGCCTTTAACCCAGAACCTAGCACAGAGTTCTTCCTTGTACATTTTTTGGGTGATATAAAATATCTTGTGGATGCATATGACATTTCTTCCAGTACTGAAACCATGCAACTGAAGTACTGCTCTGCCCTAAATCTTTGATGTAGCCTGGCATCATAGGTGCCCCTGATGTCTGCCATTAGACCCACTACCTAAAGCCAGTTGTATGTCCCTGGGCTGTCCCTGAAGTTTTCACTTTGCCATTTGACAACTTAATCGCCTAGCAATCTTCTCTCTAATGAAGACAGCAATGCATATCTCATGAAGTGGCTAGGAAAATGGCATTTAACCGCAAATGTCGAGCATGGCCCCTATTATCATTTTCATGATGTTCTTAGCAGGTTTTTTTTTTTTTTTTTCCATGTAGTCAAGGTTCTCTGTCTTCTTACATGTCCATGGAGATCGGTTTGATTTTCCAGCCAAACTTCAAGGAAAAGATTACAGTTCAATTCTCTGTATTCTGGGAAGCTTCCAAGTCCACTCGCCAAGGACACTGATGAAGGTAAAGATTTTATCGAGACCTTTGTGTTTTTCTCAGACCTATTAGTGGCCTAAAGGGGAAAACTAGGGCATATCAGAGCATATATAACTAGGGGCTCCTGGTCACCACTGCATGTTAAGAACCTGAACTTCCTTGAGTACTTGGAGCCAGGAAAGAAACATGAAATGGCTTGTGCTCATCGGACTGGTGGCCTTCTCAGATTGCAGTCATTTAAGTATGTAGACTGTAAGCCACATCATCTTTCTGTGATTTTTCTTTTCATCTGATTATTCTTCTGCTCATCAGGTTTAGAATGGAATGGAATATTTCCCTGACAATACTAAAGTTCAGCCCTTACTTATTGATAAGTACCTTGCTATAGGAACGGTGGGATCCAAGGTTCTTGGTGTAGATTTGCATAGTTGCACAACTCTGGGGTCCAGTCACATCATGACCTATTGAAATTGGAACTCCTTGCAATTGCTCAGTGCACAGTCAATGCAGATGTAGGTGTGGTCCTGTGGAATAGCACTTTTACACCTTTTATTTAGCATGTCCTCTTTGTTCCCTCTCTACTTCAGTGTGTATATGTCTATGTCTGCATCTCTGTATCACTATCATTTATCTCCCCATCCCTTTGGAAGTCTCTGTGAGTGGATTTCTCTCTGTGGTGTTTTCTTTAATTTTCTATATTTCCTGAATTTGTTCCCTATCTCCTGGATTCTTCTTTCAACTCTCTCTTCTCTTTCAACTTGGAGAAAGATTGGGAGAGCTACTTATTCACTGTTTTATATCTGATGAGCAGTGTGACCACAGCCAATTCACAAGCCTCTTGCATTTCAAATTCCTCCCTTGTAAAAGGGTTAGAAATCCCCTTTCTACCTCCTTCCTTGAGCTTCTATGAGAAGGATACATTTGGGTGGCAATAGCAGTGCTAGTGGCTGTCATTGTTGAGACTTCCTATTTATCAGGCACCTTGTATCCATCACTTCAGTTATCCCCAAGATATTCCATTTGGAGGGTTTGAATCATTACATTCCACCATTTTACCGAAGGGGAGACTGAGACTCTACATTGTCATATGGCTTACCCAACATTACAGAACAGAAGCTTTATTCAAACCTATGTCTTTGCCATGGAATATGCATAAAACTTATAATAAGGTGACTCAGAAAAATGATTAGAAAATACACAGTGCCATTACAATGACAGTTATACCTTAACACTGACAGCTAAATGTAGCATATTCTTTGTTTTCTTTGTCAAATGTTCGGTGAAAGAATATCTCTAAGGAAAGTGAAGACCATGAGAAATAACTTCAGTGAAAAAAACATGCTGAACAATTTCCTCAATGAACATGCTTACAGACTGTCTCAAATTTCTTCTGGTGGCTCAAATATAACAATTCACCCCCTGAGGAACATCATGGTTGTGTGTTTTGGGAGGATGGTGCTCCACAGCGCCCCTGGTGCTCTAGTCTAGCACTGGAGCTCATCTGGAGATGCTACATGGGATGTTGGGGCTGGGGCTCCTGCAGGAGGCAGCAGCACTGGGCCAAAGGGGCCCCACGCAGAGGAGAAGGCACTATCATCCTCAACTCTTGTCTTGGTGACTGGGCCCAGAAATTACCAGGTGGCAGGTAAACATCCATTTCTGTGTCAAAGATGTGTCATTAGTTTGAGGGAGATTGTTCCTTCTGAGCAGAAGGCAATGATGACCCACTACAGTACTCTTGCCTGGCAAAACCCAAGGACGGAGAGGCCTGGTAAGCTGCAGTCCATTGGGTCGCTAAGAGTTGGACATGACTCAGCGACTTCACTTTCACTTTTCACTTTCCAGAATTGGAGAAGGAAATTGCAACCCACTCCAGTGTTTTTGCCTGGAGAATCCCAGGGACGGTGGACCCTGGTGGGCTGCTGTCTATGGGGTTGCACAGAATGGGACACGACTGAATCGACTTAGTAGCAGCAGCAGCAGCAGTTCCTTCTGAACTAAGGCAGTCAGTTACAGATGTAAAGAGAACCATCTCTGATCAGAAGGTAGAACCAACTGCAAAGCAATTGTGAATAACCAGGCAGACAAACTCAGTTTCCACAGACGCAAGAACCACAGCAGTAAAAAGTTACTGAACCCGTATCCATGTAAGGCCATCAGAATCTAACAAAGTGCTTACTGTTTTTAGATTAGAAAAAGGGCTTATTTTACCTTCAAGAATGCCCATGCCAGCCTGAGAGATAGGCAAGGAGTAAATACATGTCAAATGAAAGGGTCACTTGTGTGGTGTTGATTGGATGTGGTCTGAGTTTAGAGGGAGTGGCTGGGGTTGATAAAGAAACCTCCTGGAAAAGAGGGTGCTAAGGCTGGGTTTGAAGAGACTACAGAGTTTCTCAAATGAAGGCACCAGGACATCCCTGGGTGTCCAACATGTCTGGAGGTCCAGTGGTTATGCCTCTGTGCTTCGAATGCAGGTTATACCACTTCAGTGCCTGGTCATAGACTCTATATCCTGCATACAATGTAGCACAGGAAAAAAACATCAAATGCAAGCACCTCCATATTAAAAATCTGTGAGATGTACAGTGGTTAGAAAGTGATCTCAAGAGATGTGACACCCAGAGAGAGGCAGCAGTGTGGGAATAGAGGGGAGCCAGTTCTGCACTAACCCACTCCCTTCTTCTCCCTGTAGATGCTCTATGTCAGTAGTCACCATTGAAACACCCCCTCAGGAGTTCCAGGTTGTCTTTGACACAGGCTCATCTGACTTGTGGGTGACCTACCTCTTTTGCCCCAGTCCAGCCTGTTGTGAATACAGACACCCCATACCCGGACCATCCTTCACTTGCCCTGCCACCCTGTTTCCACCCTTGGCACCTGATGACACTCATCTCTTGTATCCGCAGCTACACAAGTTAAGTTCAGACATTACAAATATTCTACCTTCCGGCCTACACAAAAGACCTTCTGAATCGCCTATGGATCTGGGAGCATGAAGGGATTTCTTGCTTATGACACCTTTTGGGTAACGTGTAAACAGAAGCTGAGTCAGGACTGGCTATGTTGTTACCCATGCTTGCTAAACAATGCAGGGCCATCTGGCAGGACCCTTCCTAGCCTAACTCCCATAGATATAGGCCATCTTACCCACGGGATCCTGTCCCTGGGGAGGCAGTGCCTGTGGTGTCACATGAGCAAACGGATTAGCTAACCCAGAGAGTGGGTTGAGGTGTGGACTTGCAGCTCTTCTGCCCATGAGCAGTTCAAGGCTCATTTTTCTGGGAACAAGAAGAGGGGAAAAAAGCACCCACTTTTATAATCACAGACTGTTCCAGGCACTTTCAGGTAATAATTGGTTTAATCCTGCAGCAACCCCACACAGCAGGTGGTCTGATTAGCTCATGAAACATAGGAGGAAACTGAGGTGCAGACAGCAAGGGCCTTGCTGAGGTCACATATATGGTAAACGGTGGAGCTGGGTTGGCTTTTCAGGACTGAAATTGCTGTAAGGTGTTTAGGGACAGGATAAAACTGATCTGGGGACTCTGGAGGCAGTCAATGGCTTCAGGTATCCATAGTGGGAAACTTGAGGCCAGAGATGTCAAGGGGCCTGATAAATGAGTTCTCACTCTAGGGTACCTTTGAGAGTTGAATAAAACATATGGCCTGCTTCCCCAAAGTACTTGAGTAGTTCCCCTCTCTCTCTTTCTCTCACATACACACTCATCCAAATATACACTTATCCCAAAAAGTGAATTTCCCAGGCAGTAGTTTCATAGATTTCTACAAGCAAGACTGTGTTTTTGGCTCCTGTCTTCCTGGACAGATGCAGAATCCAAAGTACCTTACAGAGAATTCACTCCATTCCTGTCATTAGGTCATAGTGATGCCAGAAAAGGCTACCTTGCTCTCGACTCATTTTTGTCCACAAAGGGGCACCAGTGGGTCCCGGCCCGACTAGATTGCCACACCTGTACAGAAGACACAAGGCCAATTTGATTCACTCAGTTGGTGTTTTTCAGAGGGGCAGATGTTTTAAAATTCACAGCCTCTCACAAATGGAACCCAAATTCCCCTCCCCTGCTTGGTCTAACCACCTGAGGTCCACCAAAGACACAGCCCAGCCTCAATTCTTTTTTGAAGATTTAATGGCAATGCACCCTAGCCCAGTCCTAGCCCCACTTCATGTATCTGTAAGTGGGTACACTCTTCTTTCCAGCAGATTGGGGACCTTGTAAATACTGACCAGCTGTTCGGTCTAAGCATTGTGGAATATGGGTTTGAGTGTGCACCTTTTGATGGCATCTTGGGCTTGAACTACAGCAACATATTTGTCTTTGGAGGTGTCCCCATCTTTGACAACCTGAAGAATCAAGATGCCATTGCTGAGCCTGTTTTTGCCTTCTACTTGAGCAAGTAAGTCTGAGATGGACAATCTCTTTCTCCAAATTAGCTATAAGATGCTTTCAGGTGCACGAAAATTATAGAACACTTGATAAAGAAGAATCCTGAGAGATACTTTAACCCAGGATAAATATAGCCCCAGAGCTGTACATGGCTTTACACCTGTCTTTTATAAATAGTGTTTTATTGGAACACAACCCTGCTGCTGGGCTCAAAACCAGTAACTTGGTATAAGGAGTTGAGTGAGGAGGAAGACTAATGGAAGGCAACAGGAAACAACTTGGAGAAAAGAGCAATATGATTTGCTTGTGAATTTGATAAGGAAGGAGAAGGATGGTGGATATCTTTCCATCCTCATTAGCATTCCACTGGGAGCCCAGGAACAGTTACCCAATTTGCAGGAGCCAGTGAAAAATGAAAGTGTGGGACACAAAACAAACATGTGGGACCCCTTGTTCAAGAAATATGAGGCATTTTAAGACAGGGAGAGCAGAGGTGGGGTCTCTTCTGAGTGTGGGGCCCTTTGCACAGTAGAGGTCACAGGCCAGTGGTGTTAACTCTCAGTGACCTAAACCCACACCCTTAGAACTCCTAGGCTTTGATTTTCCTGAAAAATGACAAGCTGGCCAAGGAGAAAAACATTATGCTACAGCACTGTGTCCTCTGAGTGTCTCTGAGCACTCAGGTCGCAGGAGGTAGGGCATCTTCAGAAGATATAGTGGGTGGAGCCCAGCCAGGTGACTCAGCTTCTAACCTTCTCTGGGCCACTCATTAGCCATAACTGACCTTGGTCTGGATCTCAATCGCTCCTAGCCTCTATTTCTGCATCTGTACATGGGGACATTAGTAGCGCCTTGATGGGTGGACAAGTGCAGGTCTGTCAGTGCTATTGTTTCTGTCCTCCAAGGATTCCCCCCAGTTCTCTCTACACATGCAGAGTGAAAGGCAGTGTGGTGATATTTGGTGAGGTGGATAAATCCTACTGCCAGGGAACGCTCAGCTGGGTACCATTTATCCACACGGGCGACTGGAGTGTACACATGGACCGGTAAGCCTCTCCCTCTGAGGGTCAGCCCAAGTGATGCTCCCACTTCTGTACACGGACACAGGCAGACACACACAAATTCATTTTCAAACAGTCACACAGACATATACACCACCCACAACGACACAGACAGACACACAGACACATGGAAACACACAAGCAAAAGCATATAAACATACACAGAGACACATATAAACAAGCATAGCTAGTCAGAGACACACAAGCACTCACGGAGACACATAAAAACACATGTACAAACAAATACACAAGCAGATAGATATGCAAACAACCAGTGGGTTCATAATCCCCAGGCCTTCAGACCAGGGCTCTGACCAGGGTACTGAAAGGGTCCGGAGACATCTGTGCAGCTGGAAGAGGATTGCACCCACTGCCCTGTGAGGAGTGGAGAATAGTTAGAGGACTCTACAGTGTGGTGAGCAGAGGATTAGGGAGAATTTCTCCAGCCTGAACAGAGGTGTAAGATGACCAACTCTCCTGGGCTGCCTGGGACTAAGGAAGTTCTCTGTACAGATAAATGTCAGTTTAGAAACAGGGAAAGTCCTGAGCAAATGGGGAGAACTGGTCTCCTAAGGGAGCAATGACTGAGAAGTGTAGAGACATTTACTGAAGTCTTAAGACGTGAAAGCAATTAGTAAAAAAAGATACCCCATGTTCACGGGCACACAGTGGGGCAGGGGCTATAATAGAGAATCATGAAGGTGGGATCCAGGAGTGACCAGAGGACAAGAGGCAAAACTGATAGAATTCTCTGATACCCTCAGAGAAAAGCTGACCCATCCTTTCTGTGGGCTAGTCATGTATTTCCTGGCCAGGATCTCTGGGTCTGAGCTGGTTGTAGGAGCAGTGCTGGCAGACACCCTCTCCCAGAGGAGCCCCTCTCTCCCACCACTATAAGAATCTATCTGCTACCTTCGTGAATCTCCATCTTCACTCTCTCTGGATGTTTCTCATTCATTATTTTCACAGTCATCATTCACTCACTAAACAGACAAGCCTTGGGCATCCACTGTGTGCCAGGCACTTTAGGGAGGCAATGAGAATAAAACTTGCCCTCACATCTAAGAAGGCAGATGCACAGGGAATGAGACACACACATAGTGAATTGTGACTTCGGTACATGCTAGACATGAGGAAGTGTCTACAGAGACTGTCAAGAAAGGAGACTGATAAACACCGGGGGAAAGACTTCCTTGAAGCCATGACAATTAAGCTAGAATCTGGAAGATGAGAAGAAATTTGCTAGTCAAAGGGGAGGGGCCTCCTCTAGGAAGGAAGACCAGCTTGTGTCAAGGTGCAAAAGAGCCTGGTGTATTCAAGTACTGCATTCAAGAATGTCAAAGAAGGTGCCGTGTCAGGAGCAGAGGAAAAGAGGGCAAGAGACAAAGGGCTGTTTAGAAGACAGTTGGGAAGGGGGCAGCTCTGGGGAGACTCAGAGTGACCTTGATGCCTGCTTTGTCACACTGTCTCTCAGCATCTCCATGAAAAGAAAGGTTATTGCTTGTTCTGGCGGCTGCGAGGCCTTTGTGGATACCCGGAAATCACTGGTCCTTGGCCCCAGAAGACTGGTCAATAACATCCTGAAGCTCATTGGCGCCACGCCACGGGGTTCCGAGGTGAAGGGTCATGCCCCAGGCTCACTCCCAGTCTCCATACACAAGAAGCATCTCCAGGGCCAACCTTTCTCCCTTTTTTTCTAACAGCACTACGTTTCATGTTTTGTGGTCAATACGCTGTCCTCTATTATCTTCACCATCAATGGCATCAACTACCCAGTCCCAGGTCAAGCCTACATCCTCAAGTTGAGGGGAGAACCCTGAGGGGTGGTTCTCAAATAGGAACTTGCAGGAACCCTTGGGCTGCTGTTGGGAGGAGGGCGCCCTCTGCAGGCTATTTCACACTATTGCAGATGCTGCTGAGTGCTGGGGCTGGCCAGAGCCTCCCACAAGACGAACCACTTTAGAGTAAAGGGCTGTCTGGGACACTGACTATCCTGAAATAAATGTGGAGACACCATGCCATGTTGGCTTGGTGGGAGTCACAATAAGAAGTGAACACTTAGGGCCTCAGTGTTCAAAGCACTTCATTTCAATCTTAACCTTGAGATGGATGAACATGGAAAGTCATCTAGCAGTCCTTGAAATAAGTCATGTGACATGGAGAATGGCTGGGGACACTCCCAGTGTGCTGTCCCACCATAGGGATTAACAGTCTCCCTTCCCTTCTCTCAGTGTTCCTGGTTTGCATGATAAATTACATGGTCACCCTAGTTCTCGGATGCATCTTCCCCTAGCTCTGGTCGGGTGCCCCCTTTGTGAGTCAGGCTGCCTGACCCCTCTGTGGGGAGGCTGGATGCTAATGTGAATAAAGGGTGCACAGTGACTGCTTAGCCCTGGCACAGGGTGGAGGCTTCATGTCAACTCCCTAGGGGAGTTCAGAGCTGGCTGATGGGCTCAAAGAAGATTTTGAGGAAGGAAGAGAATTTCAGGAATTCTAAAACTGTAAACCCATGGAGCCATATGGAGGGTAGCTTGGTCCTAGGCAAAACTGCACAGGATCCCATGGAAATGGCATCCCAAGGTGCTCTGCATTGGGGTACTGGAGACTTACTTGGGGTGATGAGGGCTACCGACTGATCGGTGGGGATGGGGAACCACAGTACATTCCTCAACCAAGCCTGGATTGGCCAAAAAGGGTGAGTGCAGACTGAAGGAGGCTTCCCAGAATTCCTAAGTTAAGTCTCAAAGAACATGGGCACTGCTCTATTTAAGATGGTTAACCAACAACGAGTTACTGTGTAGCACAGGGAACTAGGCTTAATTATATGACAATCTGGATGGGAGGGGTATTTTGGGGACCAGGATACATGGATACATATGGTTGAGTCCATTTACTGTCCACCTGAAACTCAGAATATTGGTAATCAGCTATACTCCAATACGAAATAAAGTTGTTAAAGTATGGATTGTGGGGACGCAGGAAGAGAACCAGTATTCTCTGCAAAGAAAACAAGGAGAAGGAGTCAGAAGGAAAGAAACAGGGAGAGAGGAGAACTATGGACTCTCTTTTTCTTTTCTAAAATATTTATTGAAGTGTGGCTAATCTTCAGTGTTGCATTAAGTTCTGCTGCACAGCAATGTGACTCAGTTATAAGCATACAGAAATATATATATATTCTTTTCATGTGGTTTATGACTGGATAGTTAATATATTTCCTTATGCTTTACAGTAGGACTTTGTTGTTTATCATTCCTCTGTGTCCCCAATTCCCAGTTCTCACCTCCCCCACACCCTTTTTCATGGCAACCTCATGTCTTGGCCCTTTTTGGTTGTGGATGAGCTTTCATATGCCCCGCTAATGAGAAAATCCCTTGATGCTTACCAAAAGAGGGAAATAAAATCAAGACTTTTGCGGGGTCTGGATATTTGTGGGAGTTGCACATAAGGGCTCAGGCTGACTGGTATGTGTCTCTGACTCCCCCAGGATTCTAGAGGCCACTGCTATACCACCTTTAAAGAGAACACAGTGAGGACATCTATGGAGAACTGGATCCTTGGTGACGTCTTCCTGAGGCTGTATTTCTCAGTCTTCGGTCGAGAAAATGACAGGATTGGCCTGGCACAGGCAGTATAAATGCTTGGAGTGGTTCAGGAATCAATAAGGCCTCTCCAAGCAAACACTAAATCACACTTGGGGTACTCCTGCCCAGGATGCTGGTGAACTGTATTTGGTGGTCTGCATACCCTATTACAATAAAGAATAAAGGGTTTCACTTGATATGGTGCTGAAAAAAATGGGTGCCACTGTTTGTGTCTGGGAGTTATACAATGATTGGGAAGGATCTAGAACAAAGTTTGATCACAGTTGAGACGAGCCCACCTCCACATGGCTTCAAGGGAAGGGGAGACCCATTGAAATGATAGTGGGAATCCAGGACACAAGACTCAGAGCAAATACAAAGATCTCTGTGACTGGACCCAAGAAATCAAAAGTCATCAGTTCTCTATTTCACACCCTAACTCTTTCATTCCCTCTTCTTTGATGGTCTTAGCCTGACAACTTTCTTTCTTAGGGCTCCTACACGTAGTGAGGGAGTCCAAGCTACCTGCCCTGGGGTTTTATATCCTGAAGGCATCTCCAATAAGGAAAGAAAAGATTGAAGACATCAGAGTTCAAGGGTGTTCAAAGGTGAATGACCCACCTCATATCACAAGTACAGTCCTAGATCAGCCATCCTGGCAGGGCCATGGGATCCTATTATTGGCTTTACATGGTCTTGTGGCCCTGACCCAGCAGCACACATGATTGTCAGTTTCCTCCAGAACTACATGACTGAAGCTGGGGAGAGGCAGCCCCAAAGAAAGTGACTGGGAGATAGTCTAAGCCAAGGAAGAGTTTGTGATGACCCACCAACTCCACCACCTCCTCATTCAGAGGAATTATAAAGGGTAATGAAATAGACTCTCTTCATCTCATCTCAGATGAACTTATCACCGGGCTTCTCCTCCAGGGGAGTTTGGGTGAGGTATTTCATGAAGAGCTGGCTCCCTTTTGTCCCACACCCAGTCACCAGGTCTTTGCCACATATGCCTGCTCTGTCCTTTCCAGTCCTACTTGGTAAGTGATGGCCCCAGTGGATCCCTGAGCGATCTTCCTCCACCAGGGCACAGAATGCCCCTTCCTTGGTCTCCAATGCTGCATGTATCAGGAGACCCAGGGTACACAGAACATTCAGCCTTTCTGAGCTTCTCCATGGGTGGTGCTATGAACTCTTTCCTTTGAGCTGCCATGGTTAGGCAATTTTGCAGTGGAAGCATCCATTTTTTTTCACCTGGACGTCCTCAGTAGATGCCTCAGCTGAGACAGCAGGGGTCAGAAGTTGGTTTCCTTTCAGACTGACTGGTTTGATCTCCTTGTTGTATAAGGGACTCTCAAGAATCTTCTCAAGCACCACAGTTCAAAAGCTCAATTCTTTGGCATTCAACGCTTCTTATTGTCCAGATTGAGCATCTATACCTGATTACTGGAAATACCATAGCTTTGACAGTACAGACCTCTGTAGCACAGTGAGTCTCTGCTTTTTAATACACTGTGCAGGTTTTTCATAGCCTTTTTCCTTCCAAGGAGCAAATGTGTTTTAATTTTGTGGCTGCAGTCAAGGTCCATAGTGATTTTGGAGCCTAAGGAAATAAAATCTGCCACTTTCCACTTTTCCCTCATCTATATGCCATGAAGTGGTCGGACTGGATGCCATGAATGTTGAGTATCTTTTTGTGAATAGTTTTTTGAATGTTGAGTTTAAGCTAGTTTTTTCATCTCCTCTCCTCATCGAGAGGCTCTTTAGTTCTTTGCTTTTTGATATTAGGGTAGTGTCATCTTCATATCTGTGGATACTGATACTTCTCCCAGAAATGTTGATTACAGCTTGGGATTTATCCAGATGTGCATATTGAATGTGGAGAAGGCAATGGCACCCCACTCCAGTACTCTTGCCTGGAAAACCCCGTGGACGGAGGAGCCTGGAGGGCTGCAGTCCATGGGGTCGCTGAGGGTCGGACATGACTGGGCGACTTCACTTTCACTTTTCACTTTCATGCTTTGGAGAAGGAAATGGCAACCCATTTCAGTGTTCTTGCCTGGAGAATCCCAGGGATCAGGGAGCCTGGCAGGCTGCCATCTATGGGGTCGCACAGAGTCGGACATGACTGAAGTGACTTAGCAGCAGCTGCATATTGAATAATGTATCCTACATATAAGTTACATAACCAGAGTCACAATGTGTATCTTGTCATGCTCCTTTCTGAATTTTAAATCTTTCAGTTGTTCTGTGTCTGATTCTAACTGCTACTTTTTGACCTATATAGAGACTTGTTAGGAGAAATGTAAGGTGATCTGGTACTCCCATTTCCTTAAGAATTTTCCACAGTTTGTTGTGGTCCATACAGTGAAAGGCTTTAGCATAGTCAGTGAAGCAGATGGAAATGTTTTTCTGGGATACCCTTGCTTTCTCTATGATCCAATGGATGTTGGCAATTTGATCTCTGTTTCCTCAAACAAGTTTGTATATCTAGAAGTTCTCAGTTCATGTACTGTTGAAACTTAGCTTGAAGGATTTTGAGCATTACCTTGCTAGCAAGTGAGATGACCACAATGGCATGATAGGATGAACATTCTTTGGAATTGCCTTTTTTTTTCTTTTTTTTCTTTTTCCATTGGAATGAAAACTGACCTTTTCCAGCACTGTGGCCACTGATGAGTTTTCCAAATTTGCAGACATATTGAATGCAGCACTTTTACAGCCTCATTCTTTAGGATTTTTAAACAGCTCAGCTGGAATTTCATCACCTTCCCTACCTTTTCTTGTAATGATGCTTCCTAAAGTCTACTTGACATCATACTCCAGTATATCTGGCTTTATGTAAGTTACCCTAGCATCATCACTATCCCAGTCATTATGACAATTTTTGTACAGTTCTTCTGTTCATTCTTACCACCTCTTCTTAATCTCATCTGCTTCTGTTAGGTCTTTAACTTTTACGTCCTTTATTGTGCCAATCTTTGCACAAAGTATTCCTCTGGTATCTCCAATTTTCTTGAAGCGATATATACTCTTTACAATTCTATTGTTTTCCTCTAAATCTTGCACTATTCACTTATGAAGACTTTCTTATCTGTCCTTGCTATTCTCTGGAAGTCTACATTTCACTGAGTATACCTTTCCCTTTCTCCTTTGCCTTTCACTACTCTTATTTTCTCAGCTATTTTTAAGGCCTCCTTAGGCAATCACTTTGCCTTCTGACATTTGTTTTTTGATGACCACCTCCCCTACCTTGTTACAAACCTCCACCCATAGTTCTTCAGGCTAACAGACCTAATCCCTTGAATCTATTTTTCATCTCCACTATATAATCATATGGAATTTGATTTAGGTCATAGCTGAATGTTCTAGTGGTTTTCCTTATTTTCCTCAATTTAAACTTGAATATTGTTTGCTTCTGCCTAAGCATTGCTTCCAGATCACCACCCACCACTCCCAGTGGGTGTGGAGCAAAAACACACAATTTGAGGACTGTTACCCTGGGTTTGTGCTTGGCTTTTCACATGCTTAGCTATGTGAGCTTGATCAAGTCCCATAACCTCAGTTTTCACATCTGGAAAATGGGCACCATGATGATAATTCCACCTTCTAGTTTGCATGTGTGCCTGCTAAGAACAAGTGGCCCAGAGAGGGCCTTCTGGGTTCCTGAGTCTGGAACAAATGTATATTACTCTGCCAGCTGGGGAGAAGAAAATCTTCTGTTTAGAGGTTATGGCTGCCATCCCAAAGGCTAAATATTGATTCAAGTCCAATGACATCTATCTCTGAACCATGCCCAGAACTCTGACTGAGCTGATGCTTCTGTTTTCTGGGCTCCCACAGGAGCTAATGATTACTGGCTCAGATTACTCCCTTCCTCAGCCTTACCAGTCAGCTTTTCCTTGTCAACTAGTTCTCCCCTGAAATCACACTGCAAGGATAGTCATAAAGGCTCTTGCTCTCTTGACAGTTTCTCACATCTCCAGTGTAGCAAGTAGCTGTTATGCTGCTTGTCATAACAACTATGGCAACCTGTACAGCCCAATCTCAGCCTGTTAAATGAATCTTTCCCCATCTGGCCCCTCATGTTTAAATTACCTATAGTTGACTTAGTAATCTTCCTATGCTTGCTGCTTAATGTCGAAATATGTGTGGACCTCATCTAGTTTTCTTTCCCAAGCATAATTCCAACCATGCAATGAAGTACCAAACATTTAGTCATCTAACTACCCACAGGAACTGACAAAAGCAAACCACCCTTCATGCATTTCTTGCTTGGTCCAAAACACCATTGAAGTGATCTGCTGAAACAATATGATACATTGGCATATACACTCCAGAAGGGACACTTTTGCTCTGGATTTGTTTTCCACCTAGTGCAGAATGTTAATCATAAGCCTGGCCCTCCAGCAGCTGGTCCCCTAATTTTTGCAGACTCAGCCCACTCTGTATCCCTTCCACATCCCTCAGTAATATCTAGAGAACAGACTCAGTCAAAGTTCTCACTCTTGCAGAAAATAGTTTTTTTTGTTTTTTAAGAAAACAATATTTGGTAACACATTCAAAATCTTGTGCTCCTTCCTTGGATTCAAGGACCTGCACCAGAGGATGGGAAGCCTCCCCTTCCATCTAAATCTTTCAACACTCTCACCAGGGACACAGGCTTGACTGGACCCCAAAGACCTCTGCATGCTCCCTGATGTCCTGTGTATATCAGTTCAGTTCAGTCTCTCAGTCATGTCCTACTCTTTGCTATATCATGGGGTGCAGCATGCCAGGGTTCCCTGTCCATCACCAAATCCCGGAGCTTGCTCAAACTCATCTTCATCAGGTCAGTGATGCCACCCAACAATTTCATCTTCTGTCTTCCCCTTTGCCTTCTGCATTTAATCTTTCCCTGCATCAAGGTCTTTTCTAATGAGTCAGTTCTTCCCAAAAGGTGGCCAAATTGTTGGAGGTTCAGCTTCAGCATCGGTCCTTCCAATGAATATTCAGGACTTACTTCCTTTAGCATGGATTGGTTGGATTTCCTTGCAGTCCAAAGGACTCTCAAGAGTCTTGTCCAACATCACAGTTTAAAACATCAATTCTTTGGTACTCAGATTTCTTTATGGTCCAACTCTCACATCCTCTCATGATTTCTGGTAAAATCATAGCTTTGACTCTGCAGACCTTTTCTGGTAAAGTAATGTCTCTTAGAAGTATGTCTACATAGAAGCACGGCACAAAAAAGATTAATGACCCAGATAACCACAATGGTGTGATCACTTACCTAGAGCTAGACAATCCTGAAATGCGAAGTCAAATCGGTCTGCAGAAGTATCACTAAGAGCAAAGAGTGGAGGTGATGGTATTGCAGTAGAGATATATCAGAACCTAAAAGATGATGCTGTTAAAGTGCTGCATTCAATATGCCAGCAAATGTGGAAAACTCAGCAGTGGCCATAGGACTGGAAAGGTCGTTTTCCTTGCAATCCCCCAAAAAGGTGATTTCAAAGAATGTTCATCTACCACACAGTTGCACTCACCTCACATGCTACCAAAGTAATTTCTCCAAGCAAGTCTTCAACAGTACCTGAACTGTGAAATTCCATATGTTCAAGCTGGATTTAGAAAAGGCAGAGGAACCAGAGATCAAATTGCCAACATTCATTGGATCATAGAAAAAGGAAGAGAATTCTAGAAAAACATCTTCTATTGCTTTATTGACCATGCAAAGGCCTTTGACTGTGTGGATCACAACAAACTGTGGAAAACTTACAGAGATGGGAATACCAGACCATATTACTTGCCTTCTGAGAAATCTGTATTCAGGTCAAGAAGCAACAGTTAGAACTGAACATGGAACAGCAGACTGGTTCCAAATCTGGAAAGGAGTACATAAAGGCTGTATATTGTCAGCTTGCTTATTTAACTTCTATGCAGAGTACATCATGTGAAATGCCCGACTGGATGAAGCACAAGCAGGAATCAAGATTTCTGGGAGAAATATCAATAGCCTTAGATATGCAGAAGACACCACTCTTACAGCAGAAATTGAAGAGGAACCAAAGAGCCTCTTGGTAAAAGTGAAATAGAGTGAACCATCTGGTTTAAACTTCACATTGAGAAAATAAAGATCATGTCATTTAGTCCTATCACCTCATGGCAAATAGATGGGGAAACAGTGGAAACAGTGAGAGACTTTATATTTGGAGGCTCCAGAATCACTGCCAATGATGACTGCAGCAGTGAAATTATAAAATGCTTGCTTGTTTGAAGAAAAGCTCTGAGAAATGTATATAATTATTTTTTAAGTAGAGACATTAATTTGCTGAAAAAGTTCAGTATAATCAAAGCTATGATTTTTCCAGTTGTCCTGTATGGATGTGACAGTTGCACCATAAAGAATGGTGAGCGATGAAGAATTTATGGTTTTGAACTCTGGTGTAGACAAGACTCTTGAGAGTCCCTTGGACTACAAGGAGATCCACCCAGTCATCCTAAATGATATCAAACCTGAATATTCATTGGAAGGCCCGATGCTGAAATTGAACCTCTAATACTTTGGCCAACTGATATGAAGGACTGACTCATTAGAAGAGACCCTGTTACTGGGAAAGCTTGAAGGCAGGAGGAGAAGAGGATGACAGAGGATGAGATTGTTGGATGGAATCACCAACTCGATGGACATGAGTTTGCCCAGGCTCCAGGTGTTGGTGAAGAAGAGCAAGCCCTGTCGTACTGCAGTCCATGGGGTTACAAAGAGTCAGACATGACTGAGTGACTGAACTGAACTGAACATACCACATAACAAGTACTGTTTGTAATGGGCATGTTTCTCCAGAAAGACTGGGGCTCCCTAAAGCCCCAACACATATCCCCAATCAAGTTTGCACCCATGCACAGAAGTCAGTGCCTAGCATTCACAAGTCATTCTGTGATTTCTGATTGCAGGGGGACCTCCATTTTAATTGACATAAAGGAATAAAGGACACATTTATCCTCCTGTCTCAGCTAACTCCGAAGTAGAAAAGACAAATGAAAGAGCATTGTTTTACATCAAACATTTGGCAGCAGGGAATGGATTTCTGAGGCAGGGAGCAAGCAAGGAGAGTTCTACAGTTGCCCCAACTCTAGAAATAGTTTCCAACACATACATGGAAGGTGTACCTAGGCAGAGACAGTGTCCCCAAGAAGAGAGATTATTGACTCTATACAGTTAGAATTCATAGGAGAGAGGGACATACAGGGAACTGTAGGAAGGTACAGGTAATACCCTTCCAGTTTTCAGCAGAGAGATGATAGTACTGGTCTGAATTATAGGGAACAATCCTTGAGTCTCAAATTGCACCGTCTAATTGTGTCCCCACCCACCAGTGTCAAAATTACTCATATTTTTAATATAAATTTATTTATTTTAATTGGAGGCTAATTACTTTACAATATTATATTGGTTTTGCCATACACTGACATGAATCTACCACAGGTGTACATGTGCTCCCCATCCTGAACCTCCTTCCCACCTCACTCCCCATACCATCCCTCTGAGTCATCAGAGTGCACCAGCCCTGACCATCCTGTATCATGCATCAAACCTGGGCTGGCAATTCATTTCACATATGATAATATACATATTTCAATGCCATCCTCCCCAATCATCCCACCCTCGCCCTCTCCCACAGAGTCCAGAAAGCTGTTTTATACATCTGTGTCTCTTTGCTGTCTCGCATAAAGGGTTGTTGTTACCATCTTTCTAATTCCATATATATCCATTAGTATACTGTATTAGAGTTTTTCTTTCTGGCTTCTGATTGCTAGAATTTTGTTAAGGATTTTTGCATCTCTGTTCATCAGTGATATTGGCCTGTAGTTTTCTTTTTTTGTGGCTTCTTTGTCAGGTGTTGGTATTAGGATGATGGTGGCCTCATAGAATGAGTTTGGCAGTTTGTCTTCATCTGCAATTTTCTGGAAGAGTTTGAGTAGGATAGAGATTAGCTCTTCTCTAAATTTATGGTAAAATTCAGTTGTGAAACCATCTGGTCCTGGGCTTTTGTTTGCTGGAAAATTTCTGATTACAGTTTCAATTTCCATGCTTGTGCTGTGTCTGTTAAAATTTTCTATTTCTTCCTGGTTCAGTTTTAGAAAGTTGTACTTTTCTAAGAATTTGTCCATTTCTTACATGCTGTCCATTTTATTGGCATATAGTTGCTGAGAGTAGCCTCTTATGATCCTTTGTATTTCTGTGTTGTCTGTTGTGATCTCTCCATTTTCATTTCTAATTATGTTGATTTGATTCTTCTCCCTTTGTTTCTTGATAAGTCTGGCTAATGGTTTGTCAATTTTATTTATCTTCTCAAAGAACCAGGTTTTGGCTTTGTTGATTTTTGCTATGGTCTCTTTTGTTTCTTTTGCATTATTTCTGCCAGAATTTTGAAGATTTGTTTCCTTCTTCTAACCCTGGGGTTCTTCATTTCTTCCTTTTCTAGTTGCTTTAGGTGTAGAGTTAGGTTATTTACTTGACTTTTTTCCTTGTTTCTTGAGGTATGCCTCTATTGCTATGAAACTTCCCCTTAGCACTGCTTTAAGAGTGTCCCACAAGGATTGGGTTGCTTTGTTTCATTTTCATTCATTTCTATGTATGTTTTGATTTCTTTTTTGATTTCTTCTGTGATTTCTTGGTTATTCAGCATCGTGTTGTTCAGCCTCCCTATGTTGGAATTTTTAATAGTTTTTACTCCTGTAATTGAGATCTAATCTTACTGCACNTCTCCCTTTGTTTCTTGATAAGTCTGGCTAATGGTTTGTCAATTTTATTTATCCTCTCAAAGAACCAGGTTTTGGCTTTGTTGATTTTTGCTATGGTCTCTTTTGTTTCTTTTGCATTATTTCTGCCAGAATTTTGAAGATTTGTTTCCTTCTTCTAACCCTGGGGTTCTTCATTTCTTCCTTTTCTAGTTGCTTTAGGTGTAGAGTTAGGTTATTTACTTGACTTTTTTCTTGTTTCTTGAGGTATGCCTCTATTGCTATGAAACGTCCCCTTAGCACTGCTTTAAGAGTTTCCCACAAGGATTGGGTTGCTTTGTTTCATTTTCATTCATTTCTATGTATGTTTTGATTTCTTTTTTGATTTCTTCTGTGATTTCTTGGTTATTCAGCATCGTGTTGTTCAGCCTCCTTATGTTGGAATTTTTAATAGTTTTTACTCCTGTAATTGAGATCTAATCTTACTGCACTGTGGTCAGAAAAGATGAATGGAATGATTTCAATTTTTTTTATTTTCATTTACCAAGGCTAGATTTATGGCTCAGATGTGATCTATCTTGGAGAAGGTTCCATGTGCACTTGAGAAAAAGGTGAAATCCCACTGTTTTGAGATGAAATGTCCTATAAATATCAAGTAGGTTAACTGGTCTATTGTATCATTTAAAGTTTGTGTTTCCTTGTTAATTTTCTGTTTAGTTGATCTAGCCATAGATGTGAGTGGGGTATTAAAGTCTCTTACTATTATTGTGTTATTGTTAATTTCCCCTTTCACACTTGTTAGCATTTGCCTTACATATTGTGGTGCTCCTATGTTGGGTGCATTTATGTTTATAATTGTTATATCATCTTCTTGGATTAATATTTTGATCATTATGTAGTGCCCTTCTTTGTCTCTTTTCACAGCCTTTGTTTTAAAGTCTATTTTATCTGATATGAGTATTGCTACTCCTGTTTTCTTTTGGTCTCTATTTGCGTGGAATATGTCTTTACACTCCTTCACTTTCAGTCTGTATGTGTCCCTTGTTTCAGGGTGGGTCTCTTGTAGACAACATATAAGGGGGTCTTGTTTTTCTATCTATTCAGCTCCTCTTTGTCTTTAGTTTGGGGGCATTCAACCCATTTACATTTAAGGTAATTATAGAAAAGTATGATCCCATTGTCATTTACTTTATTGTTTATACACCCTTTATGTGTTTCCAGTCTAGAGAAGATCCTTTAGGATTTGTTGGAGAGCTGGTTTGGTGGTGCTGAATTCTCTCAGCTTTTGCTTGCCTGTAAAGATTTTGATTTCTCCTTCATATTTGAATGAGATCCTTGCTGGATACAGTAATCTGGGCTCTAGGTTTTTTTCTTTCTTCACTTTAAGTATGCCCTGCCATTCCCTCCTGGTCTGAAGAGTTTCTATTCAAAGATCAGCTATTATCCTTATGGAAATCCCCTTGTGTGCTATTTGTTATTTTTCCCTTGCTGCTTTTAATATTTGTTCTTTGTGTTTGGTTTTTATTAATTTGATTAATATGTGTCTTGGGGTGGTTCACCTTGGGTTTATCCTTCTTGGGATTCTCTGGGTTTCTTGGACTTGCTTGACTATTTCCTTCCCCAATTTAGGGAAGTTTTCAACTATTATCTCAAGTATTTTCTCATTGTCTTTCTTACTGTCTTCTTCTGGGACTCCTATGATTCAAATGTTGGGGCATTTAACATTGTCCCAGAGGTCTCTGAGATTGTCCTCATTTCTTTTGATTTGTTTTTCTTTTTTCCTCTCTGTTTCATTTATTTCTACCATTCTATATTCTACCTCACTTATCCTATCTTCTGCCTCCATTCTACTCTTGGTTCCCTCCAGAGTGTTTTTGATCTCATTTATTGCATTATTCAGGACTTCCTTGGTGGCTCAGATGGTAAAGCATCTCTCTACAGTGAGGGAGACCCGGGTTCAATCCCTGGATCAGGAAGATCCCCTGGAGAAGGGAATGGCAATCCACTCCAGTACTATTGCCTGGAGAATCCCATGGACAGAGGAGCCTGGTAGGCTACAGTCCATGGGGTCGCAAAGAGTTGGACACAACTGAGCAACTTCACTAACTGCATTATTCATTATATATTGACTCTTTTTTTATTTCTTCTAGGTCCTTATTAAACCTTTCTTGCATCTTCTCGATCCTTGTCTCCAGGCTATTTATCTGTAATTCCTTTTTGTTTTCAAGATTTTGGATCATTTTCACTATCATTATTCAGAATTCTTTATCAGGTAGATTCCCTATCTCTTCCTCTTTTGTTTGGTTTGGTGGACATTTATCCTGTCCCTTTACCTCCTGGGTATTTCTCTGCCTTTTCATCTTGTTTATATTGCTGTGTTTGGGGTCACCTTTCCGTATTCCGGCAGTTTGTGGAGTTCTCTTTTTTGTGGAGTTTCCTCACTGTGGGTGGGGTTGGACAGGTGGCTTGTCAAGCTTTCCTGGTTAGGGAAGCTTGTGTCAGTGTTATGGTGGGTGGAGCTGGATTTATTCTCTCTGAAGTGCAATGAAGTGTCCCGTAATGAGTTATGAGATGTCAGTGGGTTTCGAGTGACTTTGGGTAGCTTGTATATTGAAGCTCAGGGCTATATCCCTGTGTTGCTGGAGAATTTGCATGGTATGTCTTGCTCTGGAACTTGTTGGCCCTTGGGTGGTGCTTGGTTTCTGTGTAGGTATGGAGGCGTTTAATGAGCTCCTATCAATTAATGCTTCCCAGAGTCAGGAGTTCTCTGGTGTTCTCAGGATTTGGACTTAAGCATCCTGCTCCTGGTTTTCAGTTTTATTCTTATAGTAGCCTCAAGACTTCTCCATCTATACAGCACCAATGATAAAACACTAGGTTGAAGATGAAAAGTTTAGTCACAGTGAGTGACACCCAGAGAGTTCACAGAGTTACGCAGAGAAGATAAGAGGGAGGAGGGAGATAGAGGTGACCAGGAGGAGAAGAGGGGGAATCAAAAGAGGTGAGAGAAAGTTCAGTTCAATTCAGTTCAGTTCAGTCACTCAGTTGTTTCCGACTCTTTGTGACCCCATGAATCGCAGCACACCAGGCCTCCCTGTCCATCACCATCTCCCAGAGTTCACTCAAACTCACGTCCATTGAGACGGTGATGCAATCCAGCCATCTCATCCTCTGTCGTCCCCTTCTCCTCCTCCCCCCAATCCCTCCCAGCATCAGAGTCTTTTCCAATGAGTCAACTCTTTGCATGAAGTGGCCAAAGTACTGGAGTTTCAGCTTTAGCATCATTACTTTCAAAGGACACCCAGGGATGATCTCCTTTAGAATGGACTGGTTGGATCTCCTTGCAGTCCAAGGGACTCTCAAGAATCTTTTCCAATACCACAGTTCAAAAGCATCAGTTCTTCAGTGCTCAGCTTTATTCACAGTCCAACTCTCACATCCATTCATGACCACTGTAAAAACCATAGCCTTGACTAGATGGACCTTTGTTGGCAAAGTAATGTCTCTGCTTTTCAATATGCTATCTATGTTGGTCATAACTTTCCTTCCAAGGAGTAAGCGTCTTTTAATTTTATGGCTGCAATCACTACCTGCAGTGATTTTGGAGCCCCCCAAAATAAAGTCTGACACTGTTTCCCCTTCTCCCCATCTATTTCCCAAGAAGTGATGGGATCAGATGCCATGATCTTAGTTTTCTGAATGCTGAGCTTTAAACCAACTTTTTCACTCTCCTCAAACTAACCAGTAATTACTTCTTTATGTGCTTTCCACAGTCTGGATCCCTCAGAGTTGTTCACAGAGTTACACAGAGAAGAGAAGAGGGAGGATGGAGTTAGAGATGACCAGGAGGAGAAGAGGAGGAATCAAAAGTGGAGAGACCCGAGTAGCCAGTAATCACTTCCCTATGTGCTCTCCACAGTCTGGATCCCTCAGAGATGTTCACAGGGTTACACAGAGAAGAGAAGAGGGAGGAAGGAAACAGAGGTCGCTAGGGGGATAAAGGGGGAAATCAAAAGGAGAGAGAAACATCCAGCCAGTAATCAGTTCCCTATGTGCTCTCCACAGTCCAGAACAAACAAAGAGATTCACAGAGTTAGGTAGAGAAGAGAAGGGGGAGGGAGGAGATAGAGGCGACCTGGTGGAGAAAAAGGAAATCCAAAGGGGGTGAGAGCAATCAGGCCAGTGATCTTGCTCCCAAGTAAAAATCGTTACTGCAGATTGGGTTCTTAAAGGTACAAAATTGCAAACAAATAACAGAGAGCAAAAATTAAAAATCTAGAGTAGAGGTTGGATTCTCAAAAATACAATATTAAAGAAAAAAAAAACACAAAGTCACAAAAATTATATGTATATATGTGTGTGTATATATATGTGTATATGTGTGTGTGTGTGTGTGTGTATAATTATATACATGAATTTTGCTTTAAGAAATAGGGTCTTTTTAAAAAAGTAATAGAAGGTTATAAAAATGAAAATTAAAGGAGTGGTAGAGGACTTAAAAATTAAAAAAAAAGTAAATTTAAATAATGAAAATAGTAAAAATATATCTAGGATTTTCTCTGGTGTTGTTCTGGACAGTGTGGGGTCAGTTCACTTTCAGATAGTTCCTTGATTCAACTTATACTTCTCAAGATCTATTGGCCACTTCCAATGTAGTCAGTGCTAACATCAGGATTTTAATCTATTGCACCTGTCACTTCCAAGGCAGTTCCCTCTGTTTTAGCTTCTTCTGTTTGCTGGTCTCTTCAGTGTCTAATTTCCACCCTGACCCAAGGGGGTGGTGGTGGACAATTTTTTAGGCTCACTTGTTCAGTTGTGCTGTCGGGAGGGAGGGACACTGCCAACAGATAACACTGGTGTGTGCTCACAGTAATTTGGCCACACTGAGTTTGCCCCCACTCATGGCGTGTATGCTTTCCCTGTCTACACTGCTCAGGCTCTAGGTTGCCCTGCTGGGAACTGTCTGAGGCGGGCCCTCAGTTGCATGCACTTCCCAGGTCTAAGCTACTCAGGTTCAGGTACTTGGGTACTCCACAAAGGCGCAGACTCGGTTGGGCCTGAGTTTTATGCCCTTCCCAGGTCCAAGCTGCTCAGGTGACCAGATGTTTGGTGAGTGCGGTCGCTGCAACATATTGCCTCTCCCGTTCCTGCCTCTTGGTTTTCTGGGTGTACAACCAGCACACCTTCTCAGGTGGATATGGACCATCCAGAATCCCAAGAAATCTTGGTTAGCAATGAAGTCTGCTTGCAGTTTGGTAGATGATGCCTCTCTGGGGCAGTGATTGCACACTTCTGGCTCTGGCTGCCCTCACTCCCCTGTCTCTGGCAGGTGATGGGCTGGTCCGCAGCTGGATACCTCTGCTCAGTCCTTTGTTCTGTGAGCAGGCCTGTCAGTGTCTTAGTTTAGAGCTTTTCACCCGTGTAGCAATCCCAGCATCTGGTTTGCTATTTCAAGTTAGTTCCCTCAGATTGCCCTTGGGGCATTCAGGCCTGGTCCTTATTCTAAGCAATGCAACCCGCACCTCCTTGCCCAGCCCCCTCTTGTTAGGGGCAGATGCAGGCCTCTGCACTGCTTCTCTGCTGGGAGTTACCATTGGGCATGTATTCTGTGGATTTCGTTTTTTTATTTCTTTTTCCTCCCACTTACGTTGCCCTCTGAGGTTTCAAGGCTCACCACAGCATCGCCAGTGAGTGTTTCCTGGTGTTTAGAAACTTCTCTTTTTTTAAGACTCCCTTCCCGGAATGGACCTCTGTCTCTACCTCTTTTGCCTCTCTTTTTATCTGTTACATTTTTTCCTACCTCCTTTCGAAGACAATGGGCTGCTTTTCTGGGGGCCTGATGTCCTCTGCCTGCATTCAGAAGTTCTGTGGCATTTACTCAGCATTCAAATGTTCATTTGATGAATTTGTTGGGGAGAAATTGTCTCCCTGTCCTATTACTCTGACACCTTAGGACCACCCCCCAAATTACTCATAACTCCCATGAGATCAACAGGCCCTGAAGACAATATTGCCTTGCTAGTGGGGAATAGTAAACCTGTTCTAAAGGCTGGTTTCATCTCAGCTTAAAAAACTTTACAGCAAGCCTTCAAAAAATACAGTTGTTTCCAAGAAATTAACAGTGTATGCAAACAGTGAAAGGAATAATTTATAAAAATTTATAAAATATTCAGCATCCAAAGTAAAGTGACCACATCCACCATTCAATTTAAAATTTACATGTAAATTGTGAAAGTATTTGTCCTAGTTTCATCTCAACTTAGTGAGGTAATTATCCTCTGATTAAGATAAATAAATAAATTTAAAAAGAAAAAAAATCCAGATGTGTAAAGAAGCAAGAAAATATCCATAACGAGGGAAAATTCAATGAGTAAAAACACAAGTAAAATATATATTACCTAATTAGCAAGGAAGGACATTAAAATGCTTACTACAACAATAATCCTTATATTCATGAAGCTGAAGAATATTGAGTATGTTAAATAGAGACATGTAAAATAGAAATGCAAAGACTGTGGGAAAAAAATTGATTGTGCATCAGAGAGCTTTGAAGTAACTTTAAGAATGCTAAAATTTATGTAAATGGAATCCCACAGGNAATAGAGACATGTAAAATAGAAATGCAAAGACTGTGGGAAAAAATTGATTGTGCATCAGAGAGCTTTGAAGTAACTTTAAGAATGCTAAAATTTATGTAAATGGAATCCCACAGGAAGTGAAAGACAGGAGAATAGAGCAAAGAACTTCATAATTACTGGCTGAAAAATTTCCAGGAATGATGAAAGCTTTAAACCCATTAACACAGAAGCTCAATTAATTCAAGGACAAGAAATAAGACAACTATACAAAGGCACATCATAATTCATGGTTTAAGACAATCAACCAAAGAAATATAACCAGAAGGAAAAACACAGTAGAACAAAAATGGGGATGACAGCAGATGAGGCAAATGAAACAGTGTTAACCAGAGGACACTGACACCACATCAAGATGCTGAGAGAAAGATAATTGCCTCAGAATTCTATACCCAAGAAAAATACATATAAATAACAAGATAAAATACTTTCTCAGACATACAACAAGAAAAAGACTGCATCACCACCAACAGACCAATGTAATAAATTTTTTAAAAAGGTCTCAAGTCAGAAGGACTTTAAAACCAAGTGAAAATCTGGATCTACAGGGGGAATGAACAGTACCCAAAATGATAAGCATATAATATGTATTAGAAGGTAAATATAGGGACTTCCTTGGTGGTCCAGTGATTAAGGATCTGCTTTGCAATGCAAAGCATTTGCAAATGGCAAAGGTTTGTTCCTTTGCCAGAGAACTAAGATCCCACATGCCACTGAGCAACTAAGCTTGCATGTCTCAAATAGAGTTTACACACTGCAAGTACTGAGCTTGCCCTCCTCAAATAGAAAGTTCCTACCACAAGGAAGATCCTGCATGACACACTAAGACCCAGACAAAGAAATGATAAATAAATAAATAATTTAATAATCATCATAATTAATATTGATAGACTGGCAAGTTAAAGATGCATACCATGGATCTTAAAACTACTTATAAAAATGTTGCAGTTAATAAAGTGACAAAGGATATAAAAGGGAATCAGAAAAACTACTCAGTTACATAGAAGTCAGGGATAAAAAGAGACATGGAAAGAAAGAACATGGGACAAATTGAAGATAAAGAGCAAGAGGATCGAATTAAACCCAACTAGAGTTAACCCCTCAGATGTGAACCCAGACTGAAGATATAACCCAGGGCCCAGATGACAGCAGATCCCCATATGCTGAACTGTGCAGCCAAAACAGAGCCTGCCTGCCCTCAACACCCCATGTGCCTGGGCACAGAACAGCACCAAAAGTTTATATGGAACAGTAAATTAGAAGACTTCAATCATGCAAAGTACATCCTCTGTTTATAAAGAAATGGCATTAGAAATCAATGTTCACAGGACAGAAGAAGAATAAGGTGCTAGCATAGCATGGACCTTCCCTCTTTTGCAACTCTAATTCTTCTCAGGAGGGAGCAAATAAATTGACAGGACTTACATCTCTTCAATACTAGACATAATTGACATACATAGGCAATACTAGACATACATGTTTGATTTTCACGGTTCAGTCTCCTCTCCCTTCTCCTCTCTTGCTCATCCTGGGCAAGAGGGATTGCTCCTCTAAACTACAGCTCAATCACTACACACAAAGCTGGATATTTGCCAAGTCTTTCACATAAACCAGTGAAAATTTGTTTCCTCCTATTTCACACTCTTGGCTCTTTTCAACCAACCACAGCTCTTGTCCTACCTCCTGGGATTCTGGTCCTCTGTCACTTGCAGTCATGTTCTCATACACCGGGCCTCAGTTACACCCAATGAAATTCTTATTCAGAGTGGCCATAATACACGCAAAAAGGGAAAGAACAGGCAGCTCCTTACTCTTCTCTCTTGTTCCTTCACTACATACATTCACTGAAGACCTGTGTAGCAAGTTTGTTACATGCAAACGTTCAAGTACAAAGCTTTCAACATGTAAAAGTGCATTTGCATGTGCAATTACATTAGTTAGTTCACAGATCTGACACACATCGTTGTGGGCACATCCAAGACAAGTTGGTGTACATTTGTGTACTTTACTGTACAGAACTGTATGGAATACAATAGTGCATGACTTTTATTTCAAGCCTACGCTGTCTGCAAGGAAGCATAAATGCAGAAGTAATGTAGATGGTACTACTTTTCTATTTTTAAAGGTGTGATTAGTTGCTCAGCTGTGCCTGAATTTTCAACATATAGACTGCAGTCCGCCAGGCTCCTCTTGGCATGGGGATTCTCCAGACAAGAATACTGGAGTGGGTTGCCATGCCCTATCCCGGTACTGCAAGATTAAAATGTTTCTTTTATTGTGTTTGTTTTTTTATGTGTTATTTGTGTGAAAAATTATCATAAAGCTATTAAACTATGGTAATATATAGCCAATTGTCTTAGTTGGCTACCTAAGTAACTTTGCTGGATTTATGACTAAATTGGGATTTTTGAACACCCTTTTTAAATGTAACTTGTTCGTATACAGGGGACTTACTGTTCTGCTAATACCTGTGGATGCAAAAGTGAACACATCCCCTCCAAGTCCAAGGAAGTCACATTCTTGGTTGGGATTTTACAGGAAACATGAGATCCTCAGTCATTTCAAAAGATCTTGATCAGGACAAACACATACTAAAGTAGAAATAGTCATTGTGTTTCTACCCACTTATAGAAAGTGTTGCTAAGTTCTCAACACTGGATCTTGTAATGCTGGTGGACTAGATGGAGAAGTGATGTGAACAGAAATAAGGAAGGTGAGACAGGTAGGTCAGAATGTGAGGTAACAAACACAAGGTATTTAGAAGCTGAATTGAGAGAGATTTGAGACCTGAGTTGAAAAAGCAGTTTTCAAACCAAATTGGGTCATGTGGTATGTGTAATCTTCACTTCAGTCCTTAGAAGATCTCTACTGACCAGTCTGCCTCTATTTTCTGGAGCACAGTTCAGATCCATCTAGTTGTTTCTCATTGCAACTCCTTTCTCCTTGCTTCCACACTGTGCCCAGCCATTCAGCTTATTCCATTATTATTATTATTATTATTTTTGTTCTTTAAGGCAGGCGCTGCAGGCTACATACAAAATCATCTATTCTCTGCTTCTCTTTCAAAACTGAAAATAGTTTGTTATATAGCCATGAGCCCAGTATCTACAAGACTGCACTTTCTACACACCCATGCTCATGAGAGGTGTCTTGGAGATGCAAGCAGATCTGTAAGAGGGATTTCTTGGAAGACTGCTTTCAGGAGCTGATTTAGCTGAGAGATGGGACTCTTCCCTTCCCCACCTACTTCCTAATTGTTTTCTGGATTTTAGTTGTGATGGCTGGAACTCCTGCAGTTGTGTAGGACAATCATGTAACCTTGGAGACGGATAGCACTCAAGCTCTGGCTTGCCCACCTCCAGCTTTGTTTCAGTGGGAAAGAAAAATCAAGTCTATCTTGCTAAAGTTATAGTTGTTTAAGTTTTTTGCAATGTACATCCAAACTTAATCCTGATACTACTATGTGTTTAATACAATATACCTTTATTATTTTGGGGGGTTTAGTGAATATATTTATATTTTATATTTCTCTAA